>CM053584.1:296390418-296413733 GCA_028627135.1 Pseudochirops cupreus
GGGATGGTTGCTGGAGGCTCACACTTCTGTAAAGGGACAGGGACAGGGGAGGGCAGGATAGGAAGGAGGAACATATAATTAGTCTCTCACAATATGTCCATTGTAGAGATGTTCTGCGTAACTACACATGTACAGCCTGTATCGAATTGCTTGTCTTTCCAGTGGGGGTGGGTGACGAGGGAGGAAGGGAAAGAATCTAGAATTTAAAGTTCTATAATCAAATGTTAAAAATACATGTGTGTGTGTGTGTGTGTGTGTGTGTGTGTGTGTATAATTATTAACTACATGCAACTGGGAATTAAGATATATAGGCACTGGGATAGGGAGATCCATCTTTCCCTACCGGAAAGTCAAAGGGGCAATGGAGGAGGACATAGGAGAGAGCAGATTGGTGGAGGGGTTACATAGTGGGATGGCTGTTTTGGGGTGGTGGGTGAGGGGAAGATGAGGAGAAAATTTGTAACTCAAAATCTCATGGAAATGAATGATGTAAACAAGAAAATAAATAAATTTAACCAAAAAAAAAAGACTTGTCCAAGGTCACACGGCTATTTTTTTTGTGTTAAGTGACTGAGGCCGGATTTGAACTCAGGTCCTCCTGACTCCAAGGCCAGTGGTCTATTCACTGTGCCACCTAGCTGCCCCTGGTATATATTTTTTTTAATCAACAAATAGCACATTAGGCTCTTGTATTCTCTGCACATTCCAGTTAATCACATGATGGCAAAGATCTGTTCTGCCACTGAAAATTGTTTGCAAAAGCATGTCTGCTTCCTTCTCACATTTTCATCAATACATGTGTAGATCATTCTCATAAAGATGACAAACTAGTTATTGATGTCTTTTCCATGATTTTCTTTGAGAAGTAATATCATCCCTCATTTTTTTTCCATTTGTTTGATGTCTCCTTACTCATATCTCACATACTCAGATCTAGGAGAGACATTTTGAAAAATTATCCTTAAATCCTTTCAAGATTTCACCTTCAGGACAGATAGATTTCTACTGTGAATTGTTGGTGAACCCAACCATTCTTTCCAACCTCATCCTCTTAAGTGCCAATCCTACTTCCCCTTATGGCACATCAGGGACTGTCACTGATAATGACAATACAAGATTATAGAAACAGTGACAAATCTGTTCCATTTAGCATTTATTTGTTGCCCTCTTGCCACTTTGACCTATGAACGCTCTTGTAAAGATATGGTTTGGTTGCATGTTGTGCTAAGTATTCCACAGACTGGTTCTCACCTCCATTGCTTTTTGCTATTTTTTTCTACTATCCTTTTCCATGGTATCTTACAAATAATCTTCCATTCTAAGCTTGTGTTATCTTAGAGTATCAAATTTCTCCACTGGCAAAGATACCAAATGTGTGTTGGGTAAGGCTGATTCTTGACAGCCTAGTCATTTTAACAGTTGCTTTAAATTAGTTAAAATTCTGCAAGAGATGGTAGTGATGAAGGTCAATAACTTTGCTTATTTCTATCTCTTGTTTTTCTGGACTGATGGCTCATTCTTGTTTAAATAGTTTGGGTTGAAGTTATTGCAATGGTACACAGTATCATTTACTTATATTTAACTTTTCTTTGAATCCCATGCTAATTTTGACCTCTACTCTTATCTACTGGACTTCACAGACAGTTGATTCTTACCAAATTCCTATATCAGTGACAAGTTATTTCCTATCTGTTAAAATGTAATTGATTTCATTTTTGTGACATTCACTATATTCCTTTTGCTTATGCTCATCATGAACAATACAAGATGAAATGACCAAGTGACCTATGCAATTCTGTTTCTTATTTTCTTTGCCCATCAACTACTCTCTCTTTCTATCCAAGAAGAAGCTGGGAGTCATCATTCCATTGCTGCTTTCTTTTATCATGAGAACTGTCAGTACTGATGTTTCAATTCTTCCAATAATATATCAATTCATTAATCATTCGGCAGTGATTTCATATTTACAGTACCAACAGCTAGGGGAATAGGGATCCTTAGAACTCTTAGAACTCTGTTCTGCAACTCCTACCACTATCATCATGGAAGCTGATGGGGGCTATATGCCATTTCTTTTTCTTTTTTCTTATGCCTTTCCATGGACTTGGATTGACATTGGACTTGGATGACACAGATTGATCACACAGTGGTCCAAATACTGGTGGAAAACCTATCTGTACTTAACTAGTTCTGTAGTAGGTTTAGACTCAATCTGACACTGAGACTGTTCTTGGAGCCTTTGAAGCTTGGTAAAACCTGCCAAAACATAACCCTCCTAGCATAGTCTCAGAGAATGTAAGCTCACCCTCATACCATAAGGCCTCAGGGTAGGACTTTCTTTTCTCTCCATTGCTAATGGATATATTTATTACATAGCTTCCATCTAAATTGTTCAACTCTTCCAAAAATAATCAGTCTCCTAAGATTGTCTACATTTCTTAGCAATAAGATAGAAACATTTAACTTACAATTTTGCCCTTAGATAACTATCTCTCACAACTCATTATTTATACCTTTAGAGATAACTATGTCAAAAGTATGAGAAATGAAGTTCTTGGGTTCTATGAAAGGAAAGTTCAACTTGGGTTTTTGGTCTGGACCTATGATTTCTTCCATGTGGGGAATTTCCAGTTTAAAGACTCTAACCACTGACACGATGAACAACTCATCTCTAACTTAAGAGTGTTGGAGAGTTGCCTGGGGTACTGAAAGGTTAAGTAATTTTCCCATGATCATGCAGCCAGTATGTGCCAGAAGAAGGAAATGAATCCAGGTATGGAACTTCCTGACTACAAGGTCAGTCTTCTATCTAATATACCATACTACGAAGAAGGAGGTGCGTTCTGGTCAAACTTAGGATTAATTTCTTTATATGTGTATTATATACGCACAAATGTACATGTGATACAGAGGCCATTCATACAATATATCATTGTACACTGGTAACAAAGAGGTTGTGCCAGAGCCACCCCTAACCAGAGAATCAACTGTTAAATTTTCAGTTTGAGCATGTATGTCTCAGAAATAGGCAACAGATGCCAATAAGGGCTTGGTTTATTGCTTTGTTGATTTTTAGACTTAATAAAACATTAATTATGCTGATTAAACTTAAGAGTGTATGTGCAATCATTTTTTTTCTTTAGAAATGGTTGTTAAACATTTACCAGCTCACCCCTATATTGTTCTATAAACACTGCTTGAGCTCAGCAGGAGTACAGAGAAGGCTCAGGGAATGAAGTCATCGCCAGTCTGGAGGTCTGGTTGACTGGAGGTTAATAATTAATAACAGCAACAACAACAACAACAACGACAACCAGCTTTATATAGTGCTTTAAGGTTTACAAAGTGATTTTCATCGTTATCCTAATCGAGTCTTACAATACCTCTACAAACAGACATCATGTGCAAGCATATTAAGGGTAACATCTCAAAGAGATTAGTTGGGTTTACAGAAGAATAATAACAGAATGAATGTGATAAATTGAGATAAACCTGTGGAGGATTGTTACCAGTAATAATATAAATAAGAAAAGAAAAATCCCATCTGAACACAAAAGAGATTCTCTAATGGAAAATCAATGAAAATAACTGTATTCTCTACGTGATGAAAGCTATAGATAAAACTATAGGAAACACTCTGGAAAGGAAATCTCAGAAACTAAATAGAGGATAAAACAAAATCTCCCCACTCAAATGGATGTTTGTTGCTGATTTCATATGTTCCTTTTTTTTTTTATGATTTCTTCACTCTCCTGGCGATATTATATATGACTGCTGATTCATGGCACACCATGACCTCAAATGCCTGACAGCTACAGGTGACCTAAAGGGTAACAGAATGATGCTTGGTGGGTGTGTGTAGGGAGGATCCAGTACATTGCTAACAACCACTCGTGAACACAAAGTGATGGAACAGAGGCATCGTTGAGGACAAGTGCAACAAGAAAAGAAGATGAGGTGGTTAAGAAGCAAGAATAAGAGAAAACAGACGGATGGTGCCTTCACCTTGAAGAGAATGACGGAATGACAAGGACAAGACACCCATGGAATGAGAAGGGGTGGAGAGGCCACAAGCCATGGAGTGCCCATGTGGAGGATCACAGATCTACTGTAGTTGCCATGGTAGTGAAACTTGCTTTTAAACATTACACAGAACAGTCAAACACACACACACAAATATTTTTCCAAATGTCTGTCACCTTTACTAGTCATGAGAGCTACTGAGTATAAATGTGTAACATAGCTAAAAATCTAATGCAGGAGTCACCAATTTTTAGTGGGTCATGGACCCCTCTGGCCATCCAGTGAAGCCTTTTCAAAATAATGATTTTTTTAAAATTCATAATTGAAGGAAATGCTAAATTTCAGTTAGAAATGAATGAAAATAAAGATGTAATTTTATACCACTGGAGTTCAATCTATCTATAGACTCCTTGGACGTCTGTGGAAACTAGGTTAAGAAGCCCCGATCTAGGAGGTTAAAAAAGGTCAGGGTCCTTTTCAGATTTTTCTAAATGCCCTCATTCCTTCATTTAACAAAATGTTATTAAGCTTCATGTCACGTGCCAGGCCCTGTGGTAACAAAGAAAAAAAATAAAACTCTCTGTCCTCAAGGAGTTTACCTTCTAAGTGGGGAAGGGAGTCAACACAAGCACAGATAAATAAAGGCATACTATAAACAATATAATTTCCATCTAGGAAATCAGGTAAGGCTTCAAGCAGAAGGTGACACCTGAACTGAGTTTTTAAAGAAGATAAGAGATTCTAGGAGGTGGAAGGGAAGAGGGAGAATACTTTGAGCATGGGAACAGCTTGTGCAATTTCCCAGAGACAGGTGTTGGAGCATCATGGATGAAAGACAGAAAAAAAAGGCAAAGTAGAGTGCATGAAGGAAAGCAGCGCTCAAAAACCTTGGGGACAATGCCTCATTATGGGCTTTAAATGCCAAGCTGAAAAGTTTCTCTTATGTTCCTGTTGTTCAGTCATTTTCCCGTTGTATCCAACACTTCAAGACCTCATTTAGGATTTTCTTGGCAGAGATACTGGAGTGGTTTGCCACTTCCTTCTCCAGCTCATTTGACAGATAAGGAAACTGAGGCAAACAGGGTTAAGTGACCCGTTCAGAGTCACACAGCTAGTAAGTGTGAGGCCAGATTTCAACTCAAGAAGATGAGTCATCCTGACTCAAGGTCTGCACCACCTAAAGCATGAGTTCTGTTTTGAACCTGTTGAGATTAAGGTGCCTATCAGACATTTATATGGAAATGTTCCAAGGAACTTGGTGACCAGAGCTCAGGAAAAAGACTAGGGCTCTAAGAATCATCTATATAGATGATAGTTAAGCCTAGGAAAGTTAAGCAATCAACCAATCACTGAGCATTTATTTCATAGCTACTCGAGGTGCTGGAAATACAACTACAGGGAATAAAATCATCTCTACTCATAAGGGGTTTATATTCTAATAGGGAAAGGGACCAGAAATACATATATGAACACATATAAAGTCATTATAAAGAAAATAAATGCAAATCAAAAGCAGTTAAACCCAAAATAAATGAAATACTCTTTGTGAAGGAGGGTACTAGCAGTGGGAAAGTTCCTGGAAATGCTTCACGGAGAAGGTATTTCTTGATGTGCCTTGAAAGAAAAGAGAGATGCTAAAAAATTGAAAGGGTAGATTTAAGACAGGGCATCTAGGTCCTCAGTGGATAAAGCACAAGGCTGGGAATCAGGAAGACGCATCTTCCCAAGTTCAAATCCAGTCTCAGACACTTACTACCTGAATGACCCCGGCTAAGTCGCTTAACCTTGTTTGCCTCAGTTTCCTCCTCTGTAAAAACGAGCTGGAGAAGGAAATGGCAAACCACTCCAGTATCTTTGCCAAGAAAACCCAAAATGGGGTCATGAAGAGTCAAACACAACTGGAATGACTGAAAACAAAAGAGTTAAGAGAAGAACCAAGAAGGAAGGAGAAATATGGAGAGAGGGGACACAGATGCTAATCCCACAAAGGAAGCTGAGGAGTGGCTGAACAGTAACAGGAAAACCAAGAGAGAACAGTATCATAAAAACCGAATGAAGAAAGAATATTGGAAGTGGGTGATCAACGGTATTAAATACTACAGAGACTTCAAGGATGAGAACTGAGAAGTGATCACTGGACCCAACGATTAAAAGGTCACTGGTAACTTTGGAAAGAGAAGCTTCTTTCTAGAGATGAGGTCAGCAACCAGATTTCAAGAGGCTGAGAAATGAGAGGAGAGGAAGTAAAGGCAAGAGTAGAGAGCTTTTTCTAGGAGTCTGGATCATGCCTGTCACAGGGTAGATGTATAATAAATGCTTGTTGACTTGAGGGAAGAAATATATTATGGTACGGTAAGGTTAAGTGAGGGATGTTTTAGGATGAGGCATGTTGCTGAAGGATGCTTTAGGTAGCAAGGAAGAAGCAGACAGATGAGGAGAGACTGAAAATTAGAAAGAAGAAATGGTTGTGGGAGAAAAGCTGCCAGAAAAGATGGGAGGGGAAGATATTAAGCATGCAGGTGAAGGGGCGGGGCTTGGTGAAAGGGCTACCTAGTCATTGGAGACAGAAGTAAAGGAAGGGAGGAAGGGAGAAGATACCAAGTGGATTCAAGGTATAGAATAAGAGAGAATAGGGAGTTCATAACAAAAATTTTCTCAATAAAGCACAAAGCGAACCCTGAGATGGTTGAGGATTGGTGGGCAAGGCTTGAGGCAAGAAGAAAATGATCAGGGCGGTTACTCTAGGCAGCAGAATGTACATTCAATCAGCAAAGAATTAAGGCACTGCCTTGCTGCAATGAGAACCCAGCTGAATGAATGAATGAAAAAGCATTTATTAAAAACTATGTATCAAGCACTGTGCTAAATTCTGGGAATACAAATACAGAAGCAAAGACAGTACGTTTCCAAGGATCTTGCATGGTAATGAAGGGAGAAAAAAAAAAACCCATATATATAGGAGTGCTGGTCAGTGAGGGGGTACTTTGGTCCAGAAAGTTACAGGTATGGTGAATAGGGAGATATGGTAGTAAACTGGTAGATCCTATCCAGGAACAATGGGCAAGTTCATAGGATCATATTTACAGTTTCAGAACTGGAGAATAGTAAGGAAGGGTGTTAGAACAAGAAGCTGTAGAGGAGGTAATTGACTGGGGCTTCCCTATTTCAGGGAGAGGTAATCACTCCTGCCCCAGGGTAAAGGTTCCTCCAGGGCATACATATTATCTAATATAAATGTGTAGTGGAACCAGTCAACATTGTTGTATGATTTCCTCCAGTATGGTCTGGCAGCATGTGAGTAAGCAGAGAAGGTAGATTGATGGGGGTAGATTGTAGGAGATTTGAGGTTGATTTAAAAAACAAAAACAACAGAATCACAGAATTTAAGGGCTTGGGAAAGGACTTCATCAACCATCCAGTTGTACCTATACATAAAAGGAATTCCTGCAATTACATAACTGACAGGTATTCATTCAGCCTCTGCTTAAAGACCTCTAATGAGGGACGACCCACTACTTGTCAGGGCAGCCTGTTCATTCCACTTTGGCATAGCTGGTAGAAAGCTTTTCCTGACATCAAGCTTAAATGTGCATCTCTGAAACTTCCACCCCATTGTTCCTTCAGAGGATAAACTCCTTTAGCGCAAGGACTATCTTTTACCTTTTTTTGTATCCCCAGCACTTAGCACAGTGTCCAACAGAGTGGGCTCTTAATAAATTAATGCTTACTGAATCACGTCTCCTGGGGGGAAAACAGAACAAGTGTAATCCCTCTTCCACATGGCAGACTTTCAAATACTTGACACCAATTACATCCCTCCCTTCTCCAGGCTAAACACCTCGAGGTCAATCAATCCTCCTGATACAGACTCAAGGTCCTTCGTGTTTGTTGTGCTCTCTAACTCACTGATGTCATTCCAGAACCATGACACTCAGAACTGAAAACCATACTTTAGGTCATGTCTGAAGAGGACAGAGTATATGGGACTACCACCTCCCTATTCCTTGAAGTTACTTCCCTCCTACTGCAGAAAGTTATTTCCTTTCCAAAACCACATTAGCATTTTTAGCTGCTACATCCTGCCCACCACTGACTCATTTTTGAGCCTGGAGTTTCCTAAAGCTCTTAGACCTCTTCCAGAAAAACTGCTGTCTCTCCATGACTAAGCTTCATCTTACATTGGTAATGCTAACTTTTTGTACCCAATTGCAAGACTTTACATTATTTCCCAGTGAGTTCATCTTCTTTGGTTCAGCCCAATGCTCTTTTGGATCCTGTCAGTTACCCTTTCCAGATCTGAAAATTTGATGAGCATGCCATCTATATCTATGTCCAACTCATGAAGAAAGAAAGGAACCTTAACTATAATTCTATGAACTTAGCCATTGCCCCCTGGATAGGACATGCCAATTTACCACCCCATCTTCCTACTCATCATACCTGTAACTTTCTGGACCCTCCCAGTTTGATTTTTTTTTAACTAAAGGGGCCATCTTTTGGCTTACTTCTTAAACAGTTATAATCACTGAATGGGCATTGCCTTAGTCAAACTGAGAACTGGAAAGACCTTAGCTTAAAAAGGCCAAGGTCTCCCACTGTGTCCTGAGCCATCTCTAGTTGTCCTGATCTACATCTAGTCACTGGACCCAGATGGCTCTGGAGAAGAAAGTGAACCTGATGACTTTGCACAGCCTTCCCTCACTTAAATTCAATTTACTTGCAAATCACAGCATCATCTTCCTGATATCACGGTACTCTTCATAAATAACGGACAAACCACCATCCATACACAATGTCCAATTCACTGGTAAAGAGATTAAATATCGCCAGACCAAGCATAGATCCCTGGGTTACTCCACTGGAGACTTAATGCTCATGTCACTGACAGGAAGTGATCTAGCAACATGACGATTTAAAGTGAACTACAGACCTTCAAAGTAGAAGCAAAAATGGACCAGAAGTTCCATGACAGTGAGAGATCTTATCAAAATTTTGAATCACCCCCACACCAACCTCTGCTCACGTGGGGCTAGTTGTGCTCTACAGTACACAACAATTGCTTAGTCATTGTTGAATGAGAGGAAAGAAACATTTCTATCATGACTTGGATCTAATGATAAAGCACATTAATCTCATGTTTACATTCTAAGTGTACAATCTGCTGGAGTCAGAAAAGAATTTCCATGATGACAACATATTAGGTGAAACATATGGCTCAAGAATTGATTATACTTTTCTCTGAGGCTAATGGGGAAATTATCTGCCTTAAAAAGGCAATTACCATAGACTTGCTGTATGGTCAATAGAAGCCTGACGCCTAACATGAATAAAAAATTGGAGTTTTTAATTTTTAGACCAGCTTAAGGAGAATAAATCACAGACTGGAACTTAGGAACACTATGAAAGACCAAGTGACTATCTTTGTCCTATTTATTCAATCCCTCTCTAGGATGAAACACGAAGACAAGATTCCAACAACTTACACATTGGCCTTGAACTGAACTCCTGCTAACACACCTCTCAGTTCTAAACATCTTTCCCATATCACCAAATAAAATTAAGAAGTAACAGGAGATACTGCTTCTCAAATAAATTTATCTCCACAAAATAATTCTACTCTTTGTATCTAACTTCAGGGAACAAATTATAACATCTAGCACTTGTATAGCACTCTAAAATTTTCAAAGTGTTTTAAGGTCACTCCACTCTTTATGTCTAATTTCAGAGAACAGACAGTAACCACAAATAAGAATTATAATAATGAGAGCTAGCATTTATATAGTACATTAAGGTTTGCAAAGTTCTTCACAAATATTATATCACTGGATCTTCACAACAACCCAGGGAGGCCGAGAGCTATCATTATCCCTATTTAACATAAACCTGAGGCAGAGAGAGGTCAAGTGACTTGTCCACAGTCACACAGCTGCTAAGGGTCAGGAGGCAGGATATGAACTCAGGTCTTCCTGACTCCAGACCCAGTATTCTATACATTGTGTAACCTTGTGCACCAAAGGATTTAAAACTGAAGAATATTAGAGCGAGCTGGGCGCATGAGATGAGGAAGTGGGAGGCTAGCAAGGCAAGATGATTTGCCCACGGTCACAGCTAACACAAGTCACTGGTTCAGTCATGTCTGACTCTTGATGACCCCATTTGGGGTTTTCTTGGCAGAGATACTGGAGAGGTTTGCCATTTCCTTCTCCAGCTCATTTTACAGTTGAGGAAACTGAAGCAAGTAAGGTTACCTGCCCAGGGTCACAGAGCTAGTAGTAAGTGTCTAAGGCTAAATTTGGACTCATGTTTTCCTGATTCCAGACCTGACACTCTATTCACTGTACTACCTAGCTGCCCCAGGTAAGACAAAAATTAAGACTAAAATAACCTAGACCCACTTCTATATCCTAGATCCACTAAACAAATATAACTCTATTACAATCTGATAACACTATCTGGGTGAACAACTCATTTGTTTCTGGGACTGCCATGCCTCTGGCAACTCTACATAAGAACTGTGGGTAGGCCCTGGAACTGAAACCGTCTGGTGTCCTGGGGCTCAAGTCAGGTTCAGGGGTTGATAAGAGTAGGAAATTAGATCATAAAATTTCTGTATAAAGTCTTGTCAGAACAAATGGATTTAGTCATGGAACAGAGCCACCAAATCAAACCAATCTGAAAGGATAAAATCTTTACGCAACAAAAGATGAAGACGAGTAATTAGTTCCTTTATCATCATTAAGTAATAAAATCTATATTAAATAAAATGAGTGATAGCAAGATGTGAGAAAGTCACTGAAAAATGTACTTTAAAATGTAAGTCTAAGAAAAACAAATCTACAGAAGGTACAAGAGTTTCAAAATACAACATATAGTCAATTCTTAAATACTTTTCTCTCTCTGCGCATTATCCAAGGCCACGTTTTTAATCTGCAGACTGGCTATAACCCATTTACTGTGTCCCCATATTCCTGTGTGCTTTCCCTTCAAGTGGAACAATGAAGTACAGTAGGAAGAACACTCTGAGTCAGAAAATTGGGTTCTAGTCCCAGCTCCAATTTGTATTTTTCTGTGTGACTACAGACAAGGTGCTTGCCATCTCTAAGGCATCTTCCGCAAAAAGGGGCAGCAATATTCCTACTGCCTATTTCAAAGGACTGCTGTGAGAAAAGGAGTTTGTAAGTATTGAAAGACTAGAGAGATGAGAATTCTATTAGTAGTATTTACTTATGGACAATGCATTAATTTTAATATTATAAGGAGCAAAAATAATTATGAAAATAAACCTATTGGGTAGGAATCTAATAATGTATTACAAAGCCAAAAATAAGTCTTTGGGGGACTCTTTGTTTTAGATTATGTATGTAATGTAATTGTTGTTCAGTCGTTTCAGTCATGTCTGATTCTGATCCCATTTGGGGTTTTCTTGGCAAAGACACTGGAGGTTTGCCATTTCCTTCTCCAGCTCTCTTGACAGATGAGGAAACTGAGGCAAACAAGGTTAAATGACTTGCCCAGGATCACACAACTAGTTTCTGGGGCCGAATTTGAACTCAGGACTTCATGACTCCAGGCCCAGCACTCCATCCACTGCACCACCTAACCGCCCAGGAATGTATTACAAAGCCAAACATAAGTCTTCCCGTGATTGTTTTAGTTTATATATATGTAATAGGGAGCTAGCAAAGTTCTCCCAGCCTGTGATGTTCACTTCTAGAACAGATTCAACTTGCTCAAAAGTCCCTGGATAACTGAGGCACCTGGACACAGGGACTGCAACAACCAGAAAGCATGGATTCTGGTTTGATGAAGTCTCCTGAGAGATGTTAGAGGTGGAAAAAGGTTGGAGCAGCAGTATTAGAGGCAAGGAAATAGGAATAAGAGAGAAAAAGAGAAAGAGAAGAAAGAGAGGGGGAAGAGGGAGAGAGAGAAAGAAGGAGAAACATCAGCAGGGAACTAGTGATCTATTCCTATGTATCTCACTTCTACTGGGAAATATCAACTGAACGTTATTGATAGGATGTGAAAAAAATTTTTCTTTCCATTAATCATTGATACAGATCATGCCTCCATAGTTACACATCTGAACTATTCATATTAATATATCAGACAATCATTAACAAAGACCATGCGCCTCCATAGCTGTATGCCTGATTTACTCACACTAATAGGTATTCAGCCTTTTTTTTTCATGATAATGATGGCAACTCATAACTGACATGAGACTATGGTAACTTTGCCACATCAAACTGATTGATGTGCATGGATAATTTATGGGGAACTTCCTTACTTAGCAATTGCTAGTGTTTGCTCTGCTACTCTACCTTCCAAAAGCCCAAAGGAACCTTGAAATTCAAGAACAGATCAAAGCAGCAGAGAGAAGGGAAGATTCTTGGAATCCTACTTGACTCGGGTATTATAAGGGTAGGAACAGAAGGTCTCAAAATTAGATGGTAATCTGTGGGATCCTATAAAAGATATTCAATTAATTGGGAGAGGGGAGAAAATAACACTCTTATATTATTAATTCCCATCTCAAAATGTCATGCATATAAGGGTATCTGAGGTGAGTAGTTATATTGGCAGAACTCAACCTTGTCAAAGATTTCATAACAAAGTTGCTAAAAGACCCTGAGGGAACTGTGACAATTATCTGTGAAGCCAGATTATTTATGAATGTGATAACTTATACTCAGGCATGGACAGATTCTACAGCATAAAATGATACATTTTTTTGCCACAGTAAACAAAGGATTATGAACCAAAAAACTAGAAATTGCATGGCATAGTTAAACTTTTCATAAGCTCTGATCTTGTCACTGATTAACAATTTTTTTCATAGAAAATATTTATAGATATTAATAAGAGTTCACATTTTTCACCATACACTAAACATACCTAACTAAAATAACTCTGCCAATTTTGCTTCTAAACTCTTCAGAACTTCTGAAAAAAAATACATTTTTGAGCCCACTCCTAACCCACAATGCAATCAAATAACCAAAATGAACATTGTATAATTGATAAGCATCACAATTTGAGAGATGCTGAGCGACTATAATCCCAGACTATAATCTACTAGTTTGTCCAGATTAAATTTTCTTCAGAGACTGGGAGTGTTAAGCATACAAAAAAATCTAACAAGGACTGTGCAAAGAGTTCATAATGCCAAATGATCTTAATTTTCAAAGAAATAATGTAAACAAGCAAGACTCTTATGAGCTGATCCCCCAAAATCCAGCAGACTCAATCCGTGACTGGTCTTTATTTAATGACAATGAATTTTTCTACAACCCTAAAAACAGAAGCTTCTAGAACAAGATTAAGATCATAAGCAAGGCATTTCCTGCCCATTTCTGTTTTGGGTTTACCAATAATCAAATGTAATTTAGGTGAACAAAATACTGGCAGTGTGGAGTTGCTTGGCAAGAAAATCAAGTCAAATAGGCATGTCCTAACTCACGTGCAAGCTAGAATACTGTTCTCCAACTTCTATGGGGTCTTGCCAAGGAAACTGGACCCCATGCCTCCCAAACAAATATTTACTGTGGGCAGTGAAAAAAATACATTTCATTGTGCATGCAAACATTATTACATTTACTGAAAAATGCATTTTATTCCATAGCTAAAAAAGATAAATGTAAGCTATTTTAAAACCAAGTTGCCCCTTTCATCATGCCCAGATTCCTACCTTTCCTAACTTTTCAGAAACAATAATACACATTAGGCTATTATATCAGGAAATGAACTAGGAAGTAGGACTGCAACCATAAAATTCCATTATCTTAAGATTAAATTATTACCAAGTCAATGAAGCTCTCTATTTTTCTTGAAATACGCTCATGCAACAATATTAATAATTCATACTGATACGGCACTCAAAAGTTTGCAAAGTAGTTTATACTTATCACACTGATCCTCAAAACAATCGTATGCAGTAACGACTACAAATGTCATAACCATTTTAAAGTTGAGGAAACTGACTCAGAAAGAAAAAGTGACTTGCCTAAGGTCACACAGTAAATAACAAAGGCAACATTGAAATCCAGGTCTTCCTGGGTTTCTATATGTGTATTTTATCCACTACCCTATGCTTTCTCTCCATGAAAAAACTCTTACACAACCCTTACAGATCTGATGACAGTTCTAGGTAATCTATATTATTGAAAAAAATTATAATCATTTATATAGATATACAGTATATTTATATGGACTCAAAAATTTTAATTATGGTGCACATT
Source organism: Pseudochirops cupreus (assembly GCA_028627135.1). Lineage (NCBI taxonomy): Eukaryota > Metazoa > Chordata > Mammalia > Diprotodontia > Pseudocheiridae > Pseudochirops > Pseudochirops cupreus. Next base: position 296,404,680 of record CM053584.1, read on the forward strand.
TTTATAAAATTGTGGCTCCAGGTTCTTTGATCAAATAATTTTAGGTCAAATAATTTCGGCAATGGCCTGCTCCTTCAAGAACCTGGAATATAACTCAGGTTTTGATTGTTCAATTTTCCCACACTTTTCAGATATCACCAACACAAGTAGCAGTGGAGTTTCACATGTTTCAGATGTACCATTTGGAGAATACTAAGGAGTCATAAAAATAATAACATACTTTGCAAAACCAAGAAGAAATAAAAGACGGAAACAACCACTTCTAACATTGGGATCTTCAAAGGGAAAAAAAAAAGAAAAGCCTACACGCATTGGATTTTAGACCTCGTTTAGATGTTAGACCAGGTGGAGGGCGTCTGCCCTATACCCTTCATTTTACAAAAGAGGAAACTGAGGCTCAGAGAGATGAAGCAATTTGCTTAAGATCGTGCAAGAAGGAAATAGCAAAGCAGAGATTCAAAACCAGGTCTTCTGCTGAATCCAGCAATCTTTCCATCATACCATGCCAACTGATAGTAACAGACTATCAATAAATGCTGATTTAGTCTAAACTCTATTCCCTAATTAGTGTTGTCAAAGAATGGCTGCTGATTTTCTTATTTAAAATTTCAAATGAAATTTTAGTCTGCTCAGCAATAGAAGTCATGAGTTAAGTCTCATTACTACTAATGCTTTTTTTTTTTGCATTTAGAGATGTTACCAAAGGAAAACAGGTCAAACTCCATTACAAGAAAAATAACTGCTTAAGAAAGAATTCCAGGTATTAGGCTATCACCCAACTCATTTCAAATAACATTCAATAGCACAAAAATTCTAGTACAAGATGTAATTTGAAGACCTCTTGAAAGTTCAGTGCAATGGTATCGGACCTAGGATCATACACCTTAATAAAGGTCTATGTGTATAATAGAAAATTATTTTTCTCTAGAGTTTTAAACGTACGAGTTATTACTTTCATTTGTCAAACTAATTTGGAACAGAGGATCTCATAACTTTTATATGGCACTTTACGTTTTAAAGCCCTCTCACAAATGTGTTCTCTATGATAAGCATTGTCTCTTTTCAAAAAAGTACCATCAATGAAAAAAAATCATTCTTATGCCAAACCTGTCTAAGATGACACTCATGGGTGTGCTGAAGTCAGCTCAAATCATCTGCTGAGAGAGCTGATTGTTAAGTTTTCAGTGTGCATGTTTATTACACCTCAGATATCAGTCATCACTAGTTGGATTTATTGTTTTGTTGATTGTCTAGATGTAAGAAAATAATGTATAAAATGTTAATAATGTAAATTAATTTTATAATGTATTGTGGATACATTTTTTTTATGATTGCTAAACCCATGCACCTCTGATTATATTTTATTATAAATTCTTTGGGAGGGGGAAAGAATGTTCTAATTTGGTCCACCTACAACTCAATTTAAGATTTAAAAAGGGCAGGAATTTCATTCTTTTAACACAATTTTGTTCAGGTTCTATCAGGGCGTGTTGTAGAAAGTGTAAGTAAACACGCAATAAATGTTGATTTGGTCTAGACCAGCGGTTCTCAGCCTGTGGGTTATGTTCAATTTGTAACAATGAAAATACATCCTGCATATCAGATATTTACATTACAATTCATAACAGTAGCAAAATTACAGTTATGAAGTAGCAACGAAAATAATTTTATGGTTGGGGGTCACCACAACATGAGGAACTGTATTAAAGGGTCACAGCATTAGGAAGGTTGAGAACCACTGGTCTAGGCTCTATTCCCTAATTACTGCTGTCAAAGAAGGGCTGCCGATTTTTTTTATTTAAAATTTCAAATGAAATTTTAGTCAGTTCAGCAACAGAAGTCATGAGTTAAATCTCATTATTACTAATGTTTTTTTTTTTTGCATTGAAAGATGTTACCAAACTTCTAGAAACAGAACACTTTTTGAGCCAAGACAGGGCATTTGTGCTGCCAAAGGCAAAGTTTAAAAATTGCATCGCTTGAATGTTACTGTCCACTTGAGAGTTTGAGTCTTGGCTCTAAAATGTGAGCTAGCCTGAATAAATACTTGTACTCCATAAAGCTCAGAATTTTCTGCCATTAAAAATACGGACAGTCTTAAAGAATAAGAACAAAAAGAGGAGCAGCATGGCATAGTGGATGGAGAGCCTGTCTTGGAGACTGGGTTCCAGCACATACTGACTGTGTGAACCTGGGCAAGTCACATAATCTCTTAGAACCCGAGGTGCCACTCTGAAACTATCCGTTACAGAGGAGTGTGAATGAAATCAGAGATCTGTACAAAAAAAAAATGTCTTTCGCAATCCTAATCCTAAAAAAGAGGGTTGGATGTTGAGATGTTAAACTAACTAAAAATAGGACATTGCTACGAAATCCCTTTATGAGGTCCCATGAGGGCAGAAAAGGAAGGCAACATAGGATTAGGAACAACAGACCACACTTCTACAGCTGACCTGTAAAAATCAGGTCAGTATTTCTAAGACAGAGACTTAAAAGAAGAATTAAATTCTTTATAAAACTCAGAGAAGCTGAAAGCCACAAGGAGTCGGGATAGTCAAAATATGAGAAGAGGCAACCTCCACAAAGGAAAGAGCCAGGGCTCTGGGTTTGAGGCTGCCTTGGCATGTCAAGGGGTAGCTAGGTGGCACAGGGGATAGAGTGCCAGGCTGGAGTCAAGAAGACTGATCTTCCTGCCTTCAAATCTGGCCTCAGACACATACTAGCTGTGTGGTCACACACTGGGCAAGTCACTTAATCCTGTTTACCTCAGTTTCCTCATCTGTAAAATGAGCTGAAGAAGAACATGGAAAAACCCCTAAGGTATTTTTGCCAAGAAAACCCCAAATAGAGGTTACAAAGAGTCAGACATGACTGAAACAAATGAATAATAACAAGGGTACATCAAGCATGAGGGTATGAAGAAAAAAGCTGGATCAATGAAACTCTCCGGACTACATAGCCCCAGGTAGTAACCTGATATCTCCTTTTTCTCCTTGGGTCACCTCATCAAAGTCTGAAGTTTTTCCTTCTGGGGAAGGCCTGTGTAAGGCAACTTGTCCCGTACATGCCTAAATCACCTAAAGTGGAGACAATCTGCTTCCCTGAGATCCGTCCTACACCTTTTCGCCTTCCTTTCTTTTAAATGTTAACTTTGTCTCTATATACTATATACTACATATATACACACACACACACACACTCTGACACATTATATCTATATAGAGATAAACAGTACATACACATATGCTATACATAAATACATACACATATATATATATATACATATACATGCATGCTTATATATGCCTAGCCTTTGCTGCTTTGGTGTGTTTATTAGAAATAGTTGTAACATAATGGTTGAATGAAGAGGGCACATCCCCAGAAAAGAGAGTTCATTCCCTTCATTTTACAGAAGAAATTAAGGGACAGAGAGGTTAAGGAATTTCTCTAAATTCACACAGATCTTTAAGTTATAAGTTATCTGCCCAAATGTTGTCTCTAGCTTGGGGCTTAAGACTAGAAAATAGAGAGAACATTAAAGATTCTTCGATACTACTTCCCAGAGCAGGCAAAGATCATTTATACCAGGAAATCTATTGAGGCAATGAGGGAGACTCATCTAAGAAATGAGTCAGTAACAGAGTGAGGAAGAGGCAAATAAAAGTGAACAAACAGCCCGGCAAATATAGAAACAACTCCACATCAATGCTTTAAAAGAGACGAAGAGAAAGCCTTCCTTCCTTTCCACCACATCTTTTTATCTGATCAGCTGCCTATCTTGCCTATTTCTTTTCTCAGCTCTAAGAGGACAATATTTGAAGGTGGTGTGTTGACTCATCTACTCTTATTTCACCCCCTTAATTAATTAACAAAGTTGTAAATCTGGAAACCAGCTGGCTGGGGCTATATACATTTGGGGCCAATACAGCAGAGATGTACTATCAAGGTGACCAGAGGGAGTCAAAATCCCAAGCCTGGCTTCATTAGCTCTTACAGGCTGTTTCCCAACCAGCACATTCTGGCAATTTGATTATCACCTTGGTGTGTCATGATAGCCTGAGTTTCCTGTCTTTGGCCATTTTTTTTTAACTAAGAGGAGGTGAAGATTGAAGGTGGTGATTATCCAGAAACACCCTAGGGAAGCCAAGGACAGCTTCCACAGCTGAGCCCCAAAACCCTTTTCCCAAAAGGTTTCTGCTTTCTCTCTCTTTCCCCTATTCATACCAGTCCACCTTAGACTAGTTTTTGGAATGTGAAGGTTGCCCTAAACTTCTAAGTTGAATATCAGCAAACTTGTCTTTTAATTCAGTGAGAAAATAGCTAAAGCTAAAAATCTATACCAAAGAATTATGGGATATCTCATGTATCTGTAGAAGTAAGAAAGGAAGAAGGGGAAAGGAGGGTTGATGGGGGAAGTGGAATGATGCATTCACTGTCAGACACTGTATCAATTCTTACTGGGTTATTATAAAGGAAGGCCTCAATTCCAAAAGGACCCCATTGGGGCAGGGAGTAATTGGAGAAATCAGTCAATCAGCAAGCATTTATTAAATGTTTGCTAGTTGCCATGCCCTATGCTAAGTGATGGGGATAGGAAGAAAGGCAAAAACAGTTCCAACTCTCAGGGAGGTTTTCTCTGTGTGTGTACATAAGTATGTACATACATACATACAGTGAATATCTAGCTATACAGAAGATCTATAGGATAGACAGGAGACAATTTCATAGGGGAGAGCGTTCCAGGGATGGGGACAGCCAATACAAAGGTATGGCAACAGGAAATGGAACGTCTGGTGGTCCAGGAACTTTAAGAAGTGGAGCAACTGGATGACAGTGCATGGAGAGGAGTAAGGTATAGGAAGACTAGAGAGTACGAAGGGGTTATGAAGAGCTTATATTGAACACTGGAGATAAGACACCACTGAAGCTCACTCAGCACAGGGGTGACGTGGTCAAACCTAATCTTTAGAAAAATCAGTGAGGCCACTAAGGGAAGATGGGTTGGAACGGAAAGAGATTTGAGACAGGGAGATGACTTAAAAAGCTGGAAAAGACATCTGATTCAGTCCCCTAATTTTAGAGCGGGGGAAACTGAAGCCCAGAGAGGTTAAAATGACTAAAAATACTATAAGTAATAACTATTAATAAGAATAACTAATATTTATAGCACCCTCATATTTATGAAGTGCTTTAAATGCTATTTCATTCGATCCTCACCACACCTGTGCGAGCTAGGTGTTGTTGTTACTATTATTATTGTCATTCCCATTTTATAGATGAGGAAACTAGCACAGAAGTGATTTTCCCAAAGCCACATAGACAATGGAAGGGAGGAAGGGGAAAATGGAAGGAAGGAGGGAGAGAAAAAAGGAGGCAAAGGACAGGGAAGGGTAGCGAGGAAACAAGCATTTACTAAACACCTACTATCTGCCAACCCAGTGCTAAGCATTTTGCCAATATCGTCTTATTTGATCTGTACAATAACCCTGGGATTTAGGTGCTATTATTATTCCCATTTAACTGTTGAGGGAACTGAGACAGACTTGCCCAAGGTCACACAACTGGGAAGCATCTGAGACAGAATTTATCTTAGGTTTTCCTGACTCCAGTTCCATTAATCTAGCCAGCTGCCTCTAACGGCCAAACTGGGATTTGAACCAGGTCCACTGCTTAAAAATCTGGCATTCTTTCCATTATTCTCTGCAACTTTCAGAGATGTACAGGATAATTTTAGGAGGGAGACAGCATAAAGAACTAAAAGGAAGGGTGGCTAGGTGGCACAGCGAGTGGAGCACTGGCCCTGGAGTCAGGAGGACCTGAGTTCAAATCCAGCCTCAGACACTTGACACAAAAAAACTACCCATGTGACCTTGGGCAAGTCACTTATCCCCAATTGTCCTACATTCCACCTCCAGAAAAGCAAAAAATTAAAAAAAAAAAGAACTAAAAGGAAGAATATCCCCTAAATAAGGGATAGCATCCAAGTTGAGCCTGGAAGCAAACTATGGTTTCTATGGGGTAAAGATGATGATACACTTAGCATAGTGCCTGGTAAATAGTTAAGTGCTTTAAAAATGTTTATTGATTGATTGAAGGAATATATTCCAAGCCTGAGCAATAGCCTAGGAAGACACACAGAGATAGGAGACAGAATGATCAATCCACAGAACAGAAAACAGGCCAATTTGGCTTTGAATATAGGAAGAGAAATAGAGAATTCTATTCTTGCCCCTTGGAGAAGGAAATGGCAAACCAATCCAGTATCTTTGCCAAGAAAAGTGCATGGACTTTGTCCATGGGGTCATGCTGAGTTGGACAAGACTGAACAACAACAACAATTCTTGCCCCTACATGAATCTTTGGTTAGGCCAGAAGTTTAGTTACAGATAAAACTGGTTCTTCTTTTAGATAAAGAGTTCTTAATTTTTGTGTGTGTCGTGGACCTTTCTGACATTCTCATATAGCCTTTAGAACCTTTCTTTGAAAAATGGTGAGTTGTTTTTTTTTTTTACCAAAAAACAAAACAAAACAACAACTCATAATTGAAGAATATGCTAAATTTCAGTTAGAGGTTCAGGAAAATAAATGTGTCATTTTTTTCCCCATCCAAGTTCACAGAGCACTGCTCACTGTTCACAGATCACTAAGGGATCCAGGTACCCCAGTTTCAGGGGAAGTTCAGCTCCTTCACCACTAACAGATCTAGTCCTTAATAGTTCTAAATGGCTGCACATTTTAAATCCTGGAGTCAACTCATCACTGGTGTTTCTCCCACTCCTCAGAACTGAATGCCTTTTCCAGTTTCAGAGCTCGCACTTCACATCAAGTTCCAGGTCCTGGCAGGCTTTTAGCTCTCCCCATTGGAAGAGTTGGAAAGACTAACACTGCATGTGCCTAATTAACATCTCACACCTGCTACTGACCCAGCTGCCAATTATTCACTTCCCCATATTCACAAGTTGATGAGTCAAGTCAGTTGGCCTTTGAATCCTGGTCCCCCCTCAGCAGTGACTGTCCAAAGACCTAGTTTATAATACCCCCATATTTTTAATGTACCCAGTAACACAAACAGAAGAATATGACTTCCACTCATGGTAAAGAAGGGGCTTTGGTATAAGTGGAGTGGGCTAAGGTAGAGAGAAAAGGGAGGAGAGCTAGTGTGTAGACACGGGAATAATGCAGTGAGAGCTAGGAATTCACAGGCATCCAGATATCCTTTATCCACTCTTACCCCCTTTTTGGGTCCTAAAGAGGTCATAAGTGTGTCACAGATCGAGAAAGGTTGTCAAACACCAAACTAACTGACCGTAGAGCTTTTGTAAAAACACTTGTAGCAAGGAATATAATTTCCTCCCTGTATGAATCACAGTAGTGATGTTTTTAAAAGGTGATTAATTGCCATGGCAGAAAAAAATTACTTTTAAATATTAACGTTTGCTATCTTATACAATGTTTATAGTATGTTCTACATGTAAAAGAGTGGTTAATTCAGCCATATTAAGACTTTAATATGTTAATATTCTCTTGACATTCATGCTGTCTCAGTCTTCCCCTTGTCTTCCAAGAAAATGGCCACATACTGGCTTGGATGGATCTTTGGTTGTTGTTGTTGTCTACAAAGTTGTTGGTAACTAAGAAAAAAGTTTAATAGGGGCAGCTAGGTGGCTCAGGGAACAGAGCACCGGCCCTGGAGTCAGGAGAACCTAAGTCCAAATCCAGCCTCAGACACTTAACACTTATTAAGCTATGGGACCTTGGGCAAGTCACTTAACCCCAATTGCTTTGCTTTCCCCTTTCCAAAAAGCAAAAAAAGTAAAAAATAAATTTTAAAAAGAGGAATCCCTGTTCATTCATTAAAAAAAAGTTTAATAGATATAAATGTTCATCTTTTCCCATTAAAAAATAAAGGGTATAGAAGCAGGAAAACTCCATGGCTCCCCCCATAAGCACCTCAAATACCTATAAAATATTACTATAAACAAATTTTAGAGCTACAGAACCCACAAAGAGACAGAGAGAAACAAATCTCCAGCAAAAGGCATCCTGGCAGGCCAGCAGGAAGGGTCCATTGCAGCATGCTGGGAGCAGAGTCCATCCCCACATGAGTCCATGGTTTTAGCCCCAGGGCAGTCCCAAACAGTGGCTGCAGCAGACTTTGGGAGACTGGAACACCAGCAGATGTGGTGATTTCCAGAAATATCAACCCACAGATGCCAAAGAAAAAGTGAGAGGTCAGTGGAACTCTGTTGGAATTGGGGGAAAGGGAAGTGTGGAACGTGGTCCGGCCTCTGCCCCTGGAGCTAGAAGTGGCTGAAGTGGCGGCACTGTAGCCGCCTCCATGTGGCTGCTTCAGAGCTCTTGGCTTGCAGATTGTAGGGGGGGGGGGCCAAGCAAACATTCAGAGGGTAATGGCTCTTGCTTTAACCTACCTAGATCTGGATCACAGTCTTGGGTGGTGGTCCCGAAGTGTGTGACCAATGAGCCAAAGCTGGTGGGGGCTGTTGAGACAGTGCCCTCCTAATAGCTCCAGCAGCTGTGAAAACCCCAGTGATTCGGGACAAAGCTCTCCCCTCTGGAAGCAGAGTTCTACTGTGGCAAAGAGCTCAAAAGTCAAGTAATTGAGCAGCAACATGAGCAAGCAAAGGAAGCAAAGCAAGTCCAGCAATCCAACTTTAGATTCCTTTTTTGGGGACAAAAAGGATCAAAGCATGGAATGAGAGGAAGACAACACAGTCAGAACTCCTGCACCAAAAGCTTCCAAGAAAAATATGAATTGGCTATAGGACATAGAGGAGCTCAAAAGGGATTTTGAAAATCAAGTAAGAAGAGTGGAGGAAAAATTGGGAAGAGAAATGAGAATGATGCAAGAAAATCATGAAAAGAGAGTAAACAATTTGACTGAAGAAAATAACACCTTAAAAAAATAAATTAACTCAAATGGCAAAAGAGGCCCAAAAAGCCAATGAGGAGAAGAATGCCTTAAAAAGCCGAATTTGCCAGATAGAAAAAGAATTTCAAAAGCTCACTGAAGAGAATAATTCCTTCAGAATTACA
>CM053584.1:296414233-296436644 GCA_028627135.1 Pseudochirops cupreus
ATTACAAGCTGCCAAGAAGAAACAATTTGAATATTGTGGAAACACAATCAGGATAACACAGGATCTAGCAGCTTCTACATTAAGGGACTGAAGGGCTTGGAATATAATATTCTAGAGGTCAAAGGAGCTAGGATTAAAACTAAGCATCACCTACCCAGCAAAACTGAGTATAATGTTTCGGGGGAAAGTATGATCATTCAATGAGGTAGAGGACTTTCAAGCATTCTGGATGAAAAAACCAGAGTTGAATAGAAAATCTGACATTCAAATATAAGAAGCAAGAGAAGCATGAGAAGGTATACAGGGAAAAGAAATCATAAGGAGCTTTTCAAAGTTGAACTATTTACATGCCTACATGGAAAAACGATTATTGTAACCTATGAAACTCTTCTCAGTATGAGGATGGTTGAAGGGAATATAAATGTATGTATACATATATATATGTATATGTCTATATAGGAGGGTATATGTGCTTAAGAATATATATGTGAGTGTGTATATATATATATGTACAGGTATACATAGACAAAGGGTACAGGATCAATTGAATAGGAAGGGTTGATATTTAAAAGATGAAATAGAGAGGTGATAGAGGCATATAATGAGAGGAGATGGGGAGAGACAGAAAGGGGTAAATTATCTCACATAGAAGAGTTAAAGGATAGCTATAACAATGGAAGGGAAGAAGAGGAAGGCAAAAGAGAATGGGTCAACCTTACTCTCATTGCATTTGGCTTGGGGGGGAATGACATACACACTAAATTGGGTATCTTCCCCTACAGGAGAGTGGGGGGAAGGGGATGAGATGAGGGATGATGGAGGGGAGGGGAGATTGCGGGGGAGGGTAGTTAGAAGCACACACTTTGTAAAGGTACAGGGTCAAAGTAGAGAATAGAACACGTGGGGGGTGGGATAGGATGGAGGGAAATATAGTCAGTCTTTCACAATATGTCCACTATGGAAACATTCTGTGTAACTACACAAACCTATATTGAACTGCTTATCTTCCCAGTATGGGTGGGTGATGAGGGAGAAAGGGAAGGAATCTGGAACTCAAAATTTTAAAATCAAATGTTTAAAATATGTATATACATATATGCATATATATGTATAAAAAAACCTCACATATATACATATATATATAGGTTTTTTTACATGCAACTGGGAAATAAATAAGATATACAGGCACTGGGGTATGGAGACCCATCTTGATCTCCCAGAAAGTCAGAGGGGGCATGGAAGAAGATATAGGAAAGAGCAGATTGGGGGAGGGGGTATACAGTGGGATTGCTCTTTTGGGTTGGTGGGTAGGGGAAAGACGATGAGAAAATTTGTAACTCAAAATCTTGTGGAAATGAATGATGTAAACTAAAAATAAATATTAAATTTAATTTAAAAAAATAAAAATGAAGCGAAAAAAAAAAACGGGTACCTAGAATAGTTAAACATGACCTTGTAAACCAGTTTCTATTCTTCTGCTTCCTCCTTCTATAATAATCCAGCAGACATGATAAATTAGTTTTACAACTCAACATCTCTAGCAAAGGGAAGAAACTAGTAAGTCGGAGCAATTGAGGAGGGAGACCAATGTGTTAGTATCACAACTGGAAATCTGCCTTACGTATTTATGTCTTGTGATTTTTTTTCTCTTTTCCCTTTACCCTTGATAAAAGCTTAAAATTCACTTATATTTACAGAGGACAGAAACTCCAGTTTGGAAAGGCCCTCAAGGTTATCATCTTGTCTAACCTATATCTGAAAAGAAACTTTTAATTATCCTTCAAAAGTAGTCCTACAGCTTCTCTCTGGAAACCCTGAGTGATGGGAAACTCACTACTTCTCAAGGCAGCTCTAACTTAATCCCCAAGGAGTTCTTCTGAAACACTACTGACACGATATTAAAGTACTTTAAATGAGCAGTAATTACAAAAACAATTTCTACCACAGTAGAAACGCATTTTTTTTCAGTCACAATAAATGAAGGTTTTTCTATCAAGTTACAACTGCCCAACAGCTACTGTACCTAGTGTTGCTGAACAAATTTAGTACACAAGAAAGTCCTTTAGACACTTGAAGACAGGCCCCAAATCTCTTCTTCTCCATGTAAGCCTGTCTACTTTTACGTTCTCATTTAACAAATGACGAAACTGAGACTGAGAGACATTATGTGACTTACAGAAGATTAAAAAAGTAGTAAGCAGCAAAACTTGGAACTGAACCCACGTTGTCTGATTCCAAATTCAGTGATTCTACACTCCCCCACACTCCCAAGGCAAGAGTCATTAAAGACTAGGAGATGAGTTTAAAAAGCTATTGGAATAATTTGTATATAGCCATATAGTTTAAATAGATATAACTATACACCAGGGCAGCTAGGTGGCACAGTGGGTAAGATGCAGGGCCTGGAGTCAAACAGATTCATTTTCCTGAGTTCAAATTTGGCCTCAGACACTAGCTGTGTGACCCTGGGCAAGTCAATTATCCCTGTTTGCCTCAGTTTCCTCAACTGTCAAATGAGCTGGGAAAGGAAATGGCAAACCATTCTAGGATCTTTGCCAAGAAAACCCCAAACAGGACCACAAAGAGTCGGATATAACTGAACAACTACAACAAATATGCTTTAAAATTCACAAATAAAATATATTTCTTTATGTCCCTGAATCTTCTGGGAATCCTGCTTCCCTTTTCCCCCAAACCAGCAGAACTCACATTACAGCCTGAGACTCTAAGTCTTCTGCAGTTCACATCACCTCTGTCCCTACTCCTGTTTCTGCTATTTCCTATCTGTGGCAGCAGGTTAGATGGCAAGTAGTGGAGGTATAAGTGGTGGGAGAGAGAGAAGAAAAAGAGGAAAAGAGGGAAAGGAAAGAAATTGTTTTGCTGGAGAGTGAGAAAACTCTGGATTTAGAGTCCAAGGGCCTAAAATTCAAATTCCACCTCTGCGTGTCCTTGGACAAGTCTCAACCTCTCTGGGTTCCAGTTTCCTCATACATAAAATGAATGGCTTCTAATGTCTTCACAGGCCGAAATTCAAAATTTCATACAATTCATAAATTCATTAAATACCAGCCAGCTACTTTCTTCTGTGCAGAGAAGGGAAGCCAGACCAATAGGGAAAACCCGGCCTGTGCAATATGCCAATGATTCTTCCTTGAGTCCTCTGACAGTTTGACTCCTGGACTTCTTTGAAAATTCAAGTACTGTTCTGGGTCTTTCCTTCTGTTGAAGAAACAACAGAAGATGTTTTTTTAAAAAAAAAGGTAGAGATGGCAAAGGATTCAAATACAAAGGATTCTAAAATAGTTTGGATCTAAAGATCTTTCTACAGAAATGTTAGAAATATCCTGGAAAATCAAGGGCAAACCACTGCAGGGAAGCGGCGAATAAAGCCTAGCTCCACGGACATTCCAGCAAACAGAAGGGACAACTTTTACCAAGAGGTTTATATTAAAATACAAATTCTGAATTTATAGAGAACATGGATAAGAATTTCTCAGGAGGAGGGAGCATGGATGGCTAGTGACCTGACTGACAGAAGGAACATAAAGATGCATGATGACCGTGTGGATCAACTAAAGTCTAAAGTGCTGGTCCCAGTAAAAGACACACACACACACACACACACACACACACACACACACACACCAGACAAAAAGGCCATGTGCTTGCTTCAAGGACCAGAAGATAGAGGGTTCCCATTCTGCATAGGGCCAGGAGAGGAGAGAGACCTTGGCTAGAAGCAATTAGCAAGCATTAATATAAATGAGGTCAGCTAGGTGGCACAGCTGATACAGTATATGGCCTGAAGTCAGGAAGACTCATCCTCCTGAGTTCAAATCCGGCCTCAGATATTTATTACCTGTGGGACCCTGGGCAAGTCACTTAACCCTGTTTGCCTCAGTATCCTCGTCTGTCAAATGAGCTAGAGAAGGAAAAGGCAAACCGCTCCAGTATCTTTGCAAAGAAAACCCCAAATGGGGTGACAAAGATTAGGACACAACTGAACAACAACATAAATGAAAGCAGGTGATTGAATTCTTGAGACTTACTTACTGCAGGAAAGAATAGAAAGAGGGTGCCAGCGCAGGGTAAAGAAATATCCCAAGGAGCTTATATTGGGTGGTTCTTTGAGAGTATCATGGGAAGAAGCAACAAGGAGGAAAAAAGGATGCTTTTGTCAGTTTGTGGCCACTGTTCCAACCTTCCTGCCATTATTCCCCTCCCATCCTAGCTCCCATCCCCCATGAACCAGTCCTCAGCATAGTCCACAGCAGCAATGACCTGTGGCACAGATCTAGGGAAATACTGCTTAGAGTTAGGGTAGGGTAGGGGGGCGGGGCAAGGGATAATATATTCCTGGAATCCCAAGTTAGAACAATTTCTCATAGAACCATTTTTAGATTCTGTAAGTGAGATGCATTACAGGTTAAATAGTCTCCTAGAAATGAATTTACCATTTATAACATTCTTTCAGTGGGCAAATGAAATAAAAATTCTTTAAAAAATCTAGAAACAAGTTATAAATTCTTCTAATGGACATGAGGGGAAGGTGTCTCATCTAAACATTTTATTTCCTCAGGGCACAACACAGTACTCTGCACACAGCAGGCTAGGCACTGGCTAAATCTCTGTTGAATAATTTAGGATATAACCCATTTGTAAATTAGACATCATGAATAAAGAGAAAGTATGACATTTCTTACTATTCACTGAATTCTACTGAATAAAATGTTTGTTACCATGGCATTTCCTGTCTCTGTAGCGATGTTTTCTTAAGCATGTAAATATGGAAAATTTCCATGAAGCCAATAATATAGCAGGAGTTTCAACATAAAAGCTAAGAAAGGAAATAATGATGAAAGAACTTTAAATGCTGGCAGGGAAGATGTTGGGAAAGAATACAGATGATATTGTAAAATGATACTAGTTCCAAAAAAAAGTTAAAGTTGTACCTCCTAAAATTACAACAAAAGTTTGAGAATAGTTTAAAAAAAGCCTAACAAAATCATATCCAAAATGACCAAAAAAAATTAGAATGATAGGTAAATAATATTCACATAGGGGAAAAGCAATAGTCTTTTTAAAATCGGACCCTATATTTGAAGAAAATACTTGAACAAGTAAAAGGAAACCCATTAATTTTTTCTCCAGTTTTCCAAAACATGAATTTCCCAATGCATTTGCTCAAATACAGCCATTCTTCCTCCAAGAGTTATACAATGCATATTTGCACTTTCATAAAATACTTCTAAAAGTTATAATTAGCATTATGTTAATAATCACTGCAGTTTAAATCATAGCCATTATGCTACCTTTGTTGGACCTGTTTAGATCTGCAGATTCAACTTTCAAGTACAAGACAGCTAATATTTTCAGACAAAAAGCACCAGAGTGGGTTATTTATTGTCTCAATTCTACCATTTACGATCTGTCACCTTAGGCAAATCACTGTATCCTCTCTGAGCCTCAGTTTCCTCATCTGTCAAATGAGGAGACTGAACTAAATAAAGGCCCCTTCCAGCTTGAACCTAACCATTTATAATACATTCCTAGAATCCCAAGCTGAAACTGAGAACAATTTTCCATAGAAACACTGTTAGATTCTATACTTCAAACACATTATGGGTTGAATAATGGGTCTGTGACACTAATGGGTACAGTTTCTTTGTGTTTAGAAACAATAACCATCAATCAGTATTTTGTAGAATCCTGATAGAATAGGATAAGCAGTAAAACTAATCTTATTAAGTCCATGTTTCAAATTAGCTTAGGAGTTAAGCTTCCAGAGAGTATAAAGCAGGAAACTTTTTTTTAAAAAAATCACCTAATATTGCAATAAGACTAAATATAGCAAAGAAAGTCTTTCCCTACTTTGCAGTATTTTGGTAACTTCTTTACTATTTTCCAAATTGTGTGCTCCAAATAAAACTTAGGTGTATTTTTTTAAGGTTTATGTAATTTAGATAGCTAGCAATAATGCATGACATGTATGTTCAGTTATGCAGGATAGTACTCTAACAAATACCAGAACCAGAAAGACCTAGATTTATTTAGTCTGTCTTTCCTAACATGAAGTTCTTTTCCTTATTTTTGAACTGTTGAGACATCAGCCATGGCTGAATTCCAACTCTGACATAAGCACCCTTCAGGTGTTTTGAAGAGGCCCAATGGAAAGACAGGCCTGAAAACAAGACAAGAATCTAAAGTCTTTTATGTAAGCACATACTCTAGATGCTTACTGCACTGAAATTGCTTCAATCAAATTTTAACACACAGTTACATTAATGCAAACATATGGCTTGACATGTTCCACAGTGTAATGATGTTCAAAGGGCCACAGGAGGTTAATTTCATATACACATTCCTGAAAATATTCTGAATATTTCAGTTTATTGGTCAAGAGATGGCAAATTGCTTCAGTCTCTAAACAAATTCCCCAACTCTCAAACTACTGTAGCAGGTGTCAGAACAGTACAATAAAATTATTTTTGGAAGGGATTATGCTAGCAACTACTTTAATTACCTATAGCTCAATTTGATATCATGTGGGCTCTCAAGAAAGTCATTAACGTTTTAAACAATGTGTAAATTGATAAATGTTCCGGGATACAAGACACACGGTTAGGCAAAACACCGGGTTAGGCAAAACACCGGGTTCTTTTCCTCCAACAATGTAACAAAGACAATAGAGAACTTGAGTGCTTGTTACAATGTCATTACTGCCCTAGGGAACAAACTTGGAAAATGCAAGTAAGTGGGATGCCTAAAATACAGCCATCAGAACTTAAGGTAAAATAAGACTGGAAGGAAAATCAATATTTAAGTCCAAGCGCATATAGTCAAGTTGGTGCTGTGTGTGAAGCCTGTTCTATCTCGTACTCAGAACCTAAATGAGACACCAAAAAATCCAGTGAAGGAAAAAGGAGGCGAGAGGACCGTCAACTGAAAGTACCAAACAGGCACCATCAGAAATGCTGAGATCAACACCAAAGATGGGGACAGAGGTGAGTGGAAAGGACTAAATATGAATCCCAGGGCCAAGAAAGATTGGTATAGAGCATAAGCTCACCCCAACTTTAAGACCCTAGAGTTCCTTGGGAGAGGAAAACCGGACTCCCTCTCTCTCACATTCCCAGGGAAAGGAGAAATGTTCCCTCTCAAGTGCTGCCACACTCAATATGTTAACACCCCACTACGTACTCTCTCCGTACAGGGATACGGACCAGAAGAGGGGATGTGTTCTAGTCAAGAAAAAAAAAAGTGGGGGAAGGGAGACAAGGGAAGAGCACCCATAGAAGAAAGAAGCGCAGCAGCAAAGGTTCCCATCTCGCCTACCTGCATTGTAGAAGCGATCCAACACCGCGGTTTCCCCGAAGTCCAGTTTGCCAAAATGCAGGGTCTCCAGCGCAGCGCCCACTGCCTCGCACGCCTCCCGCAGGCACTGCAGGGCCTCGCTCTCCGCCACCACCAGCTGCCCCTGGCTCGCTTCGTTAATCACATATGCCACGGCGGTTCTCCGGCTGCCGCCGCCAGTACTAGTCGAGTTGCCCCGACTTCGGGGGGCGCTCGGGGCTCCGCTCGCAACCGCAGCGGTCGAGATGCCCCCTGTGCAGGCGGCAGAGGTGCCGCTGCTCTCCACATTCCAGAAGCTGCCGGGGGGCGGTGGCGGTGGTGGGAGCTGACTCCCCTCGCCTGGAGCAGCAGCTGCAGGCGCTGCCGTTCCTCCCCTTCGGCTGCTGCCGCCCTCCTGGAAGGTGCAGAAGCCCGGGGGGCTGAACGGGGGCACGGGGAAAGTAATGCCCTCGCTATCCTCCGCACTCATCTCTTCCAGGGGCTCTCCGGCGGCCGCGGTGAGGTCCACAGCCCAGCCGCCCCGTCTCGCCAACCACAGCTCGGGGCTGCTTCGCGCCCGCCGGGCTAGGCAGCTGCCATCTCGCGCTGCGCCCTCACCACCGCCGCCGCCGCCTCCACCGCGGCGCCGCCTCTTCTCCGGCGCTCTTTCTCCCGGAGGGACGCCGCTAGCCGGCGGCGCGTCTCCCCTCCTGGGCGCCTCCGTGGCCGTGCTTCTTGCTCGATGCAAGGCTCGAAATAGAAGGGGTAGGGATGAGCTGTTGGGCGGGAAGGAAAAAAGCGCTTCCTCCCTGTCTAGGGCTGGCCCGGCTCTTAGCAGACCTGTGCCGTGGGGCTGCCAAGCGGCTCTAAGCTTCGGAGACTCCGTGCGCCACTGACACCATAACGCAACGCCAGCTGCTCTCGCGGCGCGCGCTCTCCTCTCCGCGGCGCGCTCTCCGGGGACCACGGGGATTTCCTCTCCCTTACTGAGAGCCACCTGGCTGGCACCTTACTGACTGGGATCGCCGAGCGTTGTACACGCACACCAGAAGCTGCAGCCGAGAGGATCCGCCTCCCTAGTCAACTGCAGCTTCCTCCTCCTCCCCTTCCCTCTTTTCTCTTCCGATCGTGGCGGCCGCCTCGTCTAAGCGCCGGCCCGCGGGACTGGAGGCGTGCGATTTCTTCCAGCCGCTCGTCCCCTCTGCTAACTGCCTTCTTCCCGCCCCTTTGCTGGAGCCAGGAGAGTCAGGGGCCAGCCCCCGGGGGCGGGCGCTGCTGGGAAGCCCTAAACCAAGGTGAAAGCTACTGTGCTACCGGTCATCTGCAGCTCCCCAGGTCCGTCTACAGGACTGGTTGCTCGGCTAGAGATGGTATGTTCCCTCTGGTTTTCACCGTCGCAGCTACCTACCTCAGAAGAGGCTTATTATGCGAGCCCTCAGTTACTTCAAACTGCTAGGAGCTCGTACAAAAAGTCTCTTTTGCCATTGCTAAAGTCGTTTTTTGCTGTGGTTGGTGTCTAATGAGACGGTCCCCGCGGCCATGGCGCCCTCCTCCGGCTCCTGTTTAGCTCTGCTGGTCTGTTTAAGCTGTGACTGCCTGGCCTGAGAACTTGTGGGTTGCGCAACCATGGCCCTGATTTCAAAGGGAGCTAAACTCTCAGGCGGCGGAGGGCCTTGTCTGGCCCCGAGGTTTGTGCGTAACACATCTGAGCTTGGGACACTGGAAGTAGCGTGCGAAAGATCTGAGGTCGGCCTGGGGACTTGACTACTCATTTTTGAAATATCAATGGGCAAATGGGAGGGGGGGGGTAGAGAAATTGAATAAACGTTTATTAAGAGCCTACAACGTGTCAGACACTGTTCCAAGTGCTTTACAAATGATCCTCACACCAACCCGGCAAAGTAAATACTATTACTATCCTCATCTTACAGTTGAGGAAACTGAGGCAGAGAGACGTTAACTAAGTCAGGTTTGAACTAGTAAGTGGTTAAAACTGGATTTGAACTCAGTTCTCCCTGACTTCAGGCTCAGAGCTCTAGCTGCCTGTAGGTGGATCCCTTTGCCTTTTCAGAATGTTTTTAGATAAAATAAAAAGCATACAAGGAAATAAATTACATTAAAATTATTAGTGCCTGTGTGTTTTGACTTAAAAGACTCCAGGTTAAAAACACCTGGATTAGAAGAATTCTAAAGTCCTTTCCAGCTCATACATTCAATTGTTGTGCTGCCTCTACCCTAATTTAAATTGAGGGTTGGATTTTTACATAAAGGTCAGGTACCCCTTGGTCTGAAGATGCCCAGTTCTCCAAGGAATCCTAAGATTGGAGTACTGTCATCACTGAAGCTAAGACTTAATGTGTTCCTCTTGACACTCTGGCTCTAAAGAGTGGAAGGGATATGTTATTAGGCTGTAAACTATCCAGGAGTTTAGCCTAGTAACATTTATAATGTAGAACATTTATAATGTATCCATTACCCAGGCAAAGGCATCAGAGGGCCACTTACCTGGTCCCCTACCCATGTTCCAGTTTGTCACAGAATCTGAAGTCAGAGGTTCTGAGTTTAAATACTATCTCTGCTTCTTACTACTATCTTTGTGACCTTGATTATAGTTGCTTCCCCTCTTCTGACCTCATTAGTAAAAATTAGGGGGGGTTTATACTACTTGATTGGTAGATTCCTTTGCTAAATCTAGGCTGTGAGGGGTGGGGTATGTCTTTCTAAAGTAACAGCTCACAAAGTCTCCACTACTGTAATTTCTCTCATGACTATTGGTTTGTTGAGTTGTTTTTCAGTTCTGACTCTTCAGTGACCCCATTTGGGGTTTTCTTAGCAAAGATACAGGAGTGGTTTACCATTTCCTTCTCCAGCTCATTTGACAAATCAGGAAACTGAGGTACACAAAAGTGACTTGCCCAGGTCACATAGCTAGTAAGTATCTCAGGCCAGATTTGAACTCAGGAAGATGAGTCTTCCTGACTCCAGGACCAGCACTTTATCCACTGAGTCACCCATTTTAGACTTAGAAAGGAATATTGGGCAGCTAGTTTTAGTGTGCCAGCTTTGGAATCAGGAAGACCTGAGTTCAAATGTGACCTCAGATATTTACTAGCTGTGTGATCCTGGATAATTCCCTTGACCCTGTTTAAAATGCTGGCAGAAAAATGGAGAAGAAAACGGCAGACCACACTAGTGGAAAACCTCAAATGGGGGTTTTCAACAAAGAGTTGGAGACGACTGAAACAACTCAACAACAGTTTACTAAAGCAGTAAGAATAGTTGGTAAAAAAAAAAAATCCCCTGAAAGAAATGGGATAAACTCTCCTGCCAGTAGAGAGAGGGGAGGGGGAGAGGAGAGAGGAAGAGGGAGGGAGAGAGGGAAAGGGAGAGTGAGAGAGAGAGAGAGAGAGAGAGAGAACACAATAAAACAAAGAGGTGACTCAGAGCTGCTGGTTGTGGAAAGTCCTTGTCTCCCCCATCCCTTCTGCAGGAGTGCTCATGAAGTTTCCATCCCATTAGGCATGGAGTGGTAATAGCTTTCTCCTGGACAACTTGTAGTCTTTGCATAAGGTAATCCAGCAAGTGACTTGCCCAAGGTCACACAGCTACTAAGTGTCAAGTGTCTGAGGCAAGATTTGAACTCAGGTCCTCCTGACTTCAGGGCTAATGTTCTATTCACTGTGCCACCTAGCTGCCCTGATTCCTTATAGTCTTCAAACAACATTTCTTGCCTATGTCTAGTTTGTTTGTGGCTCCTGATACAGACTACAGCCAGCTGTTGCAAGGATTTTCATGGGAAGTTCTAAATCCTCTGGATTCTTCTAAGCTCCCAAGGTTCTTCTTCAATTAGAAAAGGTGGGAGGGAGGAATCTGAGACTGAACCTAAAGAGCTTCTCAGGGTTGTGGCTAGATGAGCTCTAACTGTTAGGCTGCCAGATGTCCAAGTGCTTGAGTTCCAAATCTGGTTTATTCTATACAAAACCCACAGGACATAACTAAGTCTCTTCAACCAATCTAAATATACTTCTTTTGCAAGCCATTCCATTTCATACAATGAATTTCAAGGACTTCTCAATTGATCAAGACCTAGTCTGCCTTTCCTTGATTGTTTGATCCATAAAAAATGACAAGGCTTTCCTTGTCCACACCTAGTTCAGATCTCTGATTCATTGGTTCAATAAAAGTTTTATCACATGACACAGGTATGGGGGGCATCTTGTCTGTGACTTAAAATGGTGTGGAGTGACTGATCTGGTTTGATGCTTATGTAGTTTACTGGCTCTATGTTGGGCCTGGGGTCCTAGGGACCCCAAGGAGTCCCTCTACTCTATTTTCAGTTGGGTACCAAGTGATAGAACAGCACTGGCCCTGGATGGGAGGGGAGAGTCTGTATCCTTTTCCCACTAAAGAGCTCTTATACTATGAACCTGCAGTCCATAACTAATAAAATCTGATAGCTTCATGCCACAATAAAGCAAACATTCTAAGCCTGTCTAAAGGTAAAATGAAAAAAAATATGGACAAGTATGAGCTATATAGTATGCTCTGGGCAAACTACTAGTCTATCATATTTTAGGGATGTAAAAATCTACACATCTCCCAGCCTTATTATACATAATGGATAAAGTACTATAATAAATATTGGTAAATAGGCATTCAAAAAATCAAAAGTTATTTCTTAAAAACTGGTCTTAAAAAGTGACTACAGTACAACTGCAGTTTAAAATAAAAGAGGGAAAAAATTCCTGAAAACTAGAGTATCCACTAGAAGAAGCCCTTGGTGTAGAATCTTTCCATTGGGCCTTAGCAAATATGAAAAGACCCAAAATTTATCCTAGACGAGACCCCATATGTGGCGCAAGTTCTGGAGTAACTATCCCAATAATCTGCACTAGCAAGTCATGTTGCTAGAGTGTGACTACTATGTCTCCCCTTGGGATTCTAAAGATAGCCTTGAGGGTTTGGGGTAGGGGGTTTAATCATGAACCCCCCTCCAAGATTATCAGTCAATATCCATAGCCAGACTTAATAAGATTTTACAAAGCAGTATTCTACTAAGATGGCATAGTAACAGTTAAATGAAAAGTCTCCCTTAAAGATCTGTGACTTACTCCCACATAGGTCACACCCCTGATTGATTACCTCAAGGTATGTATTCATATCTGGTAAAGGTATCAAGGTTGGTGTAGCACCATGTTACTTTAAGTGGGGTAGGGTGATTTAATCAATAGCCTCATTCACCACTACCCCCTTCCTTACACATACATTACCAGAAATAACATAAAGGACATAAGGAAGGCCATCCAGAAAAAGTTTCTTCTCTTCCCCAATCCAGCTGCACTGCTTCAGCACAAAAATGCTCTCTCCCTCCCTCTCCTCTCCACCCTCTATCAGCCTTGAGTGCTTGTTTTTCACTGTTCTATCAGCAACCTGCATATAAACCTCAGAATGTGGGAGAGATTGGTGCCATTTTAGGGAATGGGCACAGATTGTGGAGGTTTTCCAGAAAGGGAGCAATGTAAGCCCTGTGGAATTGTCTGTGGCTGCAGTGGATGCCTGCCTAGAGCAAGATGGAAAGGCACATCTTCATTAGTGTGGTAATAATACAACTTCTCCAAGGTCTATCCCATCATGTTACTTATCTTTTACCAAGTGGCCATGCATGTCTTCTCTAGGGAGCCAAGTTTAACAGTGAGGAATCATGGAGAACTTTAAGTCTAACGCAATGGGTTGTATCTCTTGAACTCTAAGCTGCAGGTCTCTCATTGGGGCGCAGAATAGCTCTTCGTTTATGGGTCATCTTTCCAGACTGTGATTGTACCATGCACCTTTACCACATGCCCCTGGATTCCCTTTTTCTCACATTTTCTGCACAATAAGCTTAAATGCTTTTCTAAGTCAGTTCAGTTGGCATACTATGTCTTCTTTCCAAGGCCTTTTTTCCTTCCTCTTTCTTGTCTCAACTACCCAGTAAAACTAAGCTAATAAATGCTCTTGCCTCTTACCCCTACTCCAGTTCCTGGTCACCTCTCTTGTTTCCAGAGTAGTTGAAGCCACTACTAAGACATCAACTTAAAATTCTTCCCAAACATGGACTTTTTCTTATCCTTTGAGTTGAGGACCCTAAGATGACCAGCACCTTGAGCTAATCAACTTGAGCCTCACTCTAATCTCCACTTGTTCTTAACTTACTAAATGTTTTTCCTAGGTTTCCCTGGAGGATGTCCATGAATACAACAGCAGAATCCTTTTTTTTTTCCTTTTGGAGAGGTGAGTAGAGTTAGGAAGGGAGGGAAAGAAATAGGACTATTCAGAGGGACTAAGTATCAACTTCTATGTGCTCTGTTTGGGAAAGTTGAATAAATCCAAACTCCAATCTAAGCAAAGTTTGTTCTATTACTTTGCCCACTGCAGCCTTAGCACTACATCTGTCATGGCTGCATTGGCCATTCACAAGATACCCAGTTGCCAAGTTAATAGGACCATTTGCTGATATACTAACCTCTCTTTGATGGCTCTGCCTTTTTGCTGTCCTCACCTGCTTTGGGATAGACTGCCTTTGAAGTGGCACTGCCCACCATATGGAAAAGCTATAGATCAGCAGTTCTCAACCTGTGGGTTATGTTCAGTTTGTAACAAAGAAAATACATCCTGCATATCAGATATTTACATTACAATTCATAACAGTAGCAAAATTACAATTATAAAGTAGCAACGAAAATAATTTTATGGTTGGGGGTCACTACAACACGAGGAACTGTATTAAAGGGTCGCAGCATTAGAAAGGTTGAGAAACACTGCTATAGATAATGTTATTTATTTAGGCTCCTAACTACATCAAGGCCTCAGATTGACCAGCATGTCCTTGACCCTAGCCCTTTTCCTCCAAAAACCCCACCCCAAATGAGAATATAATGGGTACCCTCTTTGGATCTTTATCTGCTTTCTTATAGATGTGGGAACTAGAGATTTAAGTGGTTGCTTAAAGTCAGTTGCTATAGTCTGGAAGGTTCAGGCCTTCAACTAATCCCCTCACTGTGTGTTCAAAGCTTTCGTGCTGCCCTAGTTCTTTCAGATTCTCTTCTTGAATCCATCATGTAGGCCATAAGATCATAGATTTTAGAAAGGAAAAGAACTTTAGAGGTCTTCTAGTCTAATTCCTCAATTTTACAGATGAGAAAACTGAGTAGAAGTTAAACAACTCACCAGGGCCACAGGAGAGAAGGAAAGAAGGAAGGAAGGAAGGGAGGAAGGAAGAAAAGAAGGAAGGAAGGAAGGAAGGAGGAAGAGAGGGAGGGAGGCAGGGAGGGAGGAAGAAAGGGAGGGAGGGAGGAAAGACAAGAAGGGAGGGAGGAAGGAAAGAAGGAAGAAAGAGAAAAAGGAAGGAAGGATTTATTAAGTATCACTATGTTAAAAGCACTGTGCTAAGGCACAGAGCTGCTGTGCTATGCAATTTACAAATATTATCTTATGATATCATTATCCTCTTTTTACAGTTGCAAAAACTAAGCATACAGAAATTAAGTAATTTGCCCAGTCATACAACTGGTAAATGTTTGAGGCTCAATTCAAGTGCAAGTCTTCCTGATTCTAGGGCCAGCGCTATATCCACAATCCTCTCCAGCTACCTCTAGTAGTTGCCACTGGATGTTAGGAGACCACTGCTGAGAGTCAGAAGTAAGATATGAACCCTGGCCTTTCCTCCAGGTTCAGTATTTTATCCATGCCGTGCTGCTTTTCTAGGTGTTCACTTGACTGTGTCATCATTTCAGCCAAAACCACCAAATTTCTATGCATAGGATGCTTCCACTAAATATTCCTTTAAGGCTCTTTCCAAGCCTCTTTTGAATATTTTCATCAGAAATACCTCCTCTTAACTAAAAATGGTTTTTATATGTGATGTCATTCAGATAATCTATCTTGACTGTCTTCTTTGGAGAGATAGGTACATGCATACACTCGTGTATATGTACACCTGTGTACCCATATATGTACATATACATATGTATAGATGTATCTCCTTGGTAATTCAGGGCATCCTGAATATGATATGATATAACAGAACAATATAATGTGATATAATGTATACACATATACATACATACATGTGTATATAAACACATACACACACATTCCTTAGGACTTTGCTTTAAACTGTGAAGTTACTTGTGAAGGTGGAGATGGGGGCAATTCACCTCTGTTAGAGAAACAATCCAATCAATAGAAGCCATCAACATACTATATGCCATGAACAAAGGTTCCCTTAGCCAAGTCTTCTGACACATATTCACAGTCGAGTCCTTATATACCAGCTTACACTAACCTCAGAAAGAGAGTGCATTCACAACACCCCACCTTTGGAATGTGATTCAGAAAATACAAGGGTGGGCCTAGGAAAGAGGAATGTTGCTGTGGCTGAAACACTGCAGTAACTTGCAAGGGGAGCCCTTGCTGTACCATAAACCAAGCATTCACCTCCTACAGTTCTCATAGCTTCTCACCCCAGTCCTGGATAAACCTGGGATGTGAAGGAGAGGACCAGGTGTGATCCATGAAGCATTGGTGTTACTGTCAAGGTCTTACAACCACTGACACAGGCACGTACAAGGGAATAGAGAAGGGTACAGAAGACTTTGGGTTTTTTGTCTTTCTTTGTATCCCTAGTGCTTAGCCTGGTGCCTGGCACAAAGGAGGCACTTAAGAAATGCTAATTGACTGAATGAGGGCCTGAGATAAGTGTTAAAAGGGGGAATTGCCTCAGTTTCTTTCTGGAGAAGAAAATGGCAAACCACTACAGTATCATTCTCAAGAAAAACATCAACAAAACTATTAGATGCTAAGGATTTTGTGTAAGATAGTAGTAAGTAAGATAGTAAGAGAAAGGTAAGAGAAACATTCTAAAGGAAGAACTGACAGAATTTGTCAACCAATTGAATTTGGAAGATGAATAAGAAGGAAAAACCAAAGATGACTCCATAAATTTGAGGCCTAGGCAACTTAGCAGATAGTGCCATCATTGGAAGAGAAATCAGAAGGAAAGTTGGGAACTGTGAGGGAAACAGGATGGGGACAGTTAAGAGTAGTTTTAGATCTAATAAGTCTGAGGTACCCAGGGATATCAACCAAGTAGGAAGGTAAAGCAGGAAACTGGAAATATTGGCCCAGAACTCTGGGGAAAGGTCACGACTGGAAATATAGACTTGAGGGTCATTAAAATATGAATGACCATTTGGTATAGGGAAGCCCAGATGAGGAAACACCTACCAGAAAGCAGACTGGCACCTTCTTGGCAACTTATATAGTCTTAGAGAGGTGCCTAGACTTCCTAGAGCACTGAGAAATCAAGTGACTGGCCCTGAGTCTCACAGTTGGTATGGAGGGATTTGAACCTAGGTCCTCCTATTTTTAAAGCCAGCTCTCTGTCATTTCAACATTATATACACACATATGTACATATATAAATACATACATATATATCTATGATATAGATATTTTTAAAATGATAAACTTAATTACCACAAAGCATACAAAATAGCAAATGCTATCTTACACAAAACTCTTAGCATTTCACACAGTTTTTGTTGTTTTTCTTGGCAAAGATACTGGAGTGGTTTGCCATTGTCTTCTCCAGAAGGAGACGGAAGCAAACAGGGTTAAGTGACTTGCCCAGGGTCACACAGCTAGTAAGTATCTGAGACAAGATTTGAACTCAGGAAGATGAGTCTTTCTGACTCTAGGCCTCATCCTCTATCCACTATACCTCCTAGTTGCCCCTTTAACAGAGTAGAACTAAACAAATTAAAATAAACAAAAAATTTTTCCTAAGTCTCCTTCCAAGTCCATTTGAAGTTCACTGCCTTTAGATTCCTTGTGCACACATATACATGCACATGTATGTAAACAGTTCTGGTTGTACTCAAATTAGTTTGTATATACTTCATATAGATATCACCATATTCTCTTGTATTTTTCATTTTTTTATGGCACTATGATATTCCATTCTGTTGTTGTTCAGTCATTCAGTCACGTGCAACTCTATGTGACCCCACAGACACTGTCCATGAAGGTTTCTTAGAAAAGATACTGGAGTAGTTTGTCATTTCTTTCTCCAGTGTGTCTCCATTTTACAGATGAGGAACTGAGGTAAATAGGGGTTAAGTAGATTGTCCTGGGTCACACAGCTAGTAAGTATCTGAGGCTGGATTTGAACTAAGGTTTTCCTGACTCCAGACCCAGTGCTCTATCCACTGCACCACATAACTGCCCCTTATTACTGTACTATAATTTATTGTGCCATTCTCTGATCATGGAACTTAATGGATTATTTAAAGATATTTTTACAAATTAAGCAACTTTGGCTATATTTGCAACAATAAATCCTTTTCTCTTTTTTATGACAGTAGATGAGATTTTGAAGTTTCAGCACGTATGGGACTTAGAGGTCAATTACCTGTGCCTATACAGAGACTCACCAAGAAGGGCCCTTTCTTGGATAAAATGGCATACACTTGAAGTCCTTGGTATAGTAAAACAAATTTGGAGTTGTAAGACCTGAGTATGAACCCATGCTCTCCTATTTACTATCTGTGTGACCTTGGACAGGTCATTTAATTTCCCCAGCCCTCTGACTTCTCATCTGTATGACAAGAGGGTTTGTACTAAATTGCCTCTAAGGTCCCTTTCAGTCAGAAATCTTTGTTCCTATGAAGGCGATTGTTGATATCTCCAGTTGTATAGAAGCCAGCTGCTTTTGTGATGCAGATCTGTTATTTTAATGGTCTCATTAGTGCCTTTGACAACGCATATGACAATCCTTCCATGCTTTAGTTGCCAGTTTTCACGAATTACAGTGTCCCCAAAATACCCAATCGTCACCTGACGATTGACCATTTGATGATGAGCTCCTCTGAACTTAGCTAGGTTGGGCCTAGGTTAGGCTGGGTCAACTCACAGTCCTTCCCTGGGTCTGTGTTTTAGGCCTTTCCAGCTCAGTGGGACCTGCCAAAGTTTCTTGTTGTTTGTCCTTTTTCCAAGAGGATCAACATCATCACAGTTTGATGTCTTGACTCCTACATGAATTGGATTTCAGTGAGGTAGAGCTGCACAAAGTCATCAGCCTCACACTCTTTTCCAGAGTCATCAAAGTCTATTAACAAGACAAAAGTCGGGATGACTGGTGATGGCCTGGGATACAATGGATGACCTTGGCATCTTCCATGTCTCACCAAGCTCTAAGCACTCCACAGTGTCTGCTTCAATTGCCTTCAATGGCTGTTGGAACAAATTGTTCTCATCCGCCCATTCTGCCAGGGAAGTCTTTAGATGCTTGGAGTAGACATCCCCCAACTCACCAATGGGTTTAAGGCCTGTTGATCACCCTCAACCTGCTTTAGCTCATCTGTTGAGGCAGTTTTACTGGGCTGCTGCACATACTAAAGCAGTGGTTCTCAACCTTCCTAATGCTGTGACCCTTTAATACTCGTATGTGGGCATATCTGCATATGGGCAGATCTGCCGGGAAATGGATAGAGGAGTGGTATCTCAGTTCCTAAGACCATCAGAAATATGTATTTTCTGATGGTCTTAGGCAACCCCTTTGACCCCTGTGAAAGGGTCGTTTGACCCCCAACGGGGTTGCGACCCACAGGTTGAGAGCCACTATACTAAAGCTTCTTGGAGCCACAGGTGAGAGCTGACACCATTAGCAGTCCTGAAAAGGGCTCGGCAGTCCTTCATACCAGAGGTGCTAGTCCTCCTTGAACACCCCATATACCCATCCAAAGTTTACAATATATTGGTATTGGAACTCCCCTAGAACCAGTCCTAACCTCCATCTGAGGCATCAAGAGTTAAACTTTAGCACAGGATGCTATTTTACAGGCAGGGTGAATGAACCCTCTCCCTAAACCCGACGTCTTTCCTCCTTCTTGTATCACATGTGATCATTCCTCTTCTAAACTCCTACTGTATATTGGCTCTGGTACAATTGTACATCATCACCTCCAGTTTATTCTTTTTAAGCATTAGGTGGAATGAAGGAAATCACCTAATGTGGGATTTCTTTTTCAGTAGTGACTAAAGTGTGTATACTCTTCGGGCCCCACTACAATTCTCCTATTTCAGCTTTGGAAAGAAAGGAAATATTGGGGCTCAAATTCCTTTATATTAGCCTGGCTACTATACTCTCTAGGCCTCAGTTTCCAGATCTGTAAAATAGTGTTGGATAGAGGGAGTTGGACTCAGTGTTCTCTAAGGTCTCTTCCAGTTCTAAATACTATGATCCTTTATTAAAGAAATCAGCTATTTTTCTTGCTATTTGAACTTGTTTCATAATCCATGCTCCACATTTCAAGATTAGTGATTAAACATGAAATCTGTCAGAATTGTAGTTAATTGCTCCTAATAAAGAAAACTGTTGATGTTCTACAGATGGAAATATATGCACTTTGGCATATCCATGAACTTCCCAGACTGGTGGGATTAGTGAGGGTTTCTTCAGATTTCCTTCCCCTGATCCTAAGCTAGCCCAAGGGGCCTTGACTTTTGTTAAGACTATTAGTGTTGTCTTTTTCAGTTAGACGGAATTGTAGGTTTTGTACTCAGAAAGGTCACATTTAGAGGCCAGGGGTTAGAGGTTTAAATCAGGATCCAGGCTATAATGATTTGGTTGAATCAGTAGCCACCAGTAAATCTTTGTTAAGACTAAAATTGTGAGGTGAGCACAGTTAGCATTATGGAGATCAAGAGAAATACTTAGTTTAAAAAAAATCATGCAGGGAGCAGCTAGGTGGCATAGTGAATAGAGCACTAGCCCTGGAGTCAGGAGGACCTGAGTTCAAATCCAGCCTTGGAGACGTAACACTTACTAGTCGTGTGACCTTGGGCATGTCACTTAACCCCAATTGCCCTGCCTTCTCCCTCCAAAAAGAAAAAAAATCATGCAGGATTCCATCAAGGAACATAGGTAAAGCCTGGGTGGGATAGTAGGAGACTGAGGTGCTTAAAGACCAGGTAGGAATGTAATCAAGACATAGGTTGGTCAGCCAGGGTCCCAGGAAAGGAGAATCAGGTAGAGACCATCTATGTCATGCATAGAATTAGTGGGGTCAGAGTCAGAAAGCCATTGGGAAGTTGTATAAATAATGTGGTCAGAGTCCAAATGGCTCAAATATACTCTCCACCATCAATAAGCCTATATGCACTGATTCCTTTTGATCCACCAGGATGAACTGTCCTTTCTGGTGTATTAAATTACCTATAAACTGGCAGGTCCAGACCCAGATAAGGAGGCCAATGTACAAATACGCATTTGTTCCCTAGAAGAGGATTAAGACATAGGGGGCAAGTGTCTTCCATTAATACATTAGTAAATATTAGTTTATTACATTGTCTGGTTTTGTACCTTGGAAATCAGAGAGAGGTTATTACAGAACTGGTAAGTCGAAGGACAGAATTGATAAGATGTAGGGCAAAGAGGACTTAGAAAGATTAGGCACATTTTTCTCGTAGCTGACAAGCTTTGCACATCTTAGAGTGCTGTATACAAACCAGCTATTGTTATTATGATTATTTGATGCTATTGAGTACTATTTATTATATTTAGGACCATAGGATTTAGAGTTGGAAGGGACCTTGTCCATCTCATTCATTTAGATACTCAGAGAGTTAAACTTCATTCATTATCACCTTCTAAACACAACGCTTTCTCACATGTGAAATGTAGCTGGGAGCTGTCCACAGCTGAAACACTTGGAGAACAAAGAGGGAGGATTAGTCTAAAACAGTAGTGTCAAAATCAGATAGAAATGTCTGCCACTATTCCATATGTAGGGATCCTGTGGGCCTCACTGACTTAGTTTTTAAATGTAAATGTAATGTGTTTTATTTTGTTTTTATTTATTTTGTTAAATATTTCCCAACTACATTTTAATCTGGTTCCAGAAGCACTTGAGAGTATTGTGGGCCATGTGTTTGACATCTCTGGTGTAAAACACTAACATTAAAGGGATATTTGCATAATCACCCTGAGTGAGTAAAACTGGAAATTTGCTTCTTTGTATAAGCTCAAGCCAGTTTGTATACCTCTTTTTAAAAAAAATTCTTATCTGACTTTAGACTATTTTTCCCCCATAGATGTTGATGTCACTATACTGACAATACTTCAGGTGAATAATTCTTTCTAGTAAATTATACAAGTTGCAATGGTGACTTATTTTGTTTCTGGCTATCATAAATTGACAGTATACACTAAAGTATACAAGTGGCTTGAGCAGTGTTTGTACTGAATGGAGATCTTCCTACAACTGGACTCTGGAATATGAGATCATAAGAAAAGGCAGAGAAAGTGGAAGAGCCTCTTACAAAAATGTGGACAAAAGAGTCTTAGGGTTGAGATACTTCATGTTTCTCCAGAGATGGATCAAAAAAAAGTTATATGATGGTAAAAGGAAAAGCTTTGGGATATAGAAAAAGTAAAAGAACCTTCTTCAAGGCTGATTCTTTTCCTTTACAAAGACAAGTTTATTAGTAGTAGGGGGTTCCTTTTCATGATGTTCTTTACTATATGGGAAAGCTCAGGCCCAAATAATGACAGTAAGAATGGGAGAGTAGATCTTCACTTCCCTTTTTATGTATTATTTGTCAAATACTCAATATATTTTCAAATATTTGTTTTTCATCTATGGTGTGTCTAATGATTAAGAGGCAACATAAAATAGTAGATAAAAAGTTGACCTTGGAACCAGGATCCACCTCTGATGAATACACTGACTATATTACCTTGGGCAAATTACTTAAGCTCTTAATGCTCCAGGAAACTCCCCAAGACCATAAATGGCAGAGAAAGTGCTCATCTAACTGGATTGGAATTCACTAGGAGCTCCCTTCAACAATCAAACCACAGTGGCAAAAAACTGGACATTAAAGGGATGCCCATTGATTGGGGAATGGCTAAACAAGTTGTGGTATATGAATGTAATAGAATACTATTGTGCTATAAGAAATGGGGAGGAGATGGACTTCATATTTACCTGGAGAGGCTTATACAAGCTGATGCTAAGTGAGAAGAGCAGAACCAGGA
>CM053584.1:296437144-296478802 GCA_028627135.1 Pseudochirops cupreus
CAAGGTTTTTGCTCTTTTAAAGTAGTTGCTACAAAATCATGTGTGGTCTTAACTGGGATTTTTGGGCACTTGAATTCATTCTTTTATGGCTGCTCGAAGTACTTTTTGTTTGGCCCAGATGTTCTGGATTTTGGCTATGATGTACCTGAGAAATTTCATTTTTGAGGTTTGTTTCAGCAGGTAACTAGTAGATTCTTTTTATTTTCATTTTACTCCCTGGTTTTAAGAGAACTAGATCGTTTTTTAAATTTATGATTTCTTAAAATACAACATACGATATTTTTGTCAAGGTATCTTTTTAAGGGAGTCTGATGGCTCTTAAATGACCTTTTCTAAACCTGTCTCCCAAATCAGTTCTTTTTGATAAGAGATAGCGTGTTTTTTCTTCTAATTTTTTTATATCTTTTAATTCTATTCTCATATTTCTAATTGTTGTCTGGAGTCATTAAGTTTTGTTTGCTGCATTATAATTTTAAATTAAAATGCTACTTGAATAAAGTTTTACTCCTATTCTAAGCTATATATTCTCTTTCAATTTTTTTCTTTCATGGTTCTCATTTCATCTTTTATTTCTTGCTTCATTTTATTGAGATACTCTTGTATGTATGTGACCAGAGCTTTTTTTTTTTCCTTTGCAGCTCTGCTTATAATTGTTATAGAGTTACTGTCTTCTTCTGGTTTAAATCTTGGGTATGGGGGGTGGCTAGGTGGCACAGTGTATAGAGCACCAGCTCTAGAGTCAGGAGGACCTGAGTTCAAATCTGAGCTCAGACACTTAACACTTACTAGCCATGTGACCTTGGGCAAGTCAGTTAACCCCAATTGCCCTGC
Organism: Pseudochirops cupreus; assembly: GCA_028627135.1. NCBI lineage: Eukaryota > Metazoa > Chordata > Mammalia > Diprotodontia > Pseudocheiridae > Pseudochirops > Pseudochirops cupreus. The sequence continues at coordinate 296,437,976 of CM053584.1, forward strand.
CTTCTCCCCTCCAAAAATAAAAAAATAAAAATAAATCTTGGGTATGTCTTGAACCATCGTACTTCTTCGTCACATTCAACATCTTCTTCTGTTTACTGACATATCCAGGATCAATTCCTGGTTTGGTACTTTGTGCCAGGGATAGACATTAACCCTTTACTGCAATCTTATGTGATCCTGAACTTGATTGCCAGAGTTTCCAACTTCCTTAGTTCATCTGTTTTTGGAATTATGGCAGGTTTTAAGCTCCTTTGGATCATTGTTAGTCAGAGCATTGTAGTTTTCAGGCTCTGTCCCTATCACTAGACCATCTCCTGTCAGAATATTGTGATCTTTAGACCCCCCCCCCCCGAACGTCATTAGTCATTGTGCTATCAACTCTTGCTCCCTTAAAAGCCTCTGAAGCCTCTGTTTCCACCATCTCTCCCTCCCCCATCCCTAGAAGAGAATTCTGTAGGCTTCCACGGTCCCTGGTAAGAGTACTGTCAGGCTCCAGCCTGTTTACCCATACATGTGCTGTTTTTCCTGACAGGACTTTTCCCCAATATCTACTAGCTTCTATCTTTCTATTCAGTTCCCAGCTGGTTGAAGGTACTTGTTGTTGTTTGTCTTTAGATTTCATTACCATTATTTGATCTGGTGTCCTTTGTAGATCTTTGTTAGAGTATGGCTCCTCTACAGTCTTTCATATTGTCATCTCAACCAGAAGTCTACATTACACTCACTTCTATAGCCATCGTATAAAGGCCGGTTTAAGAATACTATCCTAGGTTGTCCCTGTTTAGAGATCTGTAGGTAGCCTCAAAGTAGGAGAAACCTTGATTCCCTCTCTAGGAATATTCATAGTAGTTTGCAATTAATAACTAATTTTTTTTTTTTTGCTTTTTGGAGGTGGGAAGGCAGGGCAATTGGGGTAAAGTGACTTGCCCTATGTCACATGGCTAGTTTTTTTGTGTTAAGTGTCTGAGGCCAGATTTGAACACAGATCCTCCTGACTCCTGGGCCAGTGCTCTATTCACTGCACCACGTAGCTGCCCCGTGTGGCATTCTTATTGTAGTGGCACCTGTTCTCTTAGAGTATAAAATATAGTGGAGGAAATGATGCATATACAATTATAGTTATAATAACATTAGATTTGCTTAGTGCATGACAAAGGTACAATCCTTGTGCTAAGGTACTTCATCAAGTATTTCTGGCTAGGGGCATGGAGAAAATGTTTATGGATTAAGTCACATTCAAACCAGTCCTTGAAGGATGGGTGGAATTTCAATAGGCAGACGTATGAGAAAGGACAGAGAGGAACAGGGAGAATACATTTATTGTTTCATAGGATTTAGAGAAGAAACTCAGAATAAGTTTAGAGAAATACTGGAACTTAAAATATTCAAAGGGAAATAGACTAGTTTGGCTAGAGTTCACACTACATGAAGTTAAGTAGTATATAATAAGTCAGAAAAGGTAGATCTTGGTAGATTTCGGCATCAGTGACATAGGTAGCCATCAGACTGTCTTTAGAGATAGATATACCAGCCTCTGGTTGTGACTTGAAGATTGCATTTGTACTGCATTCTCTCAAATCTTAGGCGCTCAGCACTTGTTCTGAGAGTCTTATCAAATCAAAAAACTATGCAATAGGCAAAATGTATTCTCTGAACCTTCTCACTTCCCCTTTCTGTATTCTTCTGCTTATATTTTCTCCTAGAACTTTCCTTTCTTTTCCATATTCCCAGTGAAGTGTCCAGTATATTTACTCTGCCTGTTGGCTTCCCAGGGCCGCCTAACTATAGGGCCCTACATCAGCCTGTTGTCAAGGGTGCTGCCATTTGTTCCAAACTTGTTTTGCTTCATTACCCTCATTACCCATCAAAACTTAAGCTAGCTCATACCAATTCACAGGAAGGAAGGGCTTAATGACTTCACATAGTTTAGTGTGTCCAGATATGCCCAGGAGTATTTAGAAACTTTGAATATTAGAAGAGAAATGACTTTAAAGATCATCTATTACAACTCCATCTTACAGGGGAGGAAATAGATGTTCACACAGGCTAAATGACTCGATAGAGTGGAACTAAGACTAAAAACCTGGGTCTTTAAATTCCCAGTCCAGTGCTTTTTCTCCCACTAATCAACATTTCTATTTGCATATTTAAATGGAGCTTTTCCATGCAGCAGCAGCTCTTTAACAGTATATAGAGAGCTGGCCTTGAAGTCAGCAATACTGGAGTTCATATTCTGCTTCTGACACATACTGGCTCTGTGACTCTGGACAAATCACTTAACCTCTCAGTGTCCCAGACAACTCTCTAAAGACCATACAATACAGATGAGTTGTAAACCTGCATTAATGGAAGAAATTTCAATATCAGGAATTTCTCCCTCAGATGAACCCACAGGCCTGGACCAAAAATCTTGTTAAATTTTCCTTTCATAAAATTACATTTCACAGGCTTTTGAAACAAATAATGGGAAAAAGAACACAGAACAAAGTGAACAATAAAGAAATTAGCTATTCTCTTTTAAAGGTTGACCTTGGCCATTCTCACTTGGAGGGAAGGGGACATCTAAGGACAAAAGAAGTCTGTTTCTCCTATGCTTCTTCTCAACACTTATAAATATAAGCCCTATATATTCTTTTGGGGGGGGTCATTCTGTACACTTCAGGAAAAAATCTACATGGAGTTAGTTACATTCAATAGAATATGATGTCCACATCGAATAATGCTTCGGGGAAGAGTTTTTAATACTTCACTAAATATTTATGCTAGCTACCTGGGAACTATCTGAGCTGCTGTCCCTGAGAATTTCTGTTGTGAACAGGTTTCTCATAAGCAGCTTACCTCTAGCTCATTCTCTTGCCTTTTACAGATGGGGAACGTTATTTTTAGCTTAGGCTGAATTAACCTACAACAAACACACTTTGCCGGGCCCCCGGCTACCTCATGGTTGTTAACCTCAGCACGTTATTAACCTCGTTTTTTACATTTGAAACAGTTTGAACTTTCCAAGGCTTCTTCTTGAACCTCACAAATACTACAATAGTCATTGTGATTGACGCGGTGGTTTAAGTTTCCTGATCTCCCATCTGGTATAATTTTAGTGGACAGAAAGAGAAAAATCAGGAAAATATTTAGTAGGAGGGCAATCCTTAATCATTAAAACCTTGACTAGAAGCATTACAGATCTACTTACTTTGTGTGCTTTAGAGTGCCTTTCACCCCACTATCTAGGTACTTATTGTTTAAGGAGTGTGGGTGGTCTGTGGGGGTTTTAAGTGGATCCCATTATTCTTGGTTCTCAAGATAGTCTGCAAACTGTCTAGGGAGCATACAATCTCAATTAGATGGGGAAGAGGGGAAATCAAAACACAGATAAAGGAGAAATACCTAGCATAGTTAACCAGTTGTCTCAGGCTCAGGCAAGACACTGTGCTTATGGTACTGGCCTCTTCCTGGTGACTTTGACTGGGAAGAGAAGACTATGATATAGCCCAAGGGAAACTTCCTAACTTCTTTCAAAACAACTCCAATGAGGTCTTGTGCAGGAAACTTTTCCTGTCCCCTTAGCAGCTACTAGAGTCCTCCCTTCTAAGATTACCTCGGATATACTCTGTGGGTATCTTATATGTATCAGTTTGTACAGATACTGTCTTCCCCCACTAGTACGTAAGCTCCTCAAGGACAAGAAAATTTTTTGCCTTTCTTTGTATCCTGAGCACTTAGTTGAGTGCTTGGCATATAGAGAATGCTTTATAAGTGCTTTTAATTGATGTTGTTTTCATTACTTCTTATTGTGTCTTTGGAGACGCTCTGGGCTTAAGGCAATGATTCACTGAGGAAAAATGTACAGCCATTTCTGAGACTTTGTCTGGGAGGTGGGAGGAATGTTCTGTTCATTCTCTCTCTCTGGATCTGGATAATCCTTTTGGGAATAGGAGCAGGAGCCACATGAAATTAAGCAGCAGTGTGATCAATAACATGGTCCTACTATTAACTTCAAGCAGCAGTGATTAATAAGGAGTGCAATACTTCTGTAGGTAACAGGCAAAATACATTAGTATTCAGCGGCACTCAGTCTCACAATGTATTAGCAAGTCAATGAGATCACTGGGTTAATCAAGAGACAGGAAAATCCCAAGAGGGGAGAATATGTATACATAAATACATATATACTATGTTAAAATTGTATCTTTTTCTGGTCCTCCTGACCACCAAGACCCTGTCTGTCTAGTCAGTAGAGTAAGTAATTTTATAAGTAGCCAGCATAAAGTAACAAAAGCAAGAAGTAAGATTGAAAAGGGGAACCTAGAAGTCACACATCAACCATCCTAAAGGTCAGAGGAGCATAATTTGCAAGCTGTATCATATATTAGCCAAAAACCACATCTTGGTAATATGTGCTCAATCAGGGAGGCCAAGACTTTGATGTTGGGCTTTTTTGGTCCTAGGATATGTAAATCTCAGTTAAGTTCCAGACATCCACAGTAAGATCAACAGGACACCAAATGTGATATATGTATACATATATATCCCTTCCAAAGTTTTGACAACTTTGAGATGATTTGGATATGTTAATGAACTAACTCCAAGGTGATACAGATAAGAGTTAGTCTGTTCCAACAAAACCCCTATAAAAATAAGTCCCCAAATTCCTGCCCCCTTAGCTGTCTTCCGTGCCCATCTCAGTTCATGCTGCCGAGCATTCCTGATTCTAGTCTATGTTGTTGTTGTCATTGTTGTTCAGTCATTTCAGTCATGTCCGACTCTTCATGAAACCCTACTTGGAGTTTTCCTGGCAAAGATACTGGAGGTATCTCCAGATCATAGTTTGTCACTTCTTTCTCCATTTCATTTTACTGATGAGGAAACTGAGGATTAAGTGACTTGCCCAGGGTCACCCAACTAGTAAGTATCTGAGACTAGATTGCAACTCAGAAAGATGAGTCCTCCTGACTCCAGGTCAAACATTCTATCCACCCTAATAATCCATGGTTCTATTAGCTATTCTCTGTACCTCTCTCTCCCTATCCTTTTCCTCAACACTACCTGCTTGCCTTCATACTTTATCCCCAGCCTGATGCCTTCTGTCTCTGTACCCCTTTCACAGTTTATCTCTATCCTTTCTATGCTGTTTGTCCTGACACCTTCTGTACCTTATTGAAGTGTGATTGCAGCCTCACTTTCTGCTGCCATTGGGGTCTTTCTGGTGAGTACTCAAAGAACAGGGCATGCATGCCTGATTTCATAATTTCATAAATTAATTAGCAATTCACATACACAAATATGCCTATACATGCTTAATATTCATATATGTATATATGTCCTTTTGTGATTTTTATGCATACATACATGTGTATATACACATATATGGAAAGAGAGAGAGAGAGAGAGAGAGAGAGAGAGAGAGAGAGAATAAACCCAGCAAAGAACAGGAAAACATTTCAAAATGGGAATAGGAATTGGGCATGGTGGTACATGCCTATAGTCCCTCCTTTAGGAAGGCTAAAGCTGATAGAGCTGACTTTAGAAGTTCTGAACTATAGTACAGCTAATGCTGACTGGACCAACCTGATGAGTCCATGGGAATGGATGGCCACAAGGCTGCCTAAGAAGGAAGTGACCTGGCTCAGGTCATAAAAACCAAGCAGGTTAAAGATTCTGTGCTTTAGTATTTTGATTGGTTCCTGAGTTATTAATACACTTCCAGTCTGGGAGAGATTGGGAGACCTAGTCTCAAGAGGAAAAAAAGTAAACAGCGAAAAGAAGAAAAATTTTTGGAAAAAGAGAAAAAATACCGAAAAAGGAAATATTCTCCAGCTCAATAACTCAGAATCAATTTTTTAAAAGAAATACATTGACAATTATTTCAGGATGAGAATCCCCATGGTGATAAGTGCAGAAAAATTCTCCCAGCCTATATTCCTTTTTCATCAGAAGATTCCGAGTTTTACTACTTTGTGATCACATAGTTTTAATTTTGTGAAATAACTACATCATGAACACAAACTCTCCTCATTAGACAGGCCCTCTCATTCACAAGTCATTTGTGTGGACTTCTATCTCAAAACAGATAATTCTGATCCCAGAGAAGGGTGAAACAGTCCTTTTCCCTCTCAGAATTTAGTCTACCAGTTTCATTTCCCTAGACCCAGAGCATCTCTAAAGAGACAAAAGAATAAACCAGATTTCTAGGGTACCCTTATATAGAGTCTGATGTCTCTTTACTCATACCATCCTTCTCATTCATGGTGTCCCAAAATAGAGAAAAATCAAAAATCCAGGACTGTGTGAGATAATCAACAATCAACCAGTCAACTGGAATTTGTTAAGTATCTGCTAAATGCCAGACACTCTTAAGGGGCTGGAGATAGTAAAAAAATGAAATAGTTCTTGGTCTCAAGTAATCTATGTTCCATCAAGGAAGACACCATGCACACTGAGTGGTATTTATAGAATAAACATAAAAGAAACACAAGGAACTTAAATACGCAGTAGTTACAGAGAGAGGATATTAGCAACTGGGGATATAAGGAAAGGTTTCATATAGAAAGGTAGTGGTTAAGCTACATCTTGAAGTTAGTTAAGAGATTATATGAGGCATAGTTGAGGAGGGACAAATTGCACTCCAGGCATGAGGGATGGCCAGTGTAAATAAAGTAATAGAGACAGAATATGGAATGCTATGTGTAAGGAAAAGAGAGTTCAGTCTAGCTTGACTGCAGACTGTGTAAAGGATAGTAAGGCATAAAGAAGCAGAAAGATAGGGACCAAATTGTGAAGAACTTAAAAGCCAAAAAGAAGAGTTTATGTTTTATTTCAGAAGCAATAGGAAATCATTAGAGTTTATTAAGTAGTGGAAGGATACCCTCCATTTAAGGAAAGTCACTAGCATACATGTGGAGGAGACTTGAGGCAGATAGACCAATTAGTATAAGGTAAAAGGTGGCAAGTACCTGAACTAAGGTAGTAGATGTGTGAGTAGAGAGGAGTCAGATATGAGAGATGGTATAGAGGTAAGAATAGAATGATCTTGCAACTAATCAGATATTTTGGGATGAAAGAGAGTGAGGTATAGAGGGTTATAAACCCAGGAGACTGGACTGATGGTGGCGCCCTTAACAGAAATAGGGAGGATCAGAACAGGGATAGGTTTTGGGGGAAAGATGAACTGTTTTAGATATCAAATTTGAGATGTCCATGAAACCCCCAGTCTGAAATATCCAATAGACAACTTGGTAATGCAAGCCTGGAGATCAGAAGAGAGACTGAAGGTAGACAAACTTTGGCTTTTTACATTCACATGATGCATGACCTTGGATTAGTCACATAACTACTCCAGGTTTCAATTTCTTCATCTCTAAAATTAGGAGATTAGACTAAATATATCTAAGTCCTCCTGTAGATCTAAAAGTCTAGAACTTTGAATTTTTTTTCTCCATTATAATAATTAACACACTGCTAGATACATTACATTCTTACTTCCTGAAAAGCTCCCATACTTACCATTTAGTGGCTATGTATGATTTTGCCTTGGTAACAAGTCTGATTCAAAGCAGAGCTTTTGTGTCACAAACAAAGAAGCTATCACATTTGCCGGTTGCTTGGTCTGTTGAGGGTCACCCTCCCACATGGTAGCAATGAGAAACAGGCTGACACAATAAATTATCTGGTCAGCTTGTTCAGGGTAAGCAGATGATATCCAAACCATAAACATGTTTCACTTCTGAAATAGCTACCCCTACTTTTTGGCCTAAGTGATCCTAATCGGCTATCCTAATGTCACCAGGTTTGGGGAAAACTGAGTTTGTTCAGGCAATGATGAGACTTTCAGAGTCTATTTGCATGGACTTTTGGAAATTATAATTCTACTGTAAGTTCCTGTCACTTGTGGGGAGAGAATCTCGAGAGTTCTGAAATAGAGGCTCAGTTTGGGGAATTTGGTTTCAGTTTCAAGGAAATGTTCAGTTTCAGATGTGAGGAAAATGGATGTAGTGGCAAGTTCACAACTGAGAACTCCTGGGGATGGGCGATAGAGAGAGAGAAGCAATATGTCCTATGTTCCTGCCACATAGATTGAACTGGCTTTTTGTACACCCAGACTAAGCTAGTTTTTTCTTTGTTTTTTTTCCTTAAAAGGCATCAAAACTGTCCTCACAATTTAATTGGATAAGAGAACCAAGGTTTAGATTGCTGAAATAGCTTTCTGGCCCCCTTAGTAGAAAAAGGGCCAGGGATAGGAGGAACTACCAGCAGCTTTCATCAGGTTTCTGATCATTCACCTTCATGGCCCACACAGAAGCAGGGAAGCTGCGTTTAACTGAATCAAGGTTGTGTCCTTGTTGAATATTCATTCCTTCTTTTCATAATCCTCCTTTTGTTAGGTCATTCGGTTCTGATTTTGAACCCTCAATATCAGACCGGCCTGGTCAGGCCTGACCTACTACAGATGCTTTAGCAGGAATACATGGTGATCAGAGAGACTTGCAACTGTGGTGTTGAGGCAGTTTGAACTTTCTCCCAGCTTGCTACATCTACATAATTCAAAGCCTTGAGAAAGGAGTGTCAGATTTGTGAAAGCTGGAGAAGTGTTTTTGATCCCTCACTCTTTCTCTGCATATGACAGGCATTTAATTTAAGATTTCTCTATTTTTTATAAAGTTGTTCATAATTTTAAATTTTCATACAGAAAAAGTCATCTTAATCTCAATGTAAAATTAAGACCTGTTATCACCTATATGTAATTTTGTGTTTGTTCTTAATTGTGAATAGTGGAATTCCAAGGGAAAATTATTTATGAGAGACAGAAAGAGAGACAGTGAGGGGTGAAAGGGGAAAGAGAGAGAGAGAGAGAGGGAGAGAGAGAGAGAGAGAGAGAGAGAAAGAGAGAGAGAGAGAGAAAGAGAGAGAGAGAGAGAGAGAGAGAGAAGAGAGTAACAGAAACACAAAGACAGAAGGAAACAGAGAGAGAGATTGGGATAGTAAGAAAAGGTTTCTTTCATACAAGGGGGGGTTTGAGTCATATGAAAAAGTTCTTTGTGGATTTTGATTTTTTTAATAACTTCTATAAATTCAACAGCAAGGGAGATTAATTACATGATTCAGGAGCATCCCTCAAAGCTCGTGGTTCTCAAGGTTGGCCTGTGTACCCTGAGAATCCCTGAGAACTTTTTAAGATCAAGGTAAAAAAAATTTTTTTTACATAATATTACTGACATTATTTGGCTACTGAAATATTACTTCATTTTCCAAATATATATGTGTGTGAGGCCAGATTTTCTTTACACACTTCAACCAAACCGAAATCCATAGCAGATCTGATGCAGAATCAGATATGACAGCTCAACTGTTGTCTATAAAGTTAGACATTAAAGAGATTTGCAAAAATATGTAAAACAATGCCAGTTTTCTTACTAATTTTTTGTTTTGTAAAATATAGTTATTTTTTTATTAAAATGTTACTTAGGTTAACATTTAAATGGGTTTATTATTGTTGCTCAGTCATTATTTGGTTGTATCTGACTCTTCATGACCCCATTTGGAGTTTTCTTGGCAAAGTTCTGGAGCTGTTTGCCATTTCCTTCTCCAGCTCATTTGACAGATAAAGAGCTGAGGAAAACAGGGTTGAGTGACTTGTCTAGGGTCACACAGCTAATAAATGTCTGAGGCCAGATTTGAATTCAAGAATATGAGTCTTCCTGATTCCAAACCCAGCGTTCTTCTGGACTCCATATCCGGTACTCTCTCTACTGTGCTACCTAGCTGCCCCTAATGTATTGTGCTCCCATGTGAAGTTTATTATTACTTTAATATAAATTAATAGAGAAATACTTTAAAATTTTATCAGTTTTAATTTCTATTATGATAAATATCAATACATATAATCCATATAAACAAAAGCTCTTAGGTGTCCTCAATTATTTTTAAGACTGTAAAATAGTCCTAAAACATAAAATCTGAGAACCCTCCCTCTGTGCTATTAAGTTATAAATAAACAGATTTAGGCATCAGTAGTTGTATGCTTTTTCCTAATGCAAGTAGACTCAGACCTATTCACTCCCCTTTCCTTCTTCCTCATCCCCTTCCTTTTGAATGGATCTGGGTTGTTTTTTTTTTTTTTGTGAGGAGAAGTGAGGTAGAAGCATTGACTAAAGGAAGCTAGGCCTCTGGGACCCATAGGGGTCATTTAAGAGAGAAGAGACTTTGACCTACACAGCTAATCTTGTTACTGGTTACATACATAATTATTACAGTTAAATTAACAATTTAATCCACCATTTCACTTTACTTTGGTTTTATCAATGATGTCTAGGAGGGAGAAGTGAAATCAAAGGCTTTATGCTTCCTTTGTACAACCTAACTCACATAGGCTTCCTTGAGAGGCAGAGTGGCCAAGACTTGGAAGCTGTTACGTTTTACTATACTCTGCTCAGATGAGGCCACGTGTGGAGTGTTGTGAATTTTTTCTGAATATCACATTTTAGAAAGAACACTGATAAACTCTAGTCTTTAGAAGAGGACAGTCAGGATGTAGAGGAGCTTTGAGATCATGCCATGATGAGAACTAGTTGAAGAAATAGGGGTGTTTAGTCTATAGAAGAGAAGACTTAAGGGGGGACACAATAGTTGTCTTCATGTATTACTTCATGTATACTCAGTTAGCCCCCTCCTACTCTTCCAGTTTTACAACTTACTCACACCCCTACCTCCCCATGTACTTTGTAATCTGGTGACACTGGCATCCTTGCTCCTCCTTGAACAAGGCTTTCCTTCAGCAGCCTCTAGGTATTTTCACTGGCTGTCCACTATTCTTGGAACTCTTTCCTTCCTCATCTCCTTGTCATTGCTTCCTTCAAGTCTCAGCTAAAATCCCACCTCCTACAAGAAGCCTTTCCTGAACTCCCTTAATGCTAGTGCCTTCCCTGTTAATTAAATCCCACTTATCGTATATGTATATAATATAGATATACATACATATATATCATATCACACACATGTACGTATACATGTATATATGAAATATGTATATCTTTTTATATACATATATCACATATATACACATGTACATATACATGTGTATATATATGGATATATGTGTGTATATCTATATATTTATCTATCTATACTATTTCTGTATAGTTGTTTGCATGTTATCTCTCCAATTAGACTGTGAGTTGCTGAAGAGGAGGGATGAATTTTGCCTTTATATTCCCAGTGTTTAGCACAGGGCCTGGCACATAGTAGGTATTTAATAAATGCTCCTTGACTGACTGACTTGACTCCAGAAGAAAGCAATGGGTAGAAGGTACAGAGAAGCAAATTTAGGCTTGATTGAGGAAAAACATTCTCACAATTGAAACAAAATTGGAATAGATTGTTTCTGGGGTAGTGGATTACTCTTTACTGAGATATTGGAGCAAAGGCTAGATGAATACTTTTAGGACACATGTCAGAGGTAATACTTATTCGTGCATCATTGGACAAAACAGCCTCTGAGGCCTCTGAGGTCCTTTCTAACTCTGAGATTTTGTAATTCAATGAGTTCTTCTTTTTCTAGGGCTAAATTCTCTAATCCCTCACATTACTTACAGGCTAACTGCCCAGGATTTTGTGAAGAAAAAACTAAGTGGAAACTAACATATATAAAGGGTTTGGGATATTAGAGCCTGCCCAGTTTAATACACCATTTTCAGTGTGTCTTTCCTTTATGTCAGAATAAAAATAATGAAAGATACTTTACTACTGTTTTTTCTAAATTTTGGAACTTAACTCTTTCAGACATCATATTTTGACTATATCTAACATTAAGACATGTATAAAGAAACTCCGAAGATGTGTCTACCCTCCTTCACTCCTTTAGGACATGGGAAGACATTCACAAATCAACTTTATGTAATTATAGGATAGCTAGCTCTTGACTAGTTAAAGGATCTGCCATACTAACATGAGTAAGCCCTCCAAAGAGTTAGCCAGTCAAAAAAATAATCTCTGATACTCGGGAAAAGAGCCAGCTATGCAAGAAGAACTCAACTCTTAGGAAAGAATGACTGCCTTTTTCACTGTGCCTCTTCCAGAGGGCAGTAGGTGGAGGGAAGGGATATAGCTGTCCTCCCTCCAACACAGGCATGGCATCTTGTAGCATAGCAATCTACCCAGTAAAAGATATTGTGTCCAGCAGACAGTAGGTCCAGAGAGGAAAGATGAGGAATCATGTTGAATTGCAAAAAGACCAAGACCAGTGGACTGGCTTAAGAAAAGAAAAATTACTGGGGTCCTGAAGTGATGGAAGTGCAAGTTGATTTAGCTACACATATTCTTTATATGTGAATCTCTCTTCTAGAAGTCTTTTTTGTGTATCCACATATCTCATTGATGATGTACATATTTGTGGGTACACCCCAGGTTTATGTGGAGAATGTTTTGTTACTACTGTTTAAGCATTTCAATAAATACCTTTTGAGCTAATTGTGGCAGCTGGCTAACTAGTAAAAGTAAAACACACTGGTGGGGGCTCATGAGCTGCAGTTTTATTAGTACAGATCAACAAAGTACCTTGTACCTAAGACAGTCATCCTTTGGGGGATCCAACATATGAGTGTAAGTTAGGAAGGTTGCCTAGAGGGGATACTACATAATCATCCAACCAAAAATGACATTTACTTTGAATAAACACTAAATTTATGTGAGCTATGTATCTAACCCTGTATTGTCAGCTGCCAGAGTGACATTCTAAAGTGTGGGTCTAACCATATTACTCACCTGCTCAATGAACTCCAGTGGCTTCATAGTAACTCTATTCTCAAAAGTTAGCTCCTTCCTTTAGCATTAGAAAACCTTTACAACCTCATTTCAACCTATTTTTCCAAGCTTATTATATATTACTCAACCTCACATAGTCTATGGTCCAGCTAAATTGGCTTTTTTGGAATTTCTCACACATAGCATTTCCTCATGACTGGAATATACTCCCTCCTCAATACTATCTCTTAGAATCCTAACTTTTCTTTCTCAGCAAAAATTCTCCCCCTTACATGAAGCCTTTCTTTACCTTCCTAGCTAGAGGTGGAACCAGGACAGCAAAGTTGTAGGAAGCAATATTGCCAAGCTCCCCTCTCAAAAGTCCTCCAAATCAATCTGGAAAATTCACCAGATCAAATCCTTAAAAGGAAATTGAGAAAAAGTTACTGTGAGCCATTTGTCCAGCCCAACTTGGCAAAAGTAAAAAGAAAAAATTGAGAGGCTGTGGGCACTGGAGACAAGTTAGAACTGGAGGATCATTCCAGTGCCCAGGGAGAAGGTATGAACCAGGGCAAGAAGAAGTCCCAGATCCATATTATAAAACTACAACAGGGGCAAGTGACAACTGGCAACTTTGTCACCCACTACCTCAGTTCTGGATGACAGTTCCCAGGTGGACTGAGAAGGGAATCTGCACATGAAATGCAGCATTCCTGTGTAGCCCTGGGAGGTTTATTGAGAAAATAAGGAAATTCAGAAGCAGGAAGCAATGGTATGGCTCTGATACTAGGAGTAGAGTGGGGTTTCAAATCTAGCATCTAGCCTATCCTGCAAAGGAATAGCTAGGGCAGGAATCCCAGAGCAAAAAGGAACTTATAATTCTGTCACTCTGAACCAATAGCTTTCCAGCTAGCTGACAGAAGCTAAGTCCTGTAGGCTTTGCCCACAATCAGATCACTTTGGGAGCATCAAAAACTTGTAGGTCACCATTCTATGCTTGAGATCCTAGAATAACACAATATTCCATACCCCAAGAAAGCAGTAACAGGACCAGCCCAGATCTTTTCTCTAGAAGCACAGCAGAGCTCAGGCCTGATATCCAGTCTGAAATCAGGAAGTAGGCAAGAGGGATGAGCAAACAATAAAAGAACCCCATCAGGAGCTTATATGGTGGCAGGAAAGGTCAAGACACAAACCCAGAAGAAGAAAATGGCTCCAAAACATATATAACCAAAGCCTCAAAGGAAAACACAGCTTGGGCACAAACTTGACTGGAATTCCTGGAAAAGATGAAATGGGGGGGGGAATGTGTGTGCGTGTGTGTGTGCGTGTGTATGCGTATGTGTGTGTGTGTGTGTGTGTGTGTGTGTGTGTTTGAAGAGCCAAGATTTTTTTATAAATGGAATGAGGGCACTTGAGGGAAAAACTGGAAAAGAAATGATGCTATGGAAGAAAGAACTAGAAAGTGAAGTAACAGTTTAGCACAAGAGGTGTAGAACACTGCCTGCCTGATCAACAAATTCTCTGAAAATTATAATGGACCAAATAAAAACCAATGATTCCATAAGGCAACAAGAAATATTAAAATAAAGTCAAAAAGTCTGAAAAATAGAAAAAAGTAAGATATTTCATAGCAAAAACAAATAACCTGCATAACACATGGAAGAGAAAATAATTAAGAATCACTGAACTATCTGAACGCCATGACAGGAGAAAACAAAAGCCTAGACAACAGACTGATTGATGGGACTGGAGGGCTGAGAGAGAGAGAGAAAGAGAGAGAGGGAGAAGAGAAACTTTCTCCTCTCCTTAACAGTGATTCCCTCTTAGCAGTCTGGCTCCAACTCTGGAATCTCCAAATCCAGAATTTAGATTCCTCCATTACCATATTAGACTAATTCACTATTGTACTGGCTATTTGCTGAAATAACTGCCATTTTTTATACCTGGCCCCTATTTTTATATGTAGATCTGATTCTTTTTAGCATATCAGAAGATATTTCTCATGGGGTATCATTTGCCTTCATCCAATGGACAGAATCCTACAACCCTTTCAAACTGATCTATAACTTGTACATTTTAGTAGGGTTGTAGGAAAATTCTTTAACATGAAGTTTGCATTGTTGATTGATTGGATTGATTCAACTGAGGTCTTTGGGCTTTTTACGGTCACATTAACTGAGGAGGGCGGGGTAGAACTTCCACCTTTACAAAGTTTTACCTCTGACACATATGACCATATGACCCTGGGTAAATCACTTAACCTCTAAGTGCCACAGGTAATTCTCTAGGACTATAAATTGCAGAGCAGTTGCAACTAACCTGCAATATTAGAGAAAATTTTCCTTTTTGGGTATTTCCTACAACAATGATACCACAGTCTGGTCATCTCAACCCTCCAATTTTTTAAAAATTAAAAGAGGTCCTCACTTCAACCAATCAATCAAAAGACTTTTATTAAGTACCTACTATGTGCCTGGCACTGTACTAAATGCTGGGGATATAAAAAGAGGCAAAAGACTGTCTCTGTCCTCAAGGAACTTATAATCTAATTAGAGGAGACAACATGACATGCTGTGATGTTAATGGGATTTAAAATCTTCCCTGCTCATTAATAGACCTCACAGTGGAGCCCATTAAGGGAAGCTTGCTTGTAGGAAGGCTTTCACATCTTTTGCTAATTTCTAATTAGGCACTGAGTCATGAAGGTTGTGATGTCTTCTGGCTCTGAGAAGTGCATAAATACTCTGAGTTGGTATTTTGCTTTGGTGGTTCCTTTATGACAGTGGTTCTCAACCTTCCTAATGCTGTGACCCTTTAATACAGGTCCTCATGTTGTGGTGACCCCCAACCATAAAATTATTTTCATTGCTACTTCATAACTGTAATTTTGCTACAGTTATGAATCATAATGTAAATATCTGATATGCAGGATGTATTTTCATTGTTACAAACTGAACATAGCCCACAGGTTGAGAACCGCTGTGGGCTTATGAGAAGGATCTTGTGATTCCCTGGTTGAGATTCTGAGTGGTTGTATGTTCAGAGCTCCCCAACTGCTCAGATATAAAGGCTCTCTTGATTCAGGGATATATGTAAAGTGTATAGTTGATTCAGGCAGTCAGAGCCCTGTCTGTTGGTATTTATGTCTCTGCTTATATTTTCTCTGTTTGTATTTTCTCTAAAGTTGAGGGTGCTGACTTTTCCCCTGAAATAAGTGAATGATATATATGTTTAATTATTAAAGTAAGATTGCTGACCCCTTTAAAAGCTATTATTTCCTTTAAAAACAGATCAAAGAACCTGTGCTAACAGGCCATCCTGGGTATGCTAGGGTGCTTGCTGCCCCATATGCACATGAAAATATACAGAACAACAATATACATATATATGTATGAGTGTATATATGCACATATATAGGTATTTATATATGTATGTATGTATATATACTAATAATTTTATTTATATATATAAATAAATATGTATATATATAAATATAAATATATATAGTAAGAAGTAATTAACAGAGGAAAGGCCCTAGAATGAAGAGGGGTTGGCGAAAGCTTCCAGTAAAAGAAAGGATTTTAGTTGGGACTTCAAGGAAGCTAGGGAGGTCACCAGGCAGAGTGGAAGAGGGAAAGCATTCCAGGCATGGTCGGCAGTGAAAGAAAAGACTGGGAGCAGAGGATGCAGTGTCTTGTACTTGGAATCAAGGAGGCCTCTTAAACACACTGAATATGAAGAAAAGTAGAAAAAGCATGAGTAGAAGTTGAGTTAGAGATGATACAGACTTAGATTTACCTCAAAGCAAACCTTTGGTCCACTGTTTATATCTGATCAGATTATAACAACTGAAAGAATGTGGAAAGACAGCAAATTGTTGGTATTACAATTATTTTTTAGAGTAGAGATTTCAGATTAAAGGAAAGGAACTCTGAAAGAAGAGGTCTTAAAATCACACAGTATCTAAAAAATTAATGAGATATAATAATAATAATAATAATAATAATAAATGAAAGCGCACCTTTATGTAGTGCTTTAAGACACGCCAAGTGCTAAGTATTATTGCATTTGATTCTCACAACAATCCTTTGAGGTAAGTGCTGCCGTTATCCTCATTTTACAGAAAAGCAAACAGACTATGAGAAGTTAAGTGACTTGCTCAAGATCACACAATTAGTAAGTGGAATTTGAATCCAGGTCTTTCTGGAGTCCTCTAGATATTCTACCAAGCTGCTTCCTAGAAATGTAAACAAACTCATTTTCCCCTCCCTCGCCCCCCAGTTCTGCTATTTTTGTTTTTCCATGGGAAATAACGCCAAAGAGGAACATTCTCATTGTACAAAGAAGCATGGGTGTTATCAAGTTCCCTAAAATCAACTCATAAAGACTAGGAAGAAATAGTATTCTGTTGTCTTTAAAAAGCAAAATTTCAGTTTTTGAGTGGTACTTGGCTACCACCTGGTGGTTTTAGCTTGAATACATTTTCAATAGTAATCATTTTCAGCTACAATAAATTTGCCCTAGAATAGGTCAAATTTGCTTCAATAAAAGATAAAATCTCTACCAAGACAGGAAAATAGGAAAAACATGGGAAAGACATGTATTTTGTGCACACCGTTATGTGTATATGTCCATTTTTGACATCACATTCTTTTAAGGAAACACAGATGATTAGGAAGCAATTATAAAGTTCAGGAAAGAATTAAACTTTGAGGCACAATGAGGAGGAGGAGGAGTCTTCAGGAAGGATGGTAAGGTGGAGACTTTTGCGTAGGGGAGCATCATTAAAAAACATTCAGAAATGGCAGTGGGAGAAGGAAACAAAAGGATCAGTCAGAAGAAATTTGAGGCAAATGCTTGGGGGTGAGTTGGGGAGTAGGAGGAAATCTAATGTTTTCAGCTTCTTAAAAGATTTTGCTCAGAAAGAATGTAGGGAACAATAGACAAATCTGACATAATAAAATCAACCAACAATAGAAGACTGTATTTTTGTCATTCTAAAACTTCTCAATTTACTTTAAGAACATTAACTGTCATTGTTTCAACATTAAAAAAAATTAAATGCACCCAACTTACTGTTAATCACATTCCTCTCTAGGCTTATGATGAATATGTTAATCACGGAGCAAAATTTAATATCATATAAACGAGTCATACTTGGTACCTTTCCCCATCCCCCTACCCCATGGCATTTTATAACTAATGATTACTGCCAACATTGAGAGTTCTGAGATCAGTTTTACTAGCTTCTTTTCATTTGCAAGTGCCAACAGGCATGCATGACTCTGTTGGTTTCTGTTTTCTCTCTGTTGTAATAAGTTTCAGAAATCTTGTTCATTGCTTTTAAGTATTGATAATAATACAGATACTAAAATAATACAGACTTCCCCAAGTCTGCAAAATGCCCAGACTGTAACCCTCAAAAGGACTGTTGGTCCAGGTGTGTGTGAGACATTCTCTCTCTGAAAATAACAGTGACTAAAATAAGGGTGAAAAGAGAGTGAAAACTTTTAAAGATTCAAATTCACACAACCCATTACACACATGACTGTAAACTAGACGAGAATGGTGCAAGTGTGACATTTTTCCTCCTATCATACAACTGTGAGAGGTAGGTCATTAATAGCCATGACTCAGGGAGAAAGTACAGAAGAACATGTCCTTGATGATTTAATGATAATAATGACAACTAGAATTTGTATAGAGCTTTGAGGTTTGCAAAGCACTTCAAAAATTTTAATTCATTTTATCCTCAGGACAACTCTGGGAGGTAAGTGGTATTATTATCCCCATTTAACAAATGAGGGAACTGAGGCACAGAGAGGTTAAGTGACTTTCTTAGGGTCACACAGCTAGTAAGTGTCAAAGATCGGATTTAAACTTAGGTCTTCCTGACTCCAGCTCTCTCTCTCTTTCTCTCTCTCTCTCTTTCTCTCTCTCTTTCTCCACACACATATACATGTACATATACATACACACATATATATGTGTACACATATAAAATGTGTGTATCTATATATGCATACAAACATATATACACACACAGACATATATATCACTAGCTAGCTATATACTTTCTACTTTTTGTATAATTATAGATGGCTCTGGATGAGAGAGTGAGGCTGGTGATTTTGCACAGCTCTGCCTCACTTAAATCTAATTCACTTGCAAGTCAAGACATCACCTTCCTGACATCATTGTTCCTCTTCAAGAAGGAAGGACAAACAACAACAACAACAAAAGTAATCTTTGGTAACATGTTACAATCAATCAACAAGAATTTATTAAGCACCTACTATGTGTTAGGCACTGTGCTTGACACTATAACCTATCTACATCCACCATGCTTCTATAACACCCTCTCCAGGCTCACTCCTCCAATTTGCAGTGGCAAGGCAGACTAAGTCCCCAAAGGGATTACTGATCCTTCAAGGATTTAAGGGTAACCCTATGGATGGCTATCTTCCTACCTCTAGTTCCCACTAGTGTTCTTCCCCTTAGCAATTATCTAGGAGAGTTTACACTTCAAAAAGATCAATAAAAGAAGAAAAGGATTCATATGCACAAAAATATTTATGGCAGCTCTTTTTTAGTGGCAAAGAATTGGAAACTGAGGGGTGTCTATTAATTGAGGAATGACAGAACAAGTTATGGTATACTAATATGATAGAATACTATTGCACTGCTAGAAATGATGAAGAGAATGGTTTCAGAGAAACCTGGGAAGACTTGTATGAACTGATGCATAGTGAAGTGAGTAGAACCAAGAGAACAATGTATACATTAACAGCAATATGATAAAGACAACTTTGAAAAATCAAGGAACTCTGATTAAGACAATGACCAACTACAATGCCAGAGGACTCATGACAAAACATGTCACCTACCCCCTGATAAAGTGATGGATTTAGAGGATAGGTTGAAGCATATTTTCTCTTTCTTTCTTTCCTTTTTTTGGGGGGGGTATGGCTAATTAGGGAATTTATTTTACACAACTATATATATTTGAAATGGAAATTTTGTTTGTTTATTTTTCTTTCAAAGAGGGTTATATGAGGGTAAGAAGGCAGATCTTCAGGTGAAAAAATTTTTTGATAAAATTCAGCGAGTCAACTCAGTTTAGGGGCAAGGACATTTACTCAATTCATATAGCAAGCATAGTAATTACAAAGCAATACCCCAACCCAGGGGTAGGAGGTCCTCACTATCTCATAAACTCACAGTTTGTGGGGGGAAGAGTAGACACAATCTTAACTTATAATGGTAATGAATCATACATATAGTGAACACATGTGGCCAAGACATCTCAACACTCCAGAAATGCAAGGTCTTAATGTACTTTCTTTCTCCAGAAAGTTTTCACAAAACTGGTCAGTGTTCCACAAGTTTCTCTGCTGTTCAGCTTGACCAGCTCCTCACAGGGTACAGTATTTCCACTGGACAAGTATTTCAGTTGGCCTGGTGTCTTTGTGGGACATGGTGTCCCAAGGACTGCTGAGCTGGATCCAAAAGGTTACAAGAAATCTACTTCTCTGACTTCTCATTTCTGGCTTGGCCACTGTTGGATGGGAAGATTTCTGATCTTGGTTGCTTCTGGGTTGGGTCAGTCAGGGCCTGAATGTTAATGTGAGACTGGATCAGGAAAGTCACTCTGCTGCTGGATTGGCTTTCCTCAGAGTACAGCAGTAGAAGGGTAACTGAACCCCTTTAGCTTGCTCTTCTATGGAAAGCTGTAGGATTATTCTACCTTCAGTCACCGGTTTACCAGGTGGTGTTAAGCTCTTCAGCTGGAATGCTAAGGAGCCTCTCAAAGCTAGGAGGGGCACAGCCAAAGATAGGCAGAATCCTCTCTTTGACTTCCTTAAAGCCAAGAAAACCTCAAATGGGGCCAAGAAGAGTCAGACACAACAGAAAACAAATGAACAATAACAATGAGCCTCAGCTCTAGAGGTCTGACTTTTCCAGGCAGGGGTAAGGAGAAGTCTAGACTTTTTGGCTTTCCAGACCTTTCAGGTTCAAAAGCATCTTCCTCTAGTTAGGCATTCTATTCAGAGCTTTAGTATGGTTAGAAAAAAAAGTTTAAAGGAATAGTAACTGTTTCCTTAACTTTCTGTGGTTTCTTCTAGAGTTTTAGTTAGAGGCCCAACCTCTATGGTTTGAGTATACTTTTTGTGGTATTGCTTATACCTTCATTCTACTTTTCATTTTGATTTCTTGAAATATAGTTCTGAAAAAATAGACTTTTAAAAAATCCCATTGTGTTTTAAATGTAGCTACTTGACTATGCCTTTCAGCCCCAATCACTCCGGCTTTCACTGAACATCCAATAATAGCCCCAACCCAATACTCTGTGGCTCACTGTTTATGTTCTGATGGTTTAGGAGTGTTCTGGCCAGTGTTCTGAGGGTCTTCCCCTCCCAGATTTATATCTTTCAGATGGTAAATTGAACCATCTTTTGTCTCAGTTCTTACCTAGACATTAGTCATTGAATGGTCATGGCTTCTGACAAACTAAGACCTCAATTTAAAAAGGCCAAGGTCACTCACTGAATCCTGGGTGATTGCCAGCCATCTTGATCTTTGTTTTGCCATCAGAACTCTGGAGGGGAGAATGAGTCTTTGTGCAGCTTTGCCCCACTTAAATCTAATCCTCTTACAAGTTAAGGTCCTCTTTGAGACCAAAGGTCCAACAACAACAACTCTACCTATCTATGTGGCTTACAATCCCTATTTACTCTGATATACTTTCCATACTACTTTTTTGATCTTATGCAGATGAATGGTTAGAGACAAGGGTATAAATGTAGTCTCTGTCTTTGGGGCAGGTTCATTGTCTTGTTGGCCTTTTCATTTGCAATTGAGCTATTCAATTACAGATGGTTTCTAAGGTGGGGAATATCTATTTCACAAATGAAGATCTCCTTTCCATTTTAATGTGGCTGTATTTTAGACCTTGCAAACTGTAATAGTAATGGAATTTGAAGATCTTCCATGCCCCTTGTATTGGCATGTAAACAGGTACTTAACACCTTATTTCAAGTTCATGATTGTGTCAGGTATTAAGATCCAAAACTTGTGAATCCCACAGTGGGATGAACTTGTTGTTTTAACAGGAAGGGGCAGAACAGGGAGGAGCTACTATCATATATAAGAGAAAGCCCAAACTGGAGGAAGGCCATAATTGCTGGGAGCATGAAGCATGGAGGCTGAGCTGCTACTGCTGGAGAGAAAGAAGAATTGAGAACAGAATTGAAAACTGAGAACTGAGAACTGAATTGAGAACTGAGAAGAAATGAGAAGAAAGGAGAACTGGGAGGAGGCATGGCTGTGATGCCAGTACTTTGTCTGTTTTGATGTTACTTTGTCAGATTCCTCTGCTGATAGAGGACAGTGCTGCTGTTACAGAAGCCCTGGGACCTTGCTGCTGGTTCAGAAGCCCTAAAAGAGGATTTTCTTGTTGTATGTTTACAGAAATCCTGGAGGAGGGTCTTGCTGACATTTTCAGAGGTCCTGGGACTATACCGATGATTTGTATTGATTCCTCAGACCTTCTTGTTCGGTCTATATTGACTTCACAGGCAGAAAGTGAATGGATGAAGATGTCAGCAATGTGCATAAATGTTATTGTGGCTTTATTAAGCTTTGTCTTGCCAGGAATAGAAACTGTAAAGGACTTGAGGTGGACTAGACACCATGGAAGAGGAACCATGGAAGCTGACAGCCTGCCTCAAGTCAAGATGAAAAGACCTCTCCTTGGGTATTTAATGCTAACTGAGAAGATCATGATTCACTGTGGCCTAGGGATGGAGAACTTTTACCTTTACATGACCTTTAGATGATTGAGTTAAGGATTTCTCCAATTAAGAAAAAAGAAGACTTTTCAATTGAAAAGATTAAGACAATGTGAACTAGGGGTGGAGAACTTTGACCTTTGTACTTTGTGATTGAATTAAGGACTTACTAAATGATTGTGTTACTAAATGAATGTTATCTTTTGCTTAAAACTCTGTGACCACTTTGGTAAAACTATGTGGCGACTTTTGTGATAAGTTGTGAAGTTATAACATTGTGAATACTGTACCTTGATCTCTGTGAATGTTTTGTCTTAGTTTGTTACTCAATAAATAGAGAGTTCGTTATACTGTGTAATCAGAACCTTGAAGCTGTTCACAGCAGCAGTCCTCTGGAAAGCTGCTCCTGCTTGGCTTTACACAAACCTCCAGTTGTTGGGCCTAGAGTTTGGAAGTCTTGAGCTCAAATGTGAACTTGGATACTCATTATCTGGATGACCCTGGGCAAGTCACATAACTTCTGTCATCCTCAGTTTTCTCATCTGCCAAATGAGCCAGAGAAAGAAGGGCAAACCACTCTAATGTCTTTGCCAAGAAAACCCCAAACGGGGTCACGAAGAGTCAGTCGTGATTGAAAATGACTGAACGGTAAAGTATATGTATGCAATGTCTAGACACACATATACGTGTATATACACACACAAATATGTGTATATGTTGTTATTGAAATTTTTTACTTCCTTTTATTCCTCCTGCATTTTCTGGTTAATATTAATTTCATTTAACCAAAACCTGTCTCATGGGTTGTGTAAATGTACTTAAGAGCTTTAAACATTCCTTAGTTAAGAAGAAGAGGAAGAATCTCAACTGTCTCTGACTTCTTATAAATCTTTCTTCTTGATTAGGCTATTTGTGAATGCTCTAAATATAGTTTAATCTGTAACCTGACTTAATTAACCTATAGAATCTGTATGGTGACATTTGTTTCCTTAGGAAATGTATGAGAGTATGACTGTTTAAGTTTGTTCCACCTTTTTGACTCTGAAGGAAGTATGGGCTTATGCATCTATATTTTCTTTAACTTTTATGGATTAAGAGGAATATACAAGATTGTAATATGTAAAAAAAATTATTTCTGTCATTCTGAAATAATTTTTTCTATAAGAAGCCTTATCAGAATTTTCATGATTGTTCAGTTTTACTCTGAGGTCTGAACCTATGCTTGAGCATAATAATAAAACCTAGGTTTTTACCTCTATAATTTCTGCATGGTGGTGAATATATATTTGGCTACAGTTAGCCATTTTTGAACTCAGAGAGGTGATATTTCTTCCATAACAATATAATCACACAAAGGCCACCATTTGCTTTCTATTTGAATGTGTGATACACAGAATAAACAATTGAGGAAATTAGGGAAGGCCTTTTGAAGGAGAAGGCACTTGAGCTGAGGAGTTCTGAAAAAGTGAGGTAAAGAGGAGTGTTTTTTTCTTTTTTCCAGTTTGGTTCTTGTATTTCAAGTGAAAGTAGGAGCTTAAAGTAATAGTAAGTAGTCATAGTAATAGACATAGTATCTATTAAGTAGTATCCTATTAATTAATTCTATTAATCTATTAAGTAATCTAATAAGTAAAAAAAGTAATAGTTACACTCTTTAACAGGGTCATCTCTCACTTCAGCTCCTCTAGAATCCAGCCAGATGGCAAAAGGAGACCTGGCGGCTTTGGAAGGGTAGCAATCACTTCTGAGACTAGACAGTGATACATTGTGGCTAGGGAGTGGGAGTGTGGAATAAGGTGGAGAGGAGGGAAGAGATGAGGTGGCAGTCCCAAACTTTCCAATTAAAAGCAAACTTAGAATTTTTTTTTTTAAATGGAGGGTTGTATTTTTGTTGGGGGAGGGGGGTGGACAGGAAAAGTGGTGGTTGGAGATTTATTATAAACTTCCTGGGTAAAGAATTTCATATGACTCTGCTTGAGATTTTGCTCTAGAGTCACTGTGCAGTTACTGGAAAAATTCACAAAAGCACAAATAGCCTGTCCAAATGGGCCCAATTAATTTATCAGGTGACTGCTACAGAATCTGATGAGCAAAAATTAAAATGATAAATGCACTGGCTTTCTCTAGGGCAGTCCCCTCACTCTCGGAATGCTCTGCTCCACCTATAGACCCCTCTAGCTTCCTTTAAACACCAACTAAAAGCTCACTTCTACAGTAAGTCCTTCCTAATTCCAGTGCCTTCCCCCAGTTAATTATTTATTGTTTGTCCCCTCTATAGCTTGCTTTGTATGTATCCATTTGCATGTTGTCTCCCCCATTAGACTGTAATTGCAGTCTTTTGCCTCCTTTCCTATTAGCAGGAGTTAGCGCGTTGCCCGACACATAGTAGGCGATTAGTAGATTCATGCAGAAAGAGGAGAGCACTACGATTAGTGGAAGATCATTAGGTTTGAGTCCTCCATCTACCACAAACTATTTTGTGAGCCCTTAGAAGACTCACTCTGGGTATCTCTAAAATGGGGAGGAAACTATTCCAGCTCTAAAATTTTCTGTCTCTCTTATTGGCTGTGTTTGGGATGAAAAATACCCTTCAACCTTAATTTAGTGAAAAAATAAATACAGAGATTTCTTAGGATAAGAACAGGAGTTTATTCTCTTCCCCAGGAGAAGAGAGTGGTCTTTCCCATGACTCATCACGGAGAAGAGGCCTGTTACAAAAGACATTGCAAGAATTTATAACTTAACTTAGTCAACCCCCTTTCCGATTGTCTCCTCTCTCATTGGTGGAGAGTTATACTTCCCCAAATTTTTCCCCAAATGGGACAGCAAGAAAAGGTGTGTGTGGGGAGGTATCCCACCAAGTCGGAAAAACAGACAAAAGAAGATAAAAGTGATTGACAGAAGCAATGGAGGGGGGGAAGGGAAAGTTAACAACCCCAAATTGAGAAGTTTTCATTCATCCCATACAGCTGGGTGTATGTGTGTGTATGTATATATGTATGTATGTATAATCTGTACATATATTGCTCAATAATAAGAGAATATAATCCGTACAATATATGTACTACGTGCCTAGAACATAGTATGTTCTTAACAAAAGCAGCTGACTTAATAGAAATAATGCAACCAAAAGGCAGTAATTCCAACAATGCCAAACAGCTCTCATAAATAGCACACGGCTCCTTTAAGGACCAGGTGGAGAATCAAGAGCAGCATGGGCCGCCTCTGGCTCGCATGGTCACCAGAGGCTTTCCTACTTCTTTCTCCGGACCAATCGGAGCCTAGAATGCAGGCCCCCAGAACGCGCTCATTTCCGCTCTCTTACTTCCAGAAGCTCTCTCGCGAGGTCCTGTCAACCGGGACCGCTTCCGCCTTTCTCCGGAACTGGAGCCGCCGCCGCCGGGGCTCCTTCGGGAAAGGGGGAGGAAGGCGAGGGGGCAGGGGGGGCGGGAGGGCGGTTGGGTGGGAGATGAGCGCGGCGCACGGCAGGGGCGCGCAGACGCTGCGGACCCCGGGTCGCCATGGTTACGCGGTGGAGTTCTCTCCTTACTTGCCTGGGCGCCTGGCATGCGCCGCCTCCCAGCACTACGGGATCGCGGGTGAGGCCACGCCCCTCTCCGCTGTCCGCTGGGGGACGCTCGAGGGACGGATCCCGGCGGGGGGTGCGGCATGACTTGAATGGGGACCCTTTGCGGGCTGTCCATCTTTGTGCACTTTTGGAGGGCGGAGTCCCAGGAGGCCTTGTGTCCCTAAATCTAGGCGTGAGACCCTGGCCTGGTCACTTGACTTCTTTGAGGTTCAAGTTCTTCATCTGTGAAATGGGGATAATTCTTGTACTGCCTATACAAATTATTGTGAGGACAGTGCTTTAAACCTGTCTATATAAATGTCAATAACTAGTATTATGACAAAAACAGGATTCATCTTTCTCCCCAAAACCCTACCCACCCTAGTTAACTGCACCACTCTGATCCTACAGCCTTAAATCTTGGGATCTTATCCCCTCCCTCATTACCCTCCTCCCGTCAATCACCACTTTAAATTCTATTTCTGGGATGTATTTCCCATTGATTCTTCCTTTTCCTCCCGTCTCCATCCTCATTCAGGCTCCCTGCCCTCCATCTGTCACAGATGCAACAGCACTTTATCTGCTGTCCCTGCCTCTAGTCTCCCTACTCCTTCTGTAATCCACTGTAATCCTCTTGATATGCAGCTGTATTCCGGAGACTTCCCAGTGAACACAATGCTATCCTTGGAATTCAGGAAGTTTCACAGCCTCCTCTTAGCGTCTCTTCCTCACTTCACATCCCTCCAGCAGCCTCAACCCTCTTTGACAGATTGCGCTGCAGACTCTACGGCCCTGAGCTTTCTGTGCGGGGGTTCCCCCCCTCCCCCAAATCTGCAATGCTTCCACGGCTCCTCCAAACTGTCAAAGTGCTTTGTGTTTTTTTCTAATATGCTTAGAATTTTATTTTGAATTAGAGTTACTTGTGTAGCA
Source organism: Pseudochirops cupreus (assembly GCA_028627135.1). NCBI lineage: Eukaryota > Metazoa > Chordata > Mammalia > Diprotodontia > Pseudocheiridae > Pseudochirops > Pseudochirops cupreus. The sequence goes on from CM053584.1 coordinate 296,465,000, forward strand.
CCCCTTATTAGATTCCCACTCCCATCCCCCATTAGATTTTAAATTACTTAAATCATTTAAAAAATTTCTTTTGGTGCTTAGAATCATGCCTTACACATGGTAGATACTTAATAAATATTGAGTTAAAGTTTTGATTTTGATCTTGGCTCTTCACCTACCTGAATTAAAAATTTGGACAAGCTGCTTTCTTCCCTCTGGGTTTCAGTGAAATGAGTATGATAGTTTGCTCTGTCAACTTCAGAGTTGTAATCAGCAAGTTAAATAATATATGTAATGTGATTTGAAAAATAATAATAATAGCTAACTTTTATAAAACACTGTGTGCCAAGCTGGGGTTGACACTTAGAAGGTAATGTAACATATATAATTATATATACAGTTTTAAATATATATATGTATACACACATACAGAGAGAATTATATATAACCCTTGTGTATAATAACAGTTATTAAATTACCATATTTGATCCTCGAAACAATCCTGGGACATAGGTGATATCCCTGTTGTACAGAAGAGGAAACTGAAGCAGATAGGTTAAGTGACTTGCCCAGGGTCACACTGCTAGTAAGTATTTGAGGTCAAATTTGAACTCAGGTCTTCCATCTAGCTGCCCATACAAATAAATACAATTTTATTTTTCTAGCCCACATGGGTACTTATGGGCTTGGGAACAATCATTTTATCTTCTCTTAAACTTTTAGGAATACCCTTCTCTCATACTCCCCAGTGTGCCTGGTGGTTGCAGAAGCAAAGCTTCTTTTGATTGGGGAGTGGGAAACCCCAAAAGTATTCTATAGTAATTTGCCTGTTATCTGTTGGGCCTCATCAATATACTCTAAAAGAAACTGAACCAAAAAATTGATCTTCCTGGTGATCAAACTTCCTGTTTCCTACATGCTATTTAGAATGAAATGCTGCTTTTCTTGCATGAACATGATACTACTGACCAGCAACTGGTGTGTCTTTGTTTATCAGAAGGGGTGATAGATCTACCAAGGTCTTTCTGTTCTTTTGCCTTTGCTCCACTTATGGTCAACCTCACAGATTTGTAGGATGTCTGGGAATTCAAGTTCTAGTTTGTGGCCACAGGAGCATGAATAGTCATTCTTATCAGTGCCAAGAGCTCATTTTGTACAAGATGCCCAAGCTAGGCACTGGGGATATGAGAACAAATTGAAACCATCCTTGCCCTCAAGAAGTTTGTGTCCTACCATGACTAAAAGACTTTTAGTTTTATTGCCAGCATGTTTTAACTGGGTGAACTAGCTGGCTTAGACCAGAACTAGCAGAACAAGCCAGTATACCAGCTTCATTGCAGGATGCCTTCTTTCCCTCAATAGAATTTCTCGTATGGCAAAGAATGCTATATATATTGAAATTACGAGGAAACTTTATATTTGAAAAGATTTATCATTTTCAGAATTATAATTACTATTAACCAATTATATATAACTAATATGGCCTTGCATAGAAAACATTCACTTTTTAATCAATTAATAAACATTTATTAAGCATTTACTGTTAAGCACTATACTAAGCCCTAGGAATATAAAAAGAGGCAAAAGACAATCCCTGCCCTCAAGAAGCTCACAATCTGGTCATCCATTTAGTAGGCTGAAATTTGTTTAAAAATCTCACATTTTATATAGAGGTGATAGACATATTTTTGTACTTGGCCAATTCAGGACTTCATTCTGCTTAGCTGTTTATAGTTATTACAACAGTATTTCATTCTCTTGGGGGGAGCAGAAGAAGAAAATAGATTTTTGTTAATTGAGAGCACTATTAAACACATGCAAAACGCTCTCACATTTTAATTATTTTTTAAAATTTTTTGCTTTTTTTTTTTGGAGGAGCAATTGGGGCTAAGTGACTTGCCCAAGGTCACATGGCTAGTAAGTGTTAAGTGTCTGAGGTCGGATTTGAACTCAGGTCCTCCTGACTCCAGGGCCAGTACTCTATTTGCTGTGCCACCTAGCGGCCCCACCTCTCAGGGTTTAAAGATAACTTAAAATAGTCAAGCTTTTATAATATGCTTACTGTATACTGTACCAGTAACTGCAAAAAAGTTTTAAAATATTTCCTTAACTGTAATATTCTCTTTTAAAAGGCAGATTTTGACTGAATCATGATTCGGGGCGGGGGGGGATAAAAAATGAATTGTACTTCATTACATGCAATCTCGTTAAACTTAGTAGTTTCATAGTACAGCTAAGACTGGCTGTAATATTAGTGTTAAACATAACCTTGATTGCAGCCTTTCCCCTCCTTCCTCCTCTGTTTTAGGTTGTGGAACACTCATTGTACTACAACAAAACGAAGCTGGGATTGGACACTTCAGAAGGTAATATAGCTCTAAAATGATTAAACTAAGATATTTAATGTCCTTATCACTGCTGGTTGAACACAGTTTAAGTGTTTTCCCATGGTCAAAATTAGGCTTGTTTTGAATGCGTTTGTTTAATAAAATAGTTTTATTTGGCAATATACAGAAAATATTTCACAAAGTTGTATGATGTATAACTTATTTTTGCCTTTAAATTTTGATATGTCATGCTTCTTTCAAAACTAGTCACAGCAATCATTTATTTATTTATAATTTTAAAAGTCAAAAACTTAATAATTTTCTATAAAATATGCAGTATTTTCTCCATTTCTCTATTGTTTTTAGTATTGTCAACTCTTGATTATTCAGGAGCCAGTTATCTAGTCTGTGAATTATTAAAATAATACTTTTACTTCGTTTTTCTCTAGACTTTTTCATTAACAAAAAAATACTTCAGTCAAGAAAGGCAAGGATAGAGAAGAGAAAAACATTGAATCAACTAATAAATACTTACCATTATTAAAAGTAAGCTTGGTGAGGAAGTTAAAACTGTTGGTCTAAATTGGAATTAAATATTTGCTCTTCCTATGTCCCAGAAAGAATTAAGAATAAAGTGTAGAATTCTGAAGTCATTATTTCAATATCCTTTGTTGTTACTAAAAAATGGTTGTTTTGGTTACCTTGGTTTAGTTTTGACTGGAATGATGGTCTCTTTGATGTGACGTGGAGTGAGAACAACGAACATGTACTAATCACATGCAGTGGAGATGGGTCTCTGCAGCTCTGGGATACTGCTGAAGCCACTGGCCCTTTGCAGGTGTTTAAAGAGCACACACAGGAGGTAAGAAGGACCTTTGATTGCACTCTTCTTGTTTTTGTTGTTTAGACTTTGGATAGGATATTCTTCAGTTAAGATAGATATCCATATATAGGATCTTTGAATATGGAAAATATTCTCAGGGGGCATTATTATAATTGATGGGCATCCCCTCAATTTCCAATTCTTTGTCACCACAAAGAGAGCTGCTATAAATATTTTCATACAAATAAGTCCTTTCCCCTTTAAAAAAAAATCTCTCTGGGATACAGACCTAATAGTGGTATTGCTGGATCAAAGGGTATGCACAGTTTTATAGCTCTTTGGCCATGGTTCCAGATTGCTCTCCAGAATGGTTGGATCACTTCACAGCTCCATTTACATTACATTAAGTGTCCCAGTTTTCCCACATTCCCTCCAACATTTATCATTTTTCTTTTCTGTCATATTAGCCAGTCTAATAGGTGTGAGGTGGTACCTCAGAGTTGTTTTAATTTGTATTTTGCCACAATCATTTCTGGAAAAGGCATTGAAAGGCAAATAATAGCCTGTGCTTACTCCCTGTCATCATTAGGAAGAATTCTTGTATTTCTAAGGCAGAATTTCTAATCCTTATAATTCAGAGACTGACAAATGAGCCACTTACTAGTTTTAAAAAGTAAGAAGGTAGGTGACATACATAAGTTTAGAAGGGTGCTGCCTCTGTGTACATTTTGCATGGTTTGTAAACCTGAGTATCCCAATGAGCAGCACAAATTGTCCTGTTACATTTTTTCCATTGTTTTTATGGACCATAATGTTTTTTAAGCATCATGTAATGACTTTCCTTAGGAGTTTAATAAGTAAAGATCTTACAGTCTTTCTCAACACTGCTCCTAAAAAAATTATTTTTCTCTGCCGTTATTGGCTTACTTCAGGATTTTGCAGTCAAAAATTTGTTGTCATTTTTTAGGCCATTAAATAAAACTGAGCTATGTGGCAGTTTTCATTCCTAAATTTCTCATTTATGTGTTACAATTTAAAAATAGAATTTAATAAATTTTCTATTGTCATATTGTTATAAATGATGAGACTTATCAACTCACAAACTACCTCTCAACATATTGTTTTAAAGAATTTAACTGTTACCTCTGAAACTCTTTTAAAAACATTTTGTTGCTGCCTTTTGTTTTTATGTACAATGGAGTAAACATTTATTAAGTGCTTACTGTTTTGTCTGTCACTTTCATTTCCAAATATATTCTTTTCCCCTCTCTGTTGTGGCTGCTCCCCTTTGCAGACCCCAAGGACCAGCCTTGGGTTGCATCTCAGGAGGGATTAAGTGAAGAGACCAGAGACCAGAAATGTGTGCAGTTTGCAGTTTATTCCAACATGGCCACCAGCAGTAAGCAAGCAAGCTCCTATATTACTCTAGAGTAAGCATGATTCATGCGTGACCGCCTCGTGCACGGGGGTGTAGGCCAGTGAAGAGACTCCAAACCAGTGATATCAGCAGCTGTCCGACAAGCAAGCGGTTTCTTTTGAAACATCCTTGAGAACAACAACTGCACTGTGGGTCTCAGCATCTTCTTATCTCTAAGGAGTACAGAGAGCGGCCTTGGGACTGAAAGGCCCAGAAGCAGCTCTTAGATTCCCATGAGAAAGAAGGTGCCTTTTACTCATACTGACCCCTGCACCTCTCCAGAGAGCCATCCTGAGTAGCAGTGAATGAAAAAAGGAATAGGGAACCTAAGTAGTTCAATAGAACCAACCAGCATATCAGTAGGGTCTGACAGCATATGTAGTATTCCATAGCTATAGTCTACCTTGGCAAAGAAGGAAGGAAGATATATTTTCTCAGCTCTTCTCCAGGGTCACGCTTCTTAGTCAATATATTTATGTAGCATTCAGTGTCTTTTTTTTCTTCAGTTTGCATTTTTTGTAGTCATTCTATATAATTTTCCTGGTTTTGCTTATGGAAGAGTTTTTTTTTTAGTTAAATAAGTAAAGAAATGAATTTTTCTGCCTCTCCAAAATTAGACAAATGATACTTAAATTTGTAATCAAAGACGTATTTTGAATAAAATTTAATATTACACTTTTAGCTAAGAAGTTCTGAATAACTAAAACCTTACTTCCTTAAAAGTTAATTAATTGCTTATTATGTCTTTTGATTATGATGGAAGTTGATAAGTCTATATTGGTAATTGACAGTTAAAAATAATTTAGAGATGAGAAATGGCAACTAGCTAAACAGTAATACTAATTTAGTCTTTTTAGAAATGCCTTGATAAATTTTAAACATAACAAATTTGTGTACCTCAAAGTTTTTTGCATCTTTTTATAAAGAAACGATTATAATTGATACAAATTAACCATAAGGACTAGACTTTTGATTTTGCTGATATATGGAATTCTTGGATGAGGATTCTAGTTGTCTGGGACAGTGAGAAGTTGTGACTTGCCTATCATGGGCTGCTCAGTGTCCAGCACTAAGCATGATCAGAGATGTGAATAAGAAATGACGAGGCCATGTGGGTATTTTGGACAAGATTTTTAAAGATTCAAAAGACAAAGATTCAAGTATTCTCATCAATAAGCCTACTTTGTCATATCCTGGGGTATTATCATAGTTTTATCATTACAATAGTCTGTCACATCCTGGAAGTAGCTCGGATAAAATCAGGCTCATTAATTCTAGGCACCAAAAAGTCTTAGGAAAGCCAACAGGTCTTTGGAAAGTCAGCCTTTTTAAAGGCATAACAAAGAGGATGCAAAGAGAGCAGGCTTCGAAGTGCCTGGGCCAAAACCCCGTCTCCCAGACATCTGCATAAGAACTGACCTCCCAGAATCAAGTATTTCGGCTTTCTACACTTGCCCAGAGTCACACTGCTACTATGTGTAACTTAACTTAGTATTCTGGTTTGTGAGGTTTGTGATATTGTAATAAATTATTATTTAAATAAGTTTAGAATCCAAAATGCTGTTTTAAGGTAAAAATAGATCATAACTTTGAGTCAGTTTAATAACTTATCTTCTAGAATCCATGTTCAGTAGGACCTCATGGTTGTGAAAATGAAAATAATATTAGAGTCGTAGATCTGGAAGTAAAAGGAACCTCAGAGGCCAGGTGGTCTGTTTTACAGAAGAGGCATCAAGAAGGCAAAGGAAGAAGAAGTAATTTGCTCAAGTTTATGTTAGAGTTAGGATTGAATTTAAGTTCTCTTGATTCCAGAGCAGGCTCTCTTTCAGATCATAGACAATCTAGAGAACTTATAATAAAATTAATTTCTCACCTTTTGGTAGAGAGGTAGGGGACAGAGAAGTTTTCTGTAGGCTCTCAAACATAATGGCTGTAATTGGATTGTTTTACTTACTCACCTCTGGCCCCGTTTACCTATCCCCACCCAATGTGTAAGGATTCTGTTTGAAAGAAAGGGAGGAATTGGAAGGGAAATGGAAGTGATGTAAAAAGCAAAGCCTCAATGTTTTCAGAAGGATATTGAAACCTTCTCTCCCCCATTAAAGTGTGAGCTCCTTGAGAGCAGAGACTGTATTGATTTTCTGATTGTATGCCTAGCCCTTAGTACGGTGTGTTGCTCATAGCAGGACTGCCTAATAAATTCCATCCAAGTAACAGATAAGAACCACTGATGGGCCTTAGAGGCTGAGCCACTGTAACCTCTCCTTTCTTTACTGAGGGGACCTGCTCCAGACTCATGCAAGTGGCATGGACCTGGTTTTGTCCTGGGAGAGCTGTTCTGCACATGATCTCCATCTCCCATCTCTGGGAGCAAAGCTCATTTTTAAAAAAAATTTAATTTTTTGGGGGGGGGGCTTCAGCTGAAGCACATGTACCTGGCTCAGCACTAAAGCACTTAATCCTTAAAGATGACAAGACAGTTCCCTCATTGGCCACTGAGCATAAAGATGATTCAGTGGATGTTTCAAAAGAAGGGACCCCACCCTTGATGCTCTCTTCCCTTCCAGTTTTGAATCCTGTCAGCGCTGTTTCAGTCCTTCCTAAGAGGAATAAGGGAGGGGTAGCTTGCACTGTCTTCCACCCTGAAATTGAGGTTGGAGGCTGTTATTTGCCTAGGGTCACGTGACTAGTACAAACACCAGGTCTTTTAACTCTTAGTGCAATGTTCTTTCCATAATATTGTGCCTCTGATTCAATTTGAGAGGGCTGTTATTGTAATGTTCACAGTGATTTTATAATAATAGTAATAATTAACCTTTTCACATTTATTTCATTCTTGTAATAACTCTATGAGGTAGGTAGTGGAAGCATTATCATCTTCATTTTTCATATAAGGAAACGAATATTGAGAGATGATAAATGACTTGATCTCCACTGTCCATATAGTAAATAACTGACCTTGGGATTCAAACCCAAGTCCTCTGACTTTAGATCAGACTATAATGACTGCTTTACGTTGTTTCTCTCATGGTGCTTAAGTCCACTGCATTTTCTATTCTGTCACATTTGTGTCCAACTAAGTAGACAGAAAACAGAAACATTAATAGAATGTGCAAATATAAAATGTTCCCTGTTTGTTTTACGACTGAGACTTAAAGCATTAGTTGTTTAAGTAGGACTGAAACTTGTATGTTTGAAATTCAAATATTTCATTTAAAAGCAGGTGGGGTTTATCTTTTCTGGTTAAACATATTTTTAATGACTTTGATGTGTTTATTTTACATATTCTTTAATTAATTAAGTTGAATTTAGGGAGGTCAGAGTGAGAAAGACCAATATTCAAGTCTAATATGAGGTACCACTTCACACCTATCAGATTGACTAACATGACAAAACAGTAAAATGATAAATGTTGGAGAAGATGTGGGAAAATTGGAACGTTAATGCATTGTTGGTGGAGTTGTGAACTGATCCAGCCATTCTGGAGAGCAATTTGGAACTATGCCCAAAGGGCTATAAAACTGAGCATACCCTTTGACTCAGCAATAGCACTTATAAGTCTGTATCCCAAAGTGATCATAAAAATGGGAAAAGAACCCACATATACAAAAATATTTATAGCAACTCTTTTTGTGGTGGCCAAGAATTGGAAATATAGGGGATGCCCATCAATTGGGGAATGGCTAAACAAGATGTGGTATATGAATGTAATGAAATACTATTGTGCTATAAGAAATGATGAACAGGCAGACTTTAGAAAAACATTTGGAAAGACTTATATGAACTCATGCTGAGTGAAGCGAGCAGAACCAGGAGAACGTTGTACACAGTAACAGCCACATTGTGTGATGACTGACTTTGATAGACTTAGCTCTTCTCAGCAATGCAAGGATCTAAGACAACTCTAAAAGACTCATGATGGAAAATACTATCCACATCCAGAAAAGGAACTTTGGAGTCTGAATGCAGATGGAAGCATACTCTCTGTTCTTTTCTTTGTTGTTCTATTTCTTCTTGTGGTTCCTCCCATTGATTTTAATTCTTCTTTACAACATGACTAATGTGAAAACAAACAGAAAAAAAAAAGAGACATCAGTTAGTATCTCCTCCAAGTAGTTAGTAGTATCAGTAGTCACTGATAGGAAGTCCTCAGGTGAAGGTACATACAGAGGATCAGACAGAAAATATGTTTATAACTTTGCAATGAATTCACTTCTTCTGAAATGGTTTTAAGTGGTTGTAAGAGAAATGTACTGTTTATATATAAAAGTAAATCATTGAACAGTAATTGGTGTTTTTTTATGAAAGCTCTTTCAGAATTATAGCTTGTCAGCACAAATTTTATTATCAAAATTAATTACAGAGAGTTCATTTTGAATCTTTTTAAGGTTTCACATTTCAATTAAGGCCTATTAAAACACTTTCCAGAGTTTTTCTAATTCCAGATACCAAACACAATGGTAAGAGATATGTACCATCAATTTATTTATGCTTGGAAAGGATTTTGAAAATAAATCCTAAGTATTTTATTAGCTTATTTCAGTTATTTTATTTCATAAAATAACAGAGTGCATTAAAGTATGAAAAACATCTTTAGTTTCCTAAGATGCTAAATTATGGAGTAACTAATGGCCTCATTCACCGGAAGACTATTTTCTGATAAACCATTAGTATACTAGGAATTCTAATCTGAAATCTTCTTCCAATTCACTGAATTATATTTGAGATTAGAACAATTATAGATAACTATTTAAAGCATTTGGCCCATATCACAGCCATAAATGAAGTTACCTTTTCTGTGTGTGTATAGTTTTATGTATTAATACATATGAATATGACATGTGTGTATGTGTTTTTGTGTGTGTGATTTCATTGGTATAGGACATTTCCAATAAGGAAACTTCCTCTAGCAATGCAAATGCCCCCTCAGACACTTAATAGTTGCGTGCTCCTGGGCAAGCTGCAGAGCTTCTGGGAACTTCATTTTCCTTATCTATAAAGTGAGGGCACTGGATGTGATGGCTTTTAAAGGCTCTTCCAGTTCTAAGTCTATGGGCCTCTGTTTATTGATGCCTGTCTTTTAAAGCCAAGGTCATATCTTACTTTAATCATGCAGATAGCCACCCTGGCCCAAAGGAAGATGCTCTTTCTTTGAACTCCTATAGTACTTCTTGTTCGTATCATTCATTTAGGGCTTAACATATATTGCCTTTTATTGTTAGTTATCTTTTCACATTTATGTCTTGATGAATAAAATCTGAGCTTTTTAAAGATAGGGATTGACTTATACTTTTTCATCTTTCATAGCACCTAACAAAGTCATGGGATCCTAGATGCAGGGCTGGCCTTCACAGAGGTCATCTAGCCCAACCCCTTCATTTTATAGATGAGTAAACTTTGACCCAGTGAGATTATACTGACTTTCCCGAGGTCATACATGTAGGAAGGCCAGAATTTGAACCCAGGTTTTCTGTCTCCAGAGTAGTTGTATTTTTTTCAATGTACATGCTTCCTCCTTTTAATTTGTTTTTTTTATCTTAAGTCATTATTTTATTTGGCTTATATTTGGGGAAACCATCACAGTACTTCCTTATAGTTCCTGAAGTTACTCTTCTTGACACTAAACATTGACAGTGCTAAACGTAATATTTTCCCTTTATTTTTGACAACTCATCACCAGAAGGTTTGCCACAGGCCAGCTTAGGAAAATATCTATTCTGGTTCAGCAATTTGCATGAGTGAGCACACACCTTGCAAATAGTAGGCACTGAATTAATGATTGATTTGACAGTCATTTGTTCCTTCCCTTGTTTTTCAATAAAGAGCCTTTTATCCCACCAGTATATCTGTTTTGTTCTTAGTTCTGGTCTGTATCTCCAGTGCTCATATTTTTTATGGCTTGACAGGCAAAACTATTTTTTAAAAATTACAATATGCACTAATTTTAGTAGGGTTCAAAAAGAAGACTAACAGTGTGGTTTTCTCTGTCATCCTTATTTACTCTGATCCACTGGAGTCATTGTAATTTTCAAAGGAGAGAACAAACTATTTAATCAGCCTAGAATTATATGGACTATAACAATATGATTTCTTCTGTGTCTTATTGATATAATTTTAAGGATTGTTTTCTGCAGTTTCTTAGTACTTCTCTTGCCCTGCTAGAAACCTCTTTTGTAATAATGAATATGGTGAAAGAAATGAAACCAACACATTGATTATATCTGACAGCATATGCATCAGGGAGATGATTCTCTTTGGAAGTTATCTTGCAGCTATATATTAGGTCATTTCATTACTTAAATGTTCTGTGTTTTTGTCGGATCCTTACCAATGCAAACTATAGCCCTTCTTTGACTTATTTAATGGTCTTTGAAAGTTATTAGAACTGAAAAATTCATTAGCTTGCAACTAGACACTGATGATCAGCTTTTCTGAATTTAGCGAGGCTGGTTCCCAGTGAACAGATATTCATTATCATGGCATAATCATTTTGTTGCTCTTGTTCAAAACTTTTGAGAACCCTGTTTTGCTCTGCATCATGATGAGGTGTCAAGATGGGACTTGAAAGGAAGCACTTATCTTCCAAATTAAAAAAAATACTCTTTTATTCTTACCTTGTTAGTGTATAAAGATTAATTATGTTAAGTGTTTAGGTGTTTAACCATCTTAGTATATACAGCAGGTAGTATTTACATCTATTATAACCAGAACTTTAGCGATATGTATCTTCTTAGTAATGGAAATCATACTGGCATATGAAAGCCAAAAAGTGACTGGCTGGGTAATTACATTTACTTGCATCATTATTAAATTCAATAAGTATGCTGAGGTGACATTTGCATAAATATATATTCATATAGACATTTAAACGTTTTGTCAAATTCAGCATATGTTATTGATCTCTATAATCTAGTAGAAAATGAGATTTTCATTGATTTTCTCATGTTAACTGACCAGAAGACTAAAAGCAGTAAGAAATAGATGAGAAAAGCAGTACAGGATAACTAAGCTGTTTACCATGAGATTGGAAAGCTCATACCCTTTCCTATAAGTATCCTCTAAGAAAGGCCAGATATGGATATTAATTTAATTTTAATACCATCTGATAAACATTGACTAAGCATGCTTTTTGAAATGACTAACTTTCTAATCTGCCTTGACATTTCTTTGGGGTGCTGCAAACAGTGATATATTGGTAGTATAAAAAATGTAATTTTTTTTAGGAAGGAGATTTTAGAATATGCTCTAGAAATATTTTAAAGTAGAGTAGATTCTCATTTTCCATGTTTAGGTGCAATAAATTGAATGATTGACCAAATGACTGTTTCTTAGATACTAATCTAAGATATTCCCTTTTTTAATCCTAAGAAAAATAAGACTTGGTTCCTGTAATTTAATACCATTGAGATATTAATATGATAGTATATTGAATGTTTTAAAATATTTTTAGGTTTATAGTGTTGACTGGAGCCAAACCAGAGGTGAGCAGCTTGTGGTGTCTGGCTCATGGGATCAAACAGCCAAACTGGTAAGTTAAAGCATTCGGGACAAACAGATCATTTCCCTCAAAAGTTAACCCTTTTAAACAAAGAGTAAAAGAAAAAAGAGAAGGGAAAAGAGAAGCCAGTTTAGCAAAACTAGCCATATCAATCGAGTGTGACAGAATATGTGATATTCTAAACCCATAATCCCTTAACTGTACAAATAAAGGATGAAGGTGTCTTTTGTCTCTGCTTCTTCTAGCCATATTAGTTCTGTGAGGTTTGACGTCATAGTAGTAGTAGTAGTGGTAGTAGTAGTGGTAGCAATAGTGGTGGTGGTAGTAGTAGTAGTAGTAGTAGTGGTAGTAGTGGTAGTAGTGTAGTAGTAGTGGTAGTAGTAGTAGTAGTAGTAGTACAGGTAGTAGTAGTGGTAGTAGTAGTAGTAGTAGTAATGGTGGTAGTGGTAGTAGTAGTAGTAGTAGTGATGGTGGTAGTGGTAGTAGTGTAGTAGTAGTAGTAGTGGTAGTAGTAGTACAGGTAGTAGTAGTAGTAGTAGTAATGGTAGTAGTAGTAGTAGTAGTAGTAGTAATGGTGGTAGTGGTAGTGGTAGTAGTAGTAGTGGTAGTAATTTTTACTTATATAAGTAGTATGTGTGTATAATACTTATATTTACTTACAAGAAGTACTTACATAATAGTTTAAGGTTTACAAAGTTCTTTACAGATATTATCATTTGATCTTTGCATCAATCCTGAGAAATAGGTGCTGTTATTATCCCAGTTTTACAGATGAGGAAACTGAGACAGGCAGAGGCTACGTGACTGACTTGCATAGGATCAAATAGCTAGTAAATTGCTGAAGTCAAATTGAACTCAAGCCTAGTACTCCACCCACTGTGTCACCTAACTGCCTCACCCCCCAGTATCCCATTGGTAGTCTATTCCAGCTAGATAATGCTTTTTGGCTTCTCTGTACTTGACCAAGTCACTCACTACCTGTCTCAGTTTCTGCATCATCTGTAAAGTCAGGATAATAGAACCTGCCTCCCAGGGTTGTCATAAGGATACAGTAAGGTAATATTTCATTGCTTTGCAAATCTTAAAGTGCTATATCAATGCTTTGGGAAGGGAAGTGCACAATTAGCTTTGTTTATGTTAAGAATTTTAAACGTTTTGAATTTTATGTGTGTGTGTATAGTTACACACACATATGTACACACTGTATGTGAAATTCTTTATCCAAATATATCATTCAGATACTAATTTGTTCATTTATTTGTAGTGGGATCCAGCAGTTGGAAAGTCACTGTGTACTTTTAGAGGCCATGAAGGTGTCATTTATAGCACAATCTGGTCACCCCACATCCCTGGTTGTTTTGCTTCAACCTCTGGTAAATACCTCGATACTTGTTCAAGTTATCATTGTAGCGAATGACTTGTCTCGTTTTGTCCAGTAGATGGCATTCCGTATCTTACCATCAGGTAAAAGACAGAGTCGTAAAGGTCTGTAATTGTTATGAGCTTCTGTTCTGGTCTTCATGTCGCTGATTCTTTTCTAGTGCGTTGCCGGCAGTCATGGTTCCCTAAGTTGTATTTCTTTTTTGATGATTTGCCCACTGCTGATTTTAGTCGGCTTGTTTGTCTGACCTCGTCCCCACTTCTGTTACTGTTTTCTTTATTCCATTGTTTGCTACGGACTTAACGTATCTTTCTTAATATGATGTCTCTTTTGCTCTTGCTTGTCTTATTTGAAAGCTTGATGTGAAGCAACTTTTAA
>CM053584.1:296479302-296513785 GCA_028627135.1 Pseudochirops cupreus
GGGCAATTTTCCTTGAGAATTTCTTGAAGAATGATTTCTAGGTTCTTTTTTTTTGATCATGACTTTCAGGTAGTCCACTAATTTTTAAATGATCTTTCCTGGATCTATTTTCCAGGTCAGTGGTTTTTCCAATGAGATATTTCACATTGCCTTCTATTTTTCCATTTGTTTGGATCTGTTTAACAGTATCTTGATTTCTCATAAAGTCATTAGCTTCCATTTGCTCCAATCTAATTCTGAAGGAATTATTCAGTGAGCTTTTGAAATTCTTTTTTCCATCTAGCAAATTCAGCTTTTTAAGGCATTCTTCTCTTCATTGGCTTTTTGGGCCTCTTTTGCCATTTGAATTAGTCTGTTTTTTAAGGTGTTATTTTCTTTAGGTTGTTGACTCTCTTTTCATGATTTTCTTGCATCATTCTCATTTCTCTTCCCAATTTTTCTTCCACTTCTCTTACTTGGTTTTCAGAATCCTTTTTGAGATCCTCTATGGCCTGTAACTAGTTCATATTTTTCTTGGAAGCTTTTGGTGCAGGAGTTCTGACTGTGTTATCTTCCTCCCATTCCATGCTTTGATCCTTTTTGTCCCCAAAAAAGAAATCTAAGGTTAGATGGCTGTGCTTGCTTTGCTTCCTTTGCTTTCTCATGTTGCCACTCATTTACTTGACTTTTGAGCTTTTTGCCATAGTAGAACTCTGCTTCCAGAGAGGAGAGCTTTGTCCCAAATTGCTGGGGTTTTCACAGCTGCCAGAGCTATTAGTTGGGTGCCCTCACTGAAGTCTCTACAAGCCCTGGCACCTGGTCACACACCCTAGGACCTCCACCCAAGACAGCAATCTAGTTCCAAGCAGGTTAAAGCAGGAGTGATTACCCATCTGAATGGTTGCTTGATCCCCCTACGATCTGTAGATCAGGAGCTCTGAAGCAGCCACAAGGTTACTTTGCCTTTGGTATTTATAGGTTGATAATTCTGGAAACCTCCACAGCTGCTGGTGATCCACTCTCTCTGGAAGTTTGCTGCAGTGGGGGCTGCCCTGAGGCTAAAACCTCAGGCTCAGGCAGGGCTGTTTCAGTTCTTTTAATTAGTGATTTGGAGCATTTTATTCATGTAACTATTGATAGCTGGATCAAATAAAGCAGGGTAGCAATCATGATCTCACACAAACCAAAAGCAAAAATAGATCTAATTAAAAGAAATAAGGAAGGAAACTATCTCTTGCTGAACGGTACCATAGACAGTGTAGTCATATCAATACTAAACACGTATGCACCAAATGGTATAGCATCTAAATTTTTGAAAGAAGAGTTAAATAAGTTACAGGAGGAAATAGTAAAACTATACTAGTGGGGGACCTCAATTATTTCCTCTCTGGACTAGATAAATCTAACCAAAAAAATAAAAAAGAAAGAACTTAAGGCAGTGAATAAAATTCTGGAAAAGTTAAATATGATAGATTTCTGGGGAAAACTGAATGGGGATTGAAAGGAATATGCCTTTTTTCTCAGTAGTACATGGCACCTACACAAAAACTGATCACGTATTAGGACATGAAAACATCTCAATCAAATGCAGAAAAGCAGAAATAGTAAATGCATGCTTTGCAGATCATAATGCAATAAAAATTACATTCAATAATGAATGATGGAGAGGTTAAAAATTAATTGGAAACTAAATAATCTAATCATAAAAAAATAAGTGGGTCAAAGAATGAATCATAGAAACAACTGATAATTTCATTAAAGAAAATGACCACAATAAGATTTATGGCATGTGGCCAAAGTGGCACTTAGGGGAAATTTTATGTCTCTGATTGCTTACATCAGTAAAATAGAGAAAAAGCAGATCAATGAATTGGGCATACAACTAAAAAGCTAGAAGAACAAATTTAAAATCCCCAATTAAATGCCAAATGGGAAATCCTGAAAATCAAAGGAGAGATTAATTAATTTGAAAGTAAGAAAACCATTGAAGTAATAAAACTAGAAGCTGGTTTTATGGGGGAAAAACCCAATAAAATAGATAAATCATTGGTTAATTTGATTAAAAAAGGAAAAAAAGAAAACCAAATTACTGGTATCAAAAATGAAAGGAATGAATTAGCCACCAATGAAGAGGAAATTAAAGAAAATTGTTAGGAACTATTTTGCCCAATTATATGCCAATAAATTTGACAATCTAAGTGAAATGGATGAATATCTACAAAAATATAAATTACCCAGATTAACAGAAGAAGAAATAAAATAAATAACCAAGTCTTGGAAAAAGAAATTGAACAAACCATCATTGAACTTCCTAAGAAAAAATCCCCAGGACCATATGGATTCACAAGCAAATTCTACCAAACATTTAAAGAATAATTAATCCCCATACTATATAAACTGTTTGGAAATATAGCCAAAGAAGGAGTTCTACCAAAATCCTTTTGCCACTCGATTATGGTGCTGATACCTAAAACAAGAAGGGCCAAAATGGAGAAAGGAAATTATAGACCAATTTCCCTGATGAATATTGATGCAAAAACTTTAAATAAATACTAGCAGAGATCACAGCAATATATCACAAGGATCATACACTGTGACCAGATGGGATTTATACCAGGAATATAGGGCTGGCTCAATATTAGGAAAACTATCAGCCTAATTGCCCATATTAAAAACAAAATCAACAGAAATCATATGATTATCTCAATAGATGCAGGAAAAACCTTTGAGAAAATACAGCACCCATTCCTATTAAGAACATAGGAATAAATGGAGCTCACTTTAAAATGATAAGTAATAGTTTTATATAAAACCATCAGCAAGTATTATCTATAATGAGAATAAGCTAAAAACCTTCCCAGTACAATCAGGAGTGAAGTAAGGATGCCCAGTATCACCTCTATTATTTAATATTGTTCTAGAAATGTTAGCTAAAGCAATAAGAGAAGAAAAAGGAATTAAAGGAATTAGAATAGGCAATAAGGAAGCAAAACTATTACTCTTTGCAGATATGATATTATACTTGGAAAATCCTAGAGAATCAACTAAAAAGCTACTTGAAATTATTAACAATTTTAGCAGAGTTGTCCACGTAAATCATCAGCATTTCTACGTATTACCAACAAAATGCATCAGCAAGAAATAGAGAGAGAAATTCCATTTAAAATAACTGTAGACAATATAAAATACTTCCTGCCAAGGCAAACCCAGGAACTATATGAACACAATTATAAAACACTTTTCATACACATAAAGTAAGATCTAAATAATTGGAGAAATATTAATTACTTATGGGTAAAACAAGCCAATATAATAAAAATGATAGTTCTGCCTAAATTAATCTACTCAGTGCCAATACCAAACAGACTATCAAAAAATTATTTTATAGAGCTAGAAAAAATAGCAATTCATTTGGAAGAACAAAAGCTCAAGGATATCAAGGGAATTAATGAAAAAATGCCGAAGGTGGTCTAGTTTATCAGATCTCAAACTATATTGTAAAGTAGTAATTTTCAAAACAGGAACAGGCTAAGAAATAGAGTGGTAGATCAATATCTTGTAAATATGTCAAAATGGAACATAGTATTCCAAATATCTGACCAGTAGAGAAACTAGGAAAAATGTATTTTCAGGAATTCTTTTGTGGGGAGGAGTATCAGGCATAGTAATGAAAAATCCATCCCTTGGCCAATATTGGTACCTTAATTCAGTTTTGACCCAAAGAAAAGAGTCCTATATTTTTATTCAAGTGATCTTTCCTTGGTTTTTGTAATTTGGAAAGTTATAGCCAGTAAGTTGTATAGTAAAGAACAATGTTTGGAGATGAGCAATATAAAGACAGTCAGATGTTTTCTTGGCACTTTGAAAATGTGCATATAAAAAGGATAATACTTTTTATTTTTAACTTCCTGTAGGACTTATTCTACTTAGTTCAAGTGGCTAGGACGAGGAGAAATGGGTAGAAGTTGTAAGAGGCAAACGTAGGTTTGATATTGGGGAAATTTTTCTAAAAATTAGAACTCTCCAAAAGGGAAATGGATTCCTTGGGGTAGTGGTGTATTCCTTTTCATTTGAGGATTTCAGGTGAAGGCTGTATATGCTTGTCATGTATATTGTGGAGGAAAATTATTTTTAGGTATGATTGTACTAGGTGGCCATAAAGTCTATTTCATCTTTGGACTTGTGTGGTTCTATGAAACATTCAAAGGAAAGAAGGGAGCCTGGCAGTGGGAAAAATACAGCATCAAAAGATCATGGCTATCATACCTAGAAAGTTGGCAACAAAGAAAAGTCAGGAAAAGTGGAGTGATGAGGAAAACTGCCTGCACTCAAACTTCTGATGGTCAGTTATTGACTAAGTACAGACCAAGGCCAAAGAACTGGAAAATTAGGTAGTTCTTGAGTGGGCCCTTATGGTATTATATTATAAAGTAGAACCTGAATATTACTTAGCTCTAGATACTAACAATCAGTGCAGAATTCATATTAAAAAATTTTGAGAAAGGAAGTATCTTTGAATTATATATATAAATGATAAACTATCTTTTGAGTCATGAAACTGAATTATTGCTGCTAAAGACTCCATATAATTTCATATACCATTAAAATGCCTACAATTTCAGACTCTAGTAATTCAAATAAAGATTATTCTATTGCAAGAAAAAGTCAAGAGAATATCTCTTATACATCTGGCATTTCAATTAAATTAGCTAATTTGGGTCCAATAGACTTCCTCTTGTTAGACCATTTCACTGTACTACTATAATGGTTCCTTATTTTACCTTCCTCTTACCTATCAGTGTAAATCAGTGTTTTGGTTTTTCCTTTTAACATCCTTCCTTTTAAATGGTGTACTGTGTATTTAAATAGATTTGGTTTTGATGTCAAAGGAGGCTATGGTACTGATTAGATAAGATGGAAATTTTGGTGGGCACTATATCATCACAGAAGTTTGATAAATGTCTGGCAGACAGTGAAAGACCAGACATCTGGAAAATGTGATTAAAGAAATGGCATAAATAAAAATGTCCTGTTGGCTAAAAGGTTCTAGTGAGTCATTGTACCATTTGGCCAGAAGGTCTCTTTTCTACCTGGAGAACATTGATGAAAATAAGGTGCCAAATACACTGAGCAGAATCTACTGTAAAATAAATGTAAATTTTTTCATCCCAGTGACCATTAGCCCCCTGCAGAGCAAAGAGTTATCTTTTGCAGCTTCTCTATGGGAAACATTCCTTTCAGATAATCACATAATTTTTGTGCTTTTAAATTAATTAGAAGAAAGAAAACAAGGAATGACTTATTTTAAAAATGCACAGTATAGCATCAGTAGAACAGAGTCAGTTCCATTTTGATGTCACCAAATATGAGTAATAAGCCTTTTTAGCATTGTGGAAGTTTAGGAGAATAGTCATTTTTCAGATTCTAAAAGACATTTTAGATGTAATTTTATGTTATGGTTCTTTGAATCATTCAAGTACCCATGACATTTAATGATGAGGGTGAGTATATGCGCCTTGAACACTAAAAACGGTGCTTTTGTTGTAGCTCTAACACGTTGTGTTGTCTGAGATATAATGTTTAATTGGATGCAGCTATTGAATTCTATTATTGAGTGAGTTAATTGAGTTATTTTCCATGTTCAATACAGAAATTAGAAAGTTAATATAACATCAGGAAAGAAGGATATTGTGTTTGGTTTATTTGGTAACTAAAAACATCAAAGGACTACATCAAGGATCATTGTGAAAAATTAATGTTTCCTTCTCTTACTCTTTTGATTCTAGACTCTTTTTGTGTGTTTAGTGATAGATATGTTTATATATTTTAAACTGGCACATTTTCACATCCTGTCGTGTTGCCCTCCTGTCCTTTAATTTTAGTTCCTGTTTTCTGTAACTACTAAGGTGAGAGAACAATTTTTTACACACCCTTAAGTATTAACAAAAGAGCTTCAGTATGGTTAGCAAAAAAAAAAAATCAGATTAGTAACTTTCATTAACCATATTGACTCCTCCTAGAATTTTAGTTAGAGACCCAGTGTCTGGACATAGTTTTTGTGGTATTGATTATACTTTCAGGATCCTATAGGATTAAAATAAAGTAAAACATCATGAATTCAAAAAACTTGAAAACAGATGATTGAAATAATTGAGTTGGCTGGAATCAATGAAGTCCCATCCTAAATTTGAATTATTGACTTTTCACCTTTGCTTGTCCATCTTGTAGAAGAAACTGAAAGTGTGCTGGGCTGCCTTCTGCATAACAGACCTTAAACAAATATTGGTTGGATTGAGCTGACATCTTTTGATGGAATTCTGTACTTGACATTTTTTGGAAAATTAATATTAATAAGTTTAAGGAATAAATGAGTAAAAGCTTAAGTAGTAGTAACTTTATTATTATAGATATTTAGAACCAAAAACTATTAAACTATTTGAACCAAAAACTATCATATGAACTAGTTACATGAGTCTATATATATTCATTGGAAGGTATTAACACTTTTCTTACTTGGTGAGGAAAGATAGTATAGCATATTGAATGGAAGGCTGAACTTTTAAGTGAGGAAGGTTTGGGTTCAGATCCCACCTGCAGATACTTACTTGTTGTATGACACTAGACAAAACCTTTTTTGGTCTCAGCTTTCCTGTTTTTAAAATGAACATGAAAATATCAGTCATACTTAGGAATAGGGTTGTGAGGATCAAATGAGATAATTTAAGTAAAGTGATTTGCACACTTTAAGGGGTTTATATAAATGTCAAACCTTATTATTCTTATTATAAATTGATTTCCAATGTTTTTGAAGTGCATTGAGCATCTTTGACTTAACATAATAGTACTGTAGCTAGTTTATATCACTGCTTTGAATGCTGGCACACCAGGAAGACATTTTAAAAGATTCTCTACACGCAACTAAGGAATAGATACATTAAGAGTAAAGATACTATACTCTTGATTGTGCTCTTTCCAGCGGCTTTATTCACAGTGGATGTACTTTCAGCCTTGGATATCAGTTCTGTAACTGCCATAAGAACATTTTTGTGCTTTTACCCCAGCATAACTCATGTAGGGAAGCCTGAAACAAGTGTTTTACAAACTGTCAGATTACATGAAAAATGAAAAGAGCTTTTAATTTCTATGTATGCTTGCCAGATTTGTAGAGGATTTTGTGAAGTACTTGCTGAGTCCATCTCACTTTATAACATATGTACTAGATTTTCATCACTTGTAAGAATAGTTTAAAATTTTTATTTACAAAATATTAAAAAATGTAGAGTAAGACTTCATGTGAAAGATGACTTTTTTAGCTGTAAAACATTGGTAATTTATTTTTCAAATCTAACAACATAATTCTACAGTAAAAAGCTAATTTTAGATGTTACAAATTCAAACTTAATACTGAAAATAAAATCCAAATTGAATATATTACCAAAAAACAGAATTGTTTCCACATTTTATATTAACATCAAAAAGAATGCCAAGTACCTAACTCTGTGTGCTCTAGTATTTTGCAAAGCTGCGTAATGGCCAGTGCTTTAGGAAATTGTGCCAGTATTATTACTGCTTTTGTCATTGAGACCTGTCAAAACTGCCAGTAAGCCAGAGACACATGTGGATTCCTACTTACCTCCATTAAGACAAAGTTAGCTCATGTATGATAAGAGGACTCAAGCTAAGGCCCTTTCCAGTTCTAAAGTGATTTGGCAACGACCTTAATGACCTTAAGCATGATATGAATGTTATTTATCATTATTGTTACCATCTCCAATAACATTTATTAAATACTTTGTGTAGACTAGAAGGAAGATGTCTGTACATGACATATAAATAAACTAAAATCATAGAGGATCTACTACCATGCAACAATTTATACTTCATTCATGAATTTTTAGGATAAATTTTTACTGGAAGGGTTTATACCTAATGACATACTTGCTGAAATTTTCAGCATTTCATGTCTAGATTACAACAGTTGGCTTCAAGGTGATTGATCTTCCCACCCATCTTCTAGTTGACCTTGTCTACTTTTACCAGATTGATCTTCCTCAGATACCACCGTCATCATCAGTAAAAATTTACTTAGTGCTTGCTCCGTGGGGAGAACTATGCTACACTTTGAGTATAAAATGAGATATAAAATGTGTTTTCTGTCTTCAAGGGACTTAGTTGAGGGGGAAAAATGCATGCATAGGAAAACTAATAACACAAGCATAAGGTAAATGTCAAATGATTAGATATTAAGTTTTAGATGATTTCTGAAGAAATGATCAGCGGAATAGTTAATAGTTGCCCACTACATCTGAACCTGGCTACAGCCATGTTTCACTTTACTTCATTCTAATTTCTTGACAGTTGCCTTCCTCTTTTCTAGTTCTAGAGCCATAATTAATACTGCCACTGTGGCTATGGCATTACTCACGTTCCCTTTGAATTTCTAAACCGAAATGTCTCTCCCAGGCCATTAGTCTCCTATCTGTGTCCTCTTAGAATGTTAGCTCCCTAAGGTTAAGGGGTGTCTTCATTCTGTACCTGTGTCCCCAGTGTATAACACAATACTTGGCCCATAATAAGGGCCTAATAAGGGCTTTTTCCATTTATTCACTCACAGTGTTCCTAAAAGTCTTTGGACAGTTTTAAGCTATTAAAACTCATAACTGCCCAAAGACTTTTGAGACACATTATGTATTTTGCAGCTATCTTCTCTCCACTCAAACCATCATCACCCTAATTCAGTCCCTTATCACCTCTCATGTGGTCTATTGAATATTATTCTAAATTCTAATTGGTCTCCCTTTTTTCATTCTCTAATACTTCCTCCTTTTATCTGAATAACCATATTGGTTTTCTGCTCAAGAAGCTTTTGCCTCTAGACTAAAATACAAACTCCTTCGTCGTTTGTATTTGACTCTAACCTTCCCCAGTTTATTGCAACTTACTGTTTTTCATGCAGTCTTTTCTAGCCAAACTGACTTGCTGTTATCCACATATAACCCTCCACCTTGTCTCCTTGCTTCTGTACAGACTCTGCCGCATGCCTCAGAATCTCCAGCTTCATTCAGAGTTCAGCTCAAGTGCCACCACCTCCCCAAAGTCTATTCTTGTTTCCTTAGTTACTAGGGAAATTAGGTAGTTACTTTAAGAAATTAGATTGCATATATTTTATATGTAATTCACTATATACATGTCTCATCCTTCCCATGTATTTCTCCCAGCAGACTGCAAGCACCTTAAGGATAGGGACTATCACATTAAATAAGTGCTTCTTCAGCTGAACTATTGAATTATACACTGGATACATTGCTATTCAAAAATACTTGATGAATTGATCTTGATATAAATTGTTCTGTTTACTAGAGTTCTTTTCTCCTTCTTATTAGGGAAATGTAAAATGCATGCTAAAAATACATTGTGTTAATTTATGTAATTTGAAGAAGTTTTTCCTTGCATAATTTTGTTTCAAAACTTCATTGGATCTGTGATTTTTATATGCCCTTCACCATTATGTTGTAGTTTTTCAGAGCCTCCTCATTTCGTGTGATTATTAACCAAATTCACTCATAGATCTTCCTTAGAAAATCCAGCCAGTGTGTTTGAGGTCTTCTTTGTCTCTTTACATTTCTTGGCTGGTAGTGCATCATTTGAGCTATCTGTCCATCACTCTTGGTACACCTTGTACTTGGTACACTCTTTTCCAATCATGTGTCTTTTATGAAATGTTCCTTATACTGTTTCTTATGTGTATTTGAAATATGCTGCAGCTGATCTGCACCCACTATAGGTCTCTCTGTTGTTCTTTGGGTTACCTACAAATTTGATTCTTTGGAGTTTGTGATATCTCCAGATTTACAATCAATACAACATTGCCAGGAGATGATGTATGTAAAAAATGAGTTTTTATATTGGGGAACAGCTGGGGATTGTGAAAAGCATGGTGAAATTTTTCAAATGCAATCCAAACTGCTACCTTCATGATATGTAATTATAGACCCAGCTAATGTATACGACATGTTATAGATACGAAGAGCTGTGCCTGTTTGCAATTGGGCATCTGCCCAGATGTGAGCTACTTCCCTTATCTTCATTTAAGTGCTTTGAAGAAAAAAATATTATTTGTTTACTTTGTGTGAACTTTGAGAGATTGCCAATATTTTATGAAAGTTGAATGTTTCAGTATTTGGATTTTGTCTTCTCTTTACTGAGAAATCTCAGTGGGAAAAAGTAGGAGGTAGAATAGTTATTTTAGCAAAATTTGGAGTGTAATATTGTTAAGTGAAGTTAGAATTTTTTTCTTTTTATGTATCTTATGAAATGTAAGAATTTCAGGGTAAGGAAAGATGGTATACTCCAATATTTAAGAATGCTTTATTATAGCTGCTTGTAGTGGACCACTTAGGTGCGCTATAGCTTTGAAAGCCCAAGATTTTCATTCTGAATTCTATATTGGGGAAGGGTTACAATCCTTTTCATGTGTAGTAATAAAAATTGCTATCAAATTGAAATTTTATTGGTAAAAGCACCAGCATGGCATTTTCAGTATCAGAAATAAGAGGAAAATGAAGCAGTGTGTGTGTTTGAGCCTTTTACCTTGAGGAGGTAAAAGAAATGTGAACTAATTGGACTTAGGTATGTAGGCGTGAAAGACCAGAAAAGGAAGTTAAACATGTTAAAATTTAAGTCTCTTATTTATGTTACATTATATATTTATGATTTCCTTAAGTGAAGACCCAATTTTACAAGTTTGGGCCCTTCCCCAGCCAGCCAAAAGAAAAAAGAAAATTTAATGCAGCAAGTTTCTCCCAATTTTCCTCTCCCACTGTCTTTTTAGTTTTATTTTTATTTTTTGCTTTTTGGAGGGGGGAGGGCAGGGCAATTGGGGTTAAGTGACTTGCCCAAGGTCACACTGCTGGTAAGTGTTAAGTGTCAGAAGTCAGATTTGAGCTCAGGTCCTCCTGGCTTCAGGACCAGTATTCACTGTGCCACCTAGCCGCCCTTCCCACTGTCTTCTTAATAAAGAAAAGAAAATATTAAATGAATTTTTAAAAGTTTGTTAAGCAGATTTTTCCTTTTGTTTTCAAGCAATTCCTCCTCTACACTGATGAAAGTAAAGTTTTGCTCAGTAAAAACCATAAAATAGTTCTCAGTTGGGAAAAACTTTTCTCTTTGAAAATAGCTATGCCCCAAAGAAGCAGTGTGTTATAGTAGATATGGCACTAGATTTACAATCAAGTCAGGAAGACCTGGGTTCAAATCCAGTCTTGGATACTAACTAGTTATGTGATCCTAGAAAAGTCACTTAGCCACTCTGCTATGTTTCTTCATCTGTAGAAAGAAGGAGTTGGACTCATTGATATTAAAGGTACCTTACAGCTATGAATCTGTAATTCTATGATCCTATTAGTGTCAAGAGAGAAAAATTTCCCATGCTTGAGCAGATCTAATCTATTACTAAAAATGTGTGCTTGCATGTACATATTATGGGTTATTTTAAATGTTAAGTTGTTTAATAATGGTATGTTGATATAACTGGATTATTACAATATTAACTTAAAGTTGGAGTACGGGCTCCTTGAGTTTGAGGAATTTAAAAATAAGGAACCCTGATTAGTTTCTCCTACCTATTTCAGGTGCTTCAATTTGTCTGCAGAAGACTCTCCAAATGAGTAATTATGTGGCAAGGCAGCATCTAAACAATATACGAGATTTATGTGTCCAGATAAAATAATGAAAAGGTATTTTGTACAGCCAGATGAGTCTTCCAGAATGGGATACTTCTTTTTTGTTTAGGAAAGGTTCCATTTTTGGTATGTGTTAAGTAATGATTCCTCCTTTTTTGACCATTCCAGAATGTGATTGATGGGTTACAAGGTGTTATCAGCTACCTCTGATTCCAAATCTTCTTACAGCATCTTTGAGTTCAGGAATTGTTTGGGTGGGGGGAGAAGGAATAAGAGTGAGAAATTAGGACGTTACAGCAAACAAAGGTAGCACAGAAGGGGATTATCTTTGATCCCAGGTGTTATGGGGCCTTTTGGGCCCAGATGGACTCTTATCTTTGAAGTTATTATTATTGAAAGAGGAGACCTTGGTGAAAAAAAAATCAGAGACAATTAACAAGTGAGAAATCAAAGGACTTATAGAGGTGCTTATGGTTTTTTTCCTCTCAGAATTCTACTTGCTAAATACTAACTCAGAATCTATATGGGGATGAGAAATAAACCTCCACTATAAAGAGATGCTAACAAGAGAGTAAGACCTTATTAATATGGATATGTATAAAATATGTATATGCATGTATATATTAATGCACCAAGCATTGTCACTTAGATTGCAGTTCTTGTGAAAAAAGACTAACATTTGCAGTTACAAAATGTTAAGGAGCAAAAGTATATCCTCGTACACATAATAAGAAAGGGGTACATAACTGCAGAGAGAAGACATTAAGGAAAACATTGAACAAGTTAAAGTTTTGTTGGCTGAGCCATAAAAACTGTTTTCTTTTGAAATAAACACTACACTGATTTTTTAAATGAGTCTTTAAAAAAGAAAAAAAAAGCAATCCAAATTGGAGACTTCAGTGTTTTGAATAATTATTTAGATTGCATGACTAACATCTGTAGTAGGAGGAAAAGGTTCTTATTCTATATAGTATATGTTCCATTGAGTCTTGGTCCTTGATTGAGTGCTTTTCAATTAAATTCCTTCTTGTGATGTATTTATTATATGATCGTTATAGTGGTTTGCTGAACTAGTGTTTAAAAGCATGTAACTGAAAAATATAGATAGAAAATTTTTCAGGTTTTTTGGTGATTGCTGAAACAACTACATTTTAAAAGCATTTTTTAATGCCAGTTTTTCTTTTAATGTATATAATGACAGTGTTGAGATTGTGTCTTCAGTTAGCTCAGAACAAATATTTTAATGGTTGTAAATTTTAAACCCTCTAAACCACACAATTACCAAACTTAATTTAAAACTACCATGTTCTAAGCATTCTGTCTTTAGCAATGCTGTTTCTCATTTATCTTTTCAAATGATTAGTATTGCACATTGTAAATGTTCCTTAAAGCTTTGTCTAGCATTGATTATGTGGTTCTTGTCTCACATTCCTTATGGGGATAAGGATAACTTTTAATCACATACTGTTTATTGCCTTGGACTGAGAATTGCAGTGGAAAAGTGTGTGTGTGTGTGTGTGTGTGTGTGTGTGTGTGTGTGTGTGTGTGTGTGTGTGCATTTTGTTATGTCCTTTAATGTGACAGTTTTCTTCATGGTTGATTCAAGTATAATATGTAATTAAATTTTTCTTATGCAGCTAGCTCAGGAATCAGCAAGAATACATTGCTTAATTATGTTCCTATTAAATGTCAAATATATTAGTATTGGGAACCTAAGGAATACTCGTGAATATTTGGTACATGATCATCTCCTAAAAGATACTCTACATTTGAAACATAAAGTCTGTGGTATAGGGGGAAAAGCATTGAAATTAATGAAGTCTGGGCTCTACTACTTCCTATTTGTGTAATCTGTAACTTCTCTGAGCTTTAGTTTCCTCTTCTATAAATCAAGGAACATCTCTATACTACCTACCTCAAAGAGTTATTGTGAGAATCAAGTGAGATAATGGATATGATGTTTTGTAAACCATGAGGCATTGTATAACTGTCAGCTAATGTTACAAGCCAAATTCCTTCCTTCTTTCCTGGTGACTTGCCTCTGAAGTTAGTTAGTATTTTGTCTTCCCATAGCTAAGCAGAATGAACCTTTGAAAAAACCAAGAAACTTCGTAGGGATGGTGAATCATTGGCTTTAGAACTGTATAACCTCACTTTTTCTAAGGAAAAAAAATGCTACAGTCATTTGCTTTGACTGTCACTTAAAACGATGTTGTTCAGGATGCCTAGGAGGTTATCCCTGTTTTAGATGGACAGACTTATATGCCCTGATCATATGCAAAGCTTTATTTCTCAGAAAAATGGCATCCTTTGGTGCTCAAACATTTGCACAGTCCAGACTGGAGGGCAGAGTATGGAGATTTTCAGTGTCCTTTTTATTTCCCTGAGGGAAAAACTTCCCTTATAGATTCAATCATTATTCTGTTTGACTTAATTCTGGTTCGATTTTCCTGCCCTTAATAGATCTAAAACCATTTAGGTTCATTTATTTTTATATATTAAGGAGATAATTCACTGAAGAGGAAAAAAACAATGATAGTAAATCAAAACATTTAGGTTTGAAGTGATCATCATTGATGAATGTTGATGAATATCTGTTGGGTCCCAGATACTTAACTGAATGTCCTTTATTGTGATGAAAAAATAATTGATTCTCTTTCCTTTTCCAGGGGATCAGACTCTAAGGGTTTGGGATGTGAAGACATCAGGAGTCAAAATTGTGATTCCAGCTCATCAAGCAGAAATTTTGAGCTGTGATTGGTGCAAATACAATGAGGTATAATATACTAAACAGTATGAACTTTTCCTAATAGGTCAGTCTTTGTTTTTTAAAAATAATTTTTGTCAGTATCTTTTATATTTTTACTGCTGTCATTTACAAATCACTCCCCTTCACTTACCCAAAATGTCATTCCCTTTTTCAAAGAATAAAAAAAGAGTGAATTTTGAAAAAACCAATTCAGCAAAATTAACATATCAACTGAATCTGACAGTATATGCAACATTCTGCACCCACAGTCTCCCCACCTCTTCAAAGAAGAGGGGCCGTCTTAGCTGTCACAGTTAAACAGTGTTCTGAGTTTTGTTGTTGTTGGCGGTGGTGGTGGTATAGATGTTATTCCCATTTACATTGTTGTATACCTTGTGTATGTTTATTTCTAGTTCTTTGCTATTACAAGAATGCTACTGTAAATATTTGGAGGCTTTGGGACCTTTTTTGAATCTTTAATCTTCTTGCAGTATATGTCTAACAGAGAAATCTCTGGTGAAAGAGTGTGGACGTTTTAGCCACTTTCTTAGTCTGATTCCAAATTTGTTTCCAGAATTTTGGGGGTCAGTTAATTCATAGCTCTTCTAATAATGTATTTTTTTGTCTGACTTTCCACAGTCCTAGAACAACTTTTTCTTAACCAGTGAAAAATTATTTCCATTCTAGATAAATTTTATTTAATTTCTGTTATAGAAACTCATGAATGTTTAGGTTAAATTTAATCACTGGTTTCTAATTGATGCTCATGTGTGACACCTGAATTAGCATTAATGAGATTTAAGTGTACACAACAACAGATAGGATGGGAAACAGATAAATGCTCGAAAGTTTAACAGTATAGAATTATTTTGGCTTAATGATTTTATGATTTCTTTAACATCCTTTCTCTCTCCAGTCTGCAAATAACTTTTTTCCTCTTGGATCTTGGTTAGTGCTTTGCATTTCTGTTATGCAGTTAATAGTATTGTTTTTGTGTTATAATTATTTGTGAAACTGTCATAACTTCATACTGGATTGTAACCCCTGTTAGGATCTACATCTTGTCCTTTCTTGCCCTCCGCTGTTTCCCCTGTGCCTAGCATAATGCTTTGCTCAAAGCAGGTATTTCATAAATATCTGTTTAATTGAATTAAATTTGTTGCATCTTCTCCCCTCCTTCTAGGTCTTCAAATTTATGTTACTTACTGCTTTGATTCTTTTCTTCTTTGCTATTCAGACCTCTGTTTCGTTTGTTATTTGTTTG
Source organism: Pseudochirops cupreus (assembly GCA_028627135.1). Classification (NCBI taxonomy): domain Eukaryota; kingdom Metazoa; phylum Chordata; class Mammalia; order Diprotodontia; family Pseudocheiridae; genus Pseudochirops; species Pseudochirops cupreus. The sequence goes on from CM053584.1 coordinate 296,494,976, forward strand.
TCTTAGGTACTTACTTTTAATTTTATAATTCATTTATTTTAAAATTTTCTCTTTGTTTTGTTTAATTACTCTAACCAAGTTCTACACTTTTTGGATAAAGACATCAAAACAATGTATAATTTTACAACAAATGTTCTAAAACATTATTGATTAGAGAAATGCAAATTAAAACAACCTTGACGTATCATTTTATACCTATTAGATTGGCTAAAATGATTGAAGAGGAAAGTGACAAATATTGAAGGGCTTATAGAAAATTGGGACACATTCATTGTGGGTGGAATTGTGAATTGATCCAACCATTTTGAGGAACAGTCTGGAATTTGTAATGTTAGTGGAATAGGATTATCTTCCCTGTCTGTTAATAGGCCTATATGACCACATGTCCTCTTTTCCCTTGAAACAGGAGCCATGTTCCCAGGTCTAAAGGTACACAGGTATTTCAGTCATGGATGTCTTGCTGCTTTCACAGCTCTGATACATCCTGAGTCACATAGAGCCCATTGGTAGAGGAACTTGCCTAAGGAGGAACTTGCTTGGGGGAAGGCTTGCTTGCCGGAGGGAGGGCTTTTTCATACCTTTTGAGACTGAGCTAATTAGGCACTGAGTCATGTGGGTTGTGATGCCTTCTGGCTCTGAGCCTTTTAGTTGAAAACTATATATACTGGGAGGTTGGTATTTTACTTTGGGGGTTCGCTTATGAGAAGGACCTTTTGATTCCTTGGATGGGACTCTGAATAGACATTTGTTAAGAGCCCCCTGACTACTTAGAGGTTTGTGCTCTCCCAATATGGTGGTGTATCTAGGTGGTTATATTACTTTGTTGACACAGAGGAGCCCTGTCTGTTGAATTTCTGTGCAAGTTTCTCTGCTTGTATTTTCTACTTATCTATAATTAAAGTAAGATTGCTGACCCCTTTAAACTTTTAGAAAAGAAGATCAAACACCCTGTGCTAGAAACCCACCCTGTGTGCTAGTGTAGTTGCTAATACAGAACAACACCTAAAGAATTATCACACTGGCTGTACCTTTTGACCCAGCAATACCACTGCTAGGTCTGTTTCCAAAGATAATTAGGGGAAAAGGAAAAGAACCTATACATTCTAAAACATTTATAGCAGCTCTCTTTGTAGTGGCAAAGAACTGGAAATTGTGGGGATGCCCATCAGTTGGGGAATGGCTGAACAAGTTGTGGTTTATGATTGTGATGGAATACTACTATGCTATAAGAAATAATGAGGTTGATGTTCTTAGAAAAATATGGATAGACTTGTATGAGATAATGAAGAGCAAAATAAGCAGAACCAAGAGAACGTTGTATATGGTAACAGCAATATTGTTTTAAGAACAGCTTTGAGCAAGTAAGTCATTTTGACTATTATAAATACCCAAATTAACTATAGAGGACATGTGAAGGAAGATGCTTTCTGTGCCCAGATAAATAGAAGTGTGTATAGAATGATTTTACGTATCTTTATTTATGTCTGTATATCTCTATGTATACACATACATTGTGTCTAATGGTAGCCATCTCTAGTAGAGGGAGAAGAAAAAAGGGGGAAAAGACATTTACAGGATAACTTTATTACATCTTTAAAAGGAGTAGCAAGTTGTACATAATAGATTTGTACTTTCTTGTGCAATCATTTTTATTGTACTATTATGGAAATGCTTGTTTTAATCCACAAATTAAAAATAAAAACAAAAGCACTTTCCACATGTGTGTACACACACACACACACACACACACACACACTCTCCCTATCACAAATCCACCAAGGATTGCAATTTAGCATCCTCAGCTTTGATTCATGAAATTACCTGAAGTTTTACATTAATTACGTGTGTGTGTATTTATACAATTTGTCTATTGAACTTTGCCAAACATGGAAATGACATGTTTCTCCTACCTACTTTTAGATTCATTTTTGTTAATGAAAGGAATAAGAGAATTGTTTTCTCATAATCTTATGAATGAGTAAGGGAAAAAATGGATCAAAAAATGAAGTTTTTGTCGGATTGCAGAATTTTATCTGAATAAAGACACTGACTTTGCAGACTACAGTGAAAACATCTGGCTCTATAAATGAATTTTCATAATACTAAAATCAAATTGGGAAAGGACTGTTACTCTTCTGAGTTCTGCAATAGATGCTGGTGTTAGATTGCTGGTGAGCTAAGTGGATAAGCCTTATATTTTCATTCCTCATGCCAGAATTGTCAAATTTATTGCATATTTTATTGTCAGCGATAAGAACAGGAGACATTTAATGCCTTTCATGTTGAAGTTAAATGAATTTCAATTATGTTTTTTTCCTAATTATTTTTAGAATTTGCTGGTAACAGGTGCAGTTGACTGTAGTTTAAGAGGCTGGGACTTAAGAAACATACGTCAACCAGTATTTGAACTTCTTGGTCATACGTATGCTATTAGGAGGGTCAAAGTAAGTCAGTGTGACTTTTAAATCTCTTTCCTTAATGCATATTTTAAAATTAAAATACTTTGTGAATGCCTGACTACATATTTATATTCAAGTGTTGACTGTCTTTAGTTCTTCTTCTTATTTAAAAGTTATATTATTGTCTTTGAGATGGAACTTAGTTGGAAGGGCTGTTTACAGAATTATCACATAAAAGAGAAGTTAAAATATGTTCAGAATACTCTGAGAAGAGAAATGAATGTGTGATACAAATTAGGCAAAATAATGAAAAAAATTTTTAAATGCTTAAAGGAGTAAACTGTGTAGTCTGAACAAAATCTGGTCACTCCCTAAGACTCCAGATAGTCTAGATTTTAATATTATTACTGTATATTATTTTATGCAAAGTACTGAGGCTTTATAGAGATGATGTACACAGGCTGTGACTGAAATTTATAGGAGGTTCTTTCAGTGCCCCTAGGACATTTGTCTGTGCTCCAGATTACTGTTTACTGCTATTGGTTGAACTTTGGAAAAAAATCTGCCATATGATTGTATGAATTACATCTAGTTTCTATATTTTGATCTTTTTGGTTAAAAGGATAAAGATATACTGGTCATATTTCCAGTTAGATAAATATGCTTTTAAATATTTGAAAGCCCCAACATAATTTCAAATGTGTTGGTTAATATTTGAGATTCTCTAGGCTATAGAGACTACTATTACTACTATACATGGAATGGCACCTGATTTTTTCTTTCAGTTATGATGTTTTAAATATCTGTCATGTCCTATACATATCATTTGTACTGGAGAGAAATCTCTTGTAGAACTATTTAAAGTGCTTGTTAGAAATATTATTTTACATGAAGAGGTAAACTAGTAATTAGCTTTTCAGAAGATACAGTCATCTATTGAGTTAACTTAGTTATATTTTTAAAAATGTTACTTGGAGACAGATGTTTTAGATAGAGAGCCCATCTTGAAGCAAGGAAGAATTCACATCCTGCCCCTGACACAGACTGACTGTGTGACCCTGGGTGAGTCACTGAACTCCTCTCAGTGCTGTGGGCAGCTCTCTAAAACCATAAGTTGGCAACAACTATAAATGCCAGTATGCATTGGTAGAAGGAGTTTTCTCACCTAAGAGATTTCTGGGCTAGTGAGATTACAAATCTTCCCTGTCCCTGTCCCTTTTTTGAATCATTAATTGCCTTTGACTTTACAGCTTTCACCATTGAAATAAAATGAATAATTTTTTATTATCCCATGATGCAAAGATTAAGAAATTAATGAAATGTTTAATCTTGAAACATTTGTTGTGATATTGTGGCTATAGTATATCTAACATGTTATGGTCATTGAAAGCTTAGATGGGACTAGTTGTATCACATATTTCAAAGTCATTTATGGTCTTACGTGGACTTTTTTCAGTTGATATTCAATAAGACGTTAGGTTGAATTTGTACAGATTGTACTTTTTGTTTTAGAATAACAGACATTTAGGAGCATCTTTCTCTAGTGAAATAGTAAACGGCAGACCACTTGGCTTTTTTATGAGAACACTATGCAAGAAAATTTGACTGTAAGTAGAGAATTTATAGGCCAGAATTGTTCTTCCTCTCAAAGTAAATCTTGTGGGTTAAATTAAAGGCTAAAGAAAGTAGAATTTGAATCGCCAAATCTGAAAAACTTAGTTTGCAATAGCACTTATGGACATCACTAAAAATGAAGTACTGTCTTGCAGTTAATTTCAGATTTAGACAGTTGTTTTAGTAAGGATCCTCTTTGTTACAGGAAGACACAAATGTTTTATGCGACTGCCTTAATTGTTAAGTTGCTGTTATTTCCATATATTTTACTAGTGTTTATTAAAGGTTTTATTGTTAGAAAAAAAATTTTTCTCTCTCTTGCAGTTTTCGCCGTTTCACGCTTCTTTGTTGGCCTCTTGCTCCTATGATTTTACAGTGAGGTAACAGTGGCTTTTATTATATTATACTGTTAAATATCAAATAGTAGCTCTGTTTTTAAATGGTGTTTTTTTGTGAAAAAAAAAGATGTTTTTATTCCTAAATGGAAAATAATTTAACCTACATATATTTAGTATTTGCTCTTTTTAAAATTATTTTCATAATTCAGCCCTAAGTAAAGGTAGATCCAAAAGACCATAAAGGTACTGTCCCAGAGAACAGAATATATTGGGATGATCTGAAGCTTAGGGGAAATAAAGACCTTTCTCTGTAATCAAAGAACCTAAACTTCAGTCAAATTATCCTTTGAGATTTATTTAATATTCCAGGTGCTATTCGATATGCCATTAGAGAGACATATTTTCTTGAAATCTTAAAGCCATCAGGGTGGGAATTTTTTTGCTTAAGGAAAAACTCAGAATTTGTGGGATAGGAAATAGAAACCTATAATTATATTTTAACCCATTTTTACAGAACTAAAAGTTGTATTTTTAAGATCGTAAAAGTGTATTACACCTAATTTTTCTGATAGAATAGTTTTAGGTATTCTAGACTTAAAACTATATAGTATAGACATAGTTACAAATTTACCTATTGGATTTATTTTTAATTGAAAACTAAGAAGGTTATAATATTTTTTCAAATTGTATTTTCTGTGACACCAAGAATATCCAGAAAATACTCATTTCCTTTTGAAAAAAATTGTTGATATCTTTTGTTTTTATATGACTGTTATTTTCAAATGTCTTCCTGCCTTTCCTCTTCTCAGAGAGCCATCCTTTATAACAAAGAATTTTTAAAAGAAGCAGGAGAAATAGTCCACTAAAACTAACTGACATAGCAACCAAATCTAATAGGATATTCAGTGTTCATACCCATGGTCTTTCATTTCTGCACTAAAAAAGGGAGGTGCATTTTCATATCTCTTCTCTGAGGCTAAACTTGATCATTATAATATGTCAGCATTCAGATTTGATGTTTTTGGTTGTTGTTATTAGTCTTTCATTCTGTTGTAGTTACTGGATATCGTTTCCCTGGTTCTACTTATTTTCTAATGTATTATCTTTGATCCTAGAGATTGCAGTAGAAATTATAATCTGATACAATGTCTCTAAAACTTTTATCCTTCTAAAGCAAAATCTGTGTTCTGTAATTTAAAATGTTTTCTAATTTGGCAGATAAACAGTTTCAGAAAAAGCTCTTAATGGAAAAACAAAACAAAAGAAAGTATGAAAACCCTGTCTTGTATGGCAAAATTGTCTTTTTTTCCCATTGGTCCTTCTGGTGTCTTATGTCACCTTTATTTTTTACAATTGCTTTTATATTATAGTTTGTTTTGTTTTTATAATTATCTATATCATAATTTTAAAAAATAATTGTTCCTGATTTTTTCTTTTTGCTTAGCTAAACAGGAATCTATTCACAATCTTACAGTTAGCTACATAGTTCCCCTTCACCTTCTTAACCAAGATTTGGCCATTCACTTTGGTCTTAGGCTGCTATTGGCATAGTAGAAGACAGACCTGGGCCTAGAGTCAGGAATACATGAGTTCAAATCTAGCCTCATATGCTTTTTACCCATGTAACTCTAGACCAGTCACTTGGCATCTGAAATGGGGATCTTAATAGCACCTGCCTTGTAGGATTGTGAGAATAACTCAGATAATATTTATAAAACTCTTAGCACAGTGTGCAGCACATATTAGGCCCTTAATAAGTGCTTGTTCACTTTCCCCCTTCCCTTAGAATCCTTTCTTTTACAACTTGTCATTTGAGCTCAAATGTTTCACTTTAAGAATGGCTGCTCCAGATATCACAGATCCTTCCAGGGCCAGGCAAAGTGGCCTCCAAAAAGACTTAATTAAAATGAAATATGACTATATCTGTATTGTTTATCTATATGTCCGTTTAGCTACCTATCTAGTTGGTGATCATAAAGCGTACTTCTGTACTCTTGACTATTGTTAGCCTTATCTGGTGTTCATATCCATTTAGTCAAGGTTCATCTTACTGCTTTTTCAGCTTTCCAGTTCATCCTGCAAAGAAAATACATTGTTTTGTAACGAAATTAAAATCTGCTGTTCATCTTTCCCTTCGTACATTAGACCTCATTGTGTTTTGTTTAAGCAGGATTTGAAACTGGAGAGTGACTTGTTGGTATCATTTCTTCAGGATCATTCTAAATAGTGATGACTGAATAACAATGTCCGACAAAACCAGAGATCGTGTGTAACTTTTCAGATGGCAGTACTCAGAGCTCCTATCAGAACACATAGTAAACGCCCAACAAGTGTTTGTTCAATGGAGAGACGAGTGAATGGTGAGAGAGACCAATTTCCAGTAACAATACACCTGGAGGAATTATGGGTAAAGAATTTGGGCATGTTTGATACACATCAGAGGCACAGTATATAGTATACTGCATATGTAGTCAATAAATATGGGTTTAAATCGTACCTCAGATACCTTGCTGGGTGATCATGGGCAAATCACTTTTCCTCAGAACCTTGGTTTCCTCCAAAAAATGCTTGTGCTGTCTACTCAGAGTGGTGAAGAAAGTGATTTGGGAACTTAAAGGATTCTGTACATCTAAATTTTTTGTCAGAATTAAACTTTGCAGCATTTAAATTTTGATTTAACCTGATATGAAGATTTCTGGGACATTTAGTAACAAGTAGAATTTTCTTTGTGATGATCTGGAATACTATTCATGAGTTCTATACTGTTTTGCTAATGATGGCTCTCAGTTTGGTATCATTTTTACACCAGACTTACAGAGAATTTTAACATTACTGATTTACCTTTGCAAGTAGGTGAATATTTGTCTGAGTTGAAACTTGAAAAGAAAACTTGTCTTCATTAAATCTTAGCAGGACATAGAGATAAACTTGGCTTTTTCTTCAGAAGTGAACTTTTAGCATTGACATGTGTGTTAGCTCCTAAGCTTCAGTTTCTTTTCAGAAACTAGATGTAAATTGAGAAGACCAGTAGAAATGTATGTGACAGTAGACAATCAGACTCCTTTGTAAAGGGAAATAAATAGAAAGTAAACACTAGTGTGATAGGTGAATTCTCATTTTTCAAAATAATTAAAGGAGAAGTTACTTTTAAGTTTTCCCTTGGGCTTCTAGCCATTCCTTAGAACTTCTATGGAATATGATTTTAGTAGTACTTAAAGTTTCACGTGAATCCAGTGGAAAAGTTCTGTGTGGCAATTACTGAAGGCAAAGGTCAAAGAAGATTACTTCTCGTTAGATTTTAAAGCAGTGTGATACAAATTTAGTTGAATTTAATCCCTGAAGAACGTATTACATGCTTAGAGTGCTGTTTATTAATACCACAAAAGAGAAAAGCAAGGAAAATATTTAAGATCAGACCTCAAATAACTGTTGTTGTTTTCTTTAATGCTAAAGATAATGCAGATAATCAGTGCCAGATTCTAGCTCCTGTTAGGTCCTCCATAATATATTTCCATCAAATATAAGTATTCTACAGCCTATTTTAATGGATTTGTTAAAACTTAGTTTCAGAACATTAACAGTTAAATGCTTTAACATTAACATGAAAGTGTTAAAGTTGGTTATCTGGAATAAAAAGGAAACTGAGGACAAAGTTACTAAGTCATTTATGATTTAATTTGCAGAGCTAGCATTTGCATATTGAATCAAGTCACCTGACTTCTCAGAGGTCAGAAACAAGGGGTGATTTACAGAGATGATTTTTATAATAAAAAAGAGGAATTGGAAAAATAGAAACTTTGTTTTGAACATAATTCAATTAGACAAGTCAGGTAACCTGACTAGTTTTCTCTGACTGTTTTAATCCTCTGCCAGACGTCCTTTCCTCCAGTTGGTAACTAGAAAGTATACTGGGAAAGAAGAATTTATGTTCAGTAGTTAGCAGTCCCCCCATCTTCCTTAGCAAAGGCTGTGACTCAACTTGGACTCTAGATAAAAAGAAAAAGGGGCTTAACTTGTGGCTAACCTTTCGCAAGCTGCCAGAAAGGGGAACTTGTGATTGTGGTTCAGCACCCTTCCCCCCTTTCTGCTAGAAAGGTATATTTAGCCTTTTGAAAAACCTTATAATCTTGTGATTATTTTATTCTTCTAAATTATCTGCTACTAAATAATAAAGTCTTCTCAGTCTGTCTATTCACTAAATCTGTAGGTAACCTAGACTTAAGAAATTATCTAAAAAACAAAAAGAAACTATCTGTGTTAGTCTGCCTTAGTTTAGTGCTAACTCTTCCTAAAAAAAAGAGCCTAATTCTGTGATCAAACTAAAAATAAATCAAAGTAACCAAAAAGAACTGATTTCTTTTCATAAGATATAAAGGATTTTTTGTTACTGTCAAGTGAAGTTCTCACATTTTTATTTTAAGGATTTGGATTTATATATCCAATAGAAAATGTCCTTTAAATTTATTTACTTATAGAGTATATCATTGAGTAAGTTGTGAAAACCTAAATAATAGTGAGGCAAAAGACTGTAGTTTTAATTATTGAGTGTGTTAGAGGCAAATAAGAATCCTAAATTTTATGGAAAATTTTGAGAGCTGTCCTTGATTAATGAGCTGTAAAACTCTTTTGCTGTATAAATTCATTCTTTCTTAAGCTTTATTCGTTTGAAGATATCATGCCTTATATTGATATACAAAGATGCATTTTATTTTTCTTGTTGCTATGATTACTATTTTTTTCTTCTAATATGCTATCCATTTTCACTCCTCTGTGCTGCCATTCTAGATATGCTTTGCAAATCATAATTAGTGAATGGTGAGAGAGACCATATATACATTATTTTAGTTTTGAAAAGTCCTATTTTATTGAACATGTCTCTAAATTACTTAAGAAACAAAGAAGTAAGCAAGCCATTTATTTCTAACAAAGTTGAATTGTGAAACAAAATGGCACAAGTGAATAGAGCACCTGCCCTGGAATTAGGAAAACCTAAGTTCAAATCTAGCCTCATTACTAGCTGTGTGATCCTGGGCAAGTCACTCAAGCCTGTTTCCTCATCTGTAAAATGAGCTAGGGAAGGAAATGATAAACTACTAAAATATCTCTGCCAAGAAAACCCTAAATGGGGTCATGAAAAATTGAACGTTACTGAAAAACAACTGAATAGCAACATTATACTTTTTCCATTTTGTTTTGAATATATTTGTTTTCTTGCCAAATACTCAAAAGACACAATTTTAACAAATTAGAAAATTAAGATTTTAAGCCAGTGGTTACAGTAATCTAGTCTGACCTCTTTTTTTTTTTTTAAATAGATGTAGAAACCGAGTTACAAAGATTGAAGCGACTTGCCCAGTATCACAGAGGTAATAAGAGGCAAGGCCAGAAGTGGAATCCAAGTCTTTTGACTCCAAATCCAGCACCATTTCTATTATACTTGATGTGCCATGATAAAGCAGACAGTGTTGACTAACCCCTGAGTTAATTGACCCAAAAGATGGTGTAAATTTTACTTCAAATGATAAAAGGCAAATAGGAAACTACCACCTGTGACTTTCAAATTTGTGGTGTGTGGAGAGAGGCCAAGGATAGGCAGATGTAGACGAGTTGTATAGATTGGCTGTATTGGAGGAAATACTCACATTTTTCCATTTGAGTGATTTGCTTTCCTACACATACTAGCAACATTGTTTTCAAATTAGCTCATCAGCTTTTATTGAGGTAAGAGTTACAGGAGAAAGGGAATTCCTGATATATCTTTCAATCAAGAAGTATGGTGTGTCAGAACATTGTTATATAAAATATGTAGACATACATAAATGTAATATAAACCAATGTAACCAAAAGCCCATTTTCCTCCTAATTTACCACTGAGAGATGTTCTGTTAGTACTTTAATGGACATTTAATTCTGTGCGATTATTGCTTACATCCTTACATAAATCCCCCATCAGGGATCTACACACTGAACTAAAGACCTTCTGAGTCTAAAAAATATTTTATGTATATCAGTGCAACCCTCAGACAGTTTGTTTCATATACCTCAGCCTTGATACATGCCATACCCAACTTCTTTTTGGTTCATACAAGTCTTTCTTGATATCTTTTATGATACCACTCTCATTATTGGAAATATATAATACGTTATATACATCATGCTCTATTAGAGCACTTCTACTTTTGATTTTTCTGACTTTGTGTTCTATGAATTTAAGGCTATATAACATTGCCAGGATAACCTTGGTGTTAAATATTTTTTTCTATATTTCTCAGATATTATTAATTCTGTGTAATATTTTACTCTGACTTTCTGCCTTTTATTTTTTAATATCTTCAGTACTTTACACATTGCCTGGAGCATAGTAGGTGTTTTACAAATGCTTGCAGATTTGACTTGTACTTTATTCTTATATATTCCTTAAGTTTTCATTTAATGCCATCTTTCCACTTTGAAGTTTTGTATTTCCTTGGTCAAAGCTGTGGCAAACAATGCTAACACAAAAAAGACACTGAAAGTGCTTCTTACTATTTAAAATAAATCAGATGTTTAATGATATCTTTTTAATTAGGAAATAATGTACATAGCTTTAAGATAGTTTATGCTATATAAGTAGAAAAAAAAATGATCTCAAAAGGTTTCTTGGAAATCTTAAATCAGTATGCCAACCAGAGAAATACCTTTATCTTTGTCACATTTACTGTTATGAGATTTGCCTTTGCAGAGTAAGTGTCTTAACTCTTAAGTGGTCGATGAGCTTTTTTTTATTGGCACAGAGATTTTCATGGGCAGATATTTCTCTTTCCTCCCTTTCCCCACAAAAAAAGGTCAGTCAGAGTAAACAGACAGAAAGTATAGGTGAATATGTACTCTTGTCTCACAAACCTTATATTTCAACTTTACCTACACCCCCCTTCACCACAAAAAGGTCAGCCAAAGTACACATAACAAACAGCAGGTGAATTTGTACTCTCATCCATTTTGTAATTATGACTTTACTTAATCTTTTAAGTTAATATTTTAAAATTCATCTGCACTTAATTTTTAAAAATGAAACCTTAAAAGACCTCTTCTGTGACTTATGAAATAGTACTAATAACATCTTCAGGAGCTATTTTAGATTTGCAAAATCACAAAAGATCTATATTTAAAATTTTTTCCCTGTTCAGATAACTTCAGTAAAAACTTCAGTATCGAATTATTTGCCTCAAGGCAAATGAAGAATTGGTTTCTTATCCCTGATATTGGGAAAACCTCCTAATTCACATTTGTTTATAAATAAATTTAACATTTGTTGAGCATCTACTCACTATGCAAAATATGCTAAATAGACCTTTCAGGAATACAAAAATGAGTTAGAGAGATCCTAGCCTTTGAGGATCTGATAATTAGGTGGCTTGTCAGGAGGGGGGGACTTGCAGGGTAGGGATGATATGTAGAGTACAGAACAATCAGTGGAAATAGAGGCCTTTGTGACATAGCTGAAAAACAAAACTGTCTACATTTACCTACTTTCCTAAATTTTGTAAGGATTTTGTTATACTGTACACATTTTGCAAATGAACTTAATTTCTTGATTTGGTAGTTCTTGATTAAATAATTGTGATATACTTCACTCTGATGATAAAGTCTAGCCTGCAAATAGTTCACCTTTAAATATGGAGTTTGTTTACATTTCCCTGAGGTAGAGGCATTAGTAGTTGCGTAAAAATAACTGATTTTTAGATGGGAAGCTACAGGTATGTAAGAAGTTATAATGCCCAGTGCATTTTCTTCAGTGGAAGTGGACTTGGTAAGTCTATGCCAATCACTATTGACTTGATGAGCTTTGTTCTTTGGTATTTTTTCCCTCCCTTAATGTTGGTCTTCACAAAGTCCCACTTTCATGTCTCATCACGGTATGGGAGATAACCTTGATTTCTTGAAGACTGTGTCACCAGAGTGCAGGCCCTGGCCAGTTCTACTATGTATCTGTCATGAACACCACGTATGAGTAAAATTGTATATGTATGTGTGTGTGTGTGTATATGCATATGCATGTGTGCAAGCATTTGCACGCCCACGCATATACCTCTGTGTCAGTGTGTGTTTCTCCCTCCTACTCTCTTTTTTCCCCTACTTTCCTTCTTTCTCTCTTCCTCCCTTTCAGTGTAATATGTGTTTCTAGCATTAGTTGAATACTGGCAAACTAATAGACTAATAGTAATATTCCTATTATGTTTTATTTTCATTTTGCTTTTCTTCACTTACTATTCATAGCTGGAGCTATGTGACATGCTGTCTTTAATATTATATATCACAAAAGAGTTTTCCATTCCAAAATGCATATAGAAAATTGTTGTTCATCATTTTTGAAGAGGACCAAGAATATCATGAGGGTGATGTCTTGACTTGCGAGTGAAAGAAACTATTGCCAAATTGCTAAGAACTTTGCATGGAAATCATTGTACATTAATTTTATAATTTATCATTTAAATGTCAACTGATGTATGAAAATAACTTACTGTACAATGAAAAAAACACATGTTAATTAAGAAAAGTATGAACATTTAGGCTTAAAATCACTGAATCATTTAGAACCATCTAGTTCTTTAAGAATCAGCTAAGTTAGTTGTCTTAATTCATAACCTAATGTAAATGTGAGGAGTGTGGATATTTAAAGGGTTTGTGAAATTCCGAGCCATGTCACTATTAGCAGAAGTCACTGCTTTGAACTCTAAAGTATGCCCATTAGTTTCATCTCAAGATTTATAGGTCTTGTCAGTTAATTAGTAGAACAACTTTGAAAAAAAATTTATTTGTTCAGTTGCAGTAAGGAAACCATGTGAATTAAATTGCATTAATTTATATCTACTAATGCTTATGTGCTTTGACAGTGTTTCTTCAAGTATAGTAGATACAGGCTAAAGTCTTTTTTTATTTTTGGTTCTCAAACATAGTTTATAATACTATATGAGCAGGGAAAAGCTTTAAAAGTTGTCAGTGTAAAACTTTAAATTAATTTTATAAACTATCAGTGTAAAATGATGAGATATAAGGAAGAGGACATGTTTCTTACCTGATAAAAATCATTCTGTTTATACAATGCTGTTCAAAAGTGTATGCTTTTTAAAAAAACAAAACACAGAGACATATATACACATACATATACATAGTGTCCAAATCTGAGATTTCATCCCCATAGGGATCATTAATTGAGAAAATACCCTATACCAAAGTAAATGAACTGTTTTGTACCTTCCAGTAATTTTAGAGAATTGCCTGGGGGTACTAAGAGACTAAGTGACTTGTTCAGGGTTGCACAGCCAGTATGTGTCAGAAACAAGCTATGAACTTGTGAGGTACCCAATAGGTTTTATATTTTTTTTTGTTGATGACCTGCTTGTATCTATTAAGGAGTAATCTCTTGTTAAGATAAATTTCCAGATCATAAACCATTAGTAAGTCTAACATATAATCAGTCTATCAATCAAGCCAGATACTCTCTCACATTCTATCTAGCTTTAATATTATAGGAGATTTGAATTATTTCTCTCTTTTTAAAAATTTAATTTTAAATTCTTAATTCTCTCCCTCTCTTCCCTTTCCCTCACTCATTGAGAAGTCAAGGAAAAAAGCTATTAGAAATATGTATACTCATGCAAAACAAATTCATACATTAACCATGTCCAAAAAGAAGAAAAGAAAATATGCTGCCATCTGCATTTTGAGCCCATCAGCTCTGTCTCTGAGGACAGAAGTTTATAACTCATTTCATCCTTTGGAATTGTGTTGATCAGAGTTCCTAAGTCTTTTGAAGTTGATTATCTTTATAACATTGTAGTAAAGATATAAATTAATCTCCTGGTCCTGCCCAATTCCCTTTGCATCAGTTCATCCAAGTCTTCCCAAGTTTTTCTGAAACCATCCCCCTTCATCATTTCTTAACAATTTTGTTCTGTCATATTCCTATACTGTAACTTCTTTAGCCATTCTTCAATTGATGGTCATTCCCTCAGTTTCTAATTCTTTGCTACCACAAATAGAACTGCTATAAATATTTTTGTACATGTTTATTCTTTTCCTTCCTTTGATCTCTTTGAGGTATAAACTTAGTATCAGTATTGCAGGGTCAAAGGGTATGCACAGTTTAATAGCTTTTTGGGCTTTGTTCCAAATTGCTTTCCAGAATTGTTAAACCAGTTTACTGCTCTACCACTAGTACATTAAAGGACCCATTTTCCCACACCCGCTGTAGCATTTGTCATTTTGCTTTTTTGTCAGTTTAGCCAATCTAATGAGTGTGAGGTGATACAGAGTTGTTTTAATGTCTTTTTTCCTAACTGTTGGTGATTTGAAGCATTTTTTCATATGGATATTGATAGTTTGAATTTCTACCTCAGGAAATTGCCCATTTGTATACTTTGACAACTTATCAATTGAAGAATGGCTTTAGTTCTTATAAATTTGACTCAGAACCCTGTATGCCTTTGAATTGAGACCTTTATCAGAGAAACTTGCTATAAAGGTTTTTCTCCCCCAATTTCATGCTTCTCTTTTAATTTGCTGTATTGCTTTTTTTATGCAAAACTTTTTTTACATATGCAACATTTTCCATTTTGCCTCTTGTGAGCCTCTCTATCTGTTATTTGGTTGTGAACTCTTTTCCTATTCATAGGTATGACAGGTAATTTTTTTTATGCCCCTCTGATGTACTTATGATGTAATAGAATACAATTGTGCTCTAAGAAATGAGGGAAAAGACAATTTCAAGGAGACATGGAAATACTTGTATGAACTGATGCACAATGAAATGAGCAAACCCAAAGAATAATTTATTTAAGTAACAACAGTATAAAGAAAAATAACTTTGAAGGACTTAAAAGAATTCTGATTAATCTAATGGCTATCCACAATTCCAAAGTAACAGCAATGAAATGGTACTGCCACCTTTTAACAGAGAATATAGACTCACAATGCAGTGTGAAAAACAATTTTAGATTTGACTAGTGCAGGAATTTGTTTTATTTGACTGAATATTTATTATAGGGGTTTTGCTATTCTTTTTATTTGCTGGATGGAGCTGGGGAGAGGTGAAAGAGAAAGTGTTCTTCCAACTTCCTAAATGAGATCCAAGGAAGATTAGAAGGAATCACAGTTAATCAGGACATCTTTGAAAGTTACATGTTGAACTTATCACATACCTTAAAAGCATTATAACGATTCAGTGTGTTCCTGAACGATGTATATTTTACCTATTTTATTTGGGTAATTAAGTTCAGAATTTAGAAATGATTAAAATTTTTAAATGTTTCACTTGACCCTACTGTCTCCATAAGCTGACCTATTTCTCTTCTTAACAATCATAACTCTAGATTAAGTTGTTTACAGTTGTTACCCCTACTTTCTTTCCTCTCACTGACTGGTCAGCCCCTTGCAGTCTGGTTTCTAATTATCTCAGTCAACTAATACTCTTCTTTCCAAAATTATCAGCAATTCCTTAATTGACAGATCTTCTGACCTTTTCTTAGTCCTCATCCTTCTTGACTTCTTTGTAGCATTTGATACCTTTGTCTTCCTGATTACTCTTGACTTGCTGGGTTTTCATGATGCTTCCTTCTCTTGTTTCTTTTCTTACCTATATGATAATACTCCTCAGTCTCCTTTGCTGGGTCATTTGTCATATTGTGCTGTCACCTGGAAGGTTTATCCCAAAACTCTATCTGGAGTACTGTTTTCTTTTCCTTTCTCTACACCTTTTCTCCCAGCCTTGTGAGAAACAGACATCTATAGGCTCCTAGTATTCTGCCCCAGACCTGGTCAGGTATGGGTCTCCATCCCTCAGGAGCCCTGAGCTGCCCCTACCATCCCATTCCACCCACTCACCAAGCCCAGATCTCCAGTGGGTGCAGCAGGAAGTAGATTTGTCAGGCTGCCCCTCCTCTCTTTCCTGTTAGTACAAATCTGACCTTGTCACCCCACTTACTCAGGAAACTTCAGTGGCTCCCAAAGACTTCCAGGATCAAATATAACTTCTGTTTGGTCTTGAAAACCCTCATGATTGATTTCTCCCCTGTCTTTCCAGTCTTCTTATACTTTACAAATCATCTTCCTCCCCACTCCTTAGTTAAGTACACTACACCTGTGACACTGGTTTCCTTGACGTTCTTTAAACAAGACACTCCATCTCCTGATTCATACGCTGTCTCCTCACCTCTGTCTTCTGGCTTCCTTTAAGTCCCAGCTAAAATGATATCTTCTACAGGATATCTTTCCTGATCTCCCTTAATTCTAGTGCCTTTCTCTCTGTTAATTATTTCTAGCTTATCCTTTATATATCTGGTTTGTTCATAGTTTTTTGGCATGTTTTTGCATCAGACTGTGAACTCCTTGAAAGCACAGCTCATCTTTTGCCTTTCTTTGTATCTATCCAGCACTTGGCGCAGTGCCTGACACATAGTAGGTGCTTAATAAATATGTATTGACTGACTGTGTTTCCTCCCCTGAGAGAGGGGTGGGGTAAGTCAGCATCCAGTTATCACAGTGAAAGGACCTTTCTGCTCTGCCACTACAGGTTATGGAAAGTTGCTAGTCTGAATCAAAAGGAAGTTTCTACATGATGAATTCCCTACATTGATGGAATCCTAAGTATAGATCTCCCACTCCCAAGAAAATGTACAGGGGAGTATTTCTCTGTACAATATATTTTATAATACATGTGTCATCTTCCCACCATATATCACATGCAATATGTGTGTGTGTATTGCATATATATTGCATAACATATAGTCTTTCTGACTATATGTTAGGTCAGGGGTCACTGAGAGGTTAAATAATCAGAGAGTCACACAGTATACAAAAACAGAACTTGAAGTCCAGTCTTCAGAGTGCCATGGCCAGGCCTTTATCTACTCCTACTTCTCCATGTATACATGTTGCTACTTCTGCATCTAACATATTCTGTTTTGTTTCTCCTTAACTACACATCTGATTGTAATTTCTTATATCCTTTTATGGCCCTTGAACTTATGCCAGTATATGGTAAACAGAACTTATATTATTTCTTCTTACCACCATGAATTCCTCTGTCCTGCATCTTCCCCACACACATTTCTAGCAGAGAAGATGAGTTCTACAAAAATCTTTTAGCAAGTTATGATTTATCCTTTGCTGCAGAGACTACATCCATAAAAACTACAGTCTAATGGTTTTCTTTGATTTATTAATGCACTGTTTGGATTTTGTGGTATAGTTGTTGGACTTAATGGTTATGATAATGGAGTGAAGCCAAAAATCTCAAAAACATTGATCCAGTGAAAGTTTCACTTAAAAAAAAATAACTAGTGCATTTCAACTGAGATGTTTAGATAGGTTCTTAATATTCAACATTTAAAGTATTTTATGCTATTTTTAATTTTCATAGTAGTAATAGTGGCCTTTTATATATACAACATTTTAATGTTTTCAAAGTGTTTTACATTTCTTATCTCATTTGATCTTCACTATGATTTTGTGGGCTAGGCACTACAGGTATTATTAGCTCCATTTTATAGATGAGGACACTGAAGCTCAGAGAGGTTAAATGACTTGGCCGAGGTCATGTAGATGTTAAGGTTTAGATTGAATCAAATTTCTCCTGATTGTATGTCAAGTACTTTATACATTATGCCGTGATAAAAATGTGAATTATTCCATTATGCACAAAAATTAATTTTGTGTTCTATGTTAACAAGTAACTATTTTTCTGATTTCTGATTTGTTTTTTTTTTTTGTTTTTTTTTTTTTACCAATTTAACCAGATTGCCTCAGAGTTTTGTCTTACAAATAAATACACAGTATGTATTAGGCCATAATATTGTTTTGTTATTTTGCTGTCCCTCTTCCCTTTTCTTCAGGAAAAAAGTTTTCTTCAAGTTAGAAGTTTTATGTTTGAATCTATTACTTCTTTAGTAATTATTATGTTTATACACTTAGAGGGTTGCCAGGGGGTCTTGTGGTAAGTTGCCAACATTCATATAACCAGTATGTGTAGAAAGCAGGACTTGTATCCAGGTGGTCTTGGCTTTTAGGCCAACTTTCAATCTACTATGCCATGCTACACCTCTCAAGTAATGAAATAATAATCATGAATCATGTTTTTTTAAATTTTTAATTTATTTATTTTTTTTTTAAATTTTATTTTAGTTTGCATCATTCATTTCCACAAGATTTTGAGTTACATATTTTCTCCCCATCTTTCCCCTACCTACCACCCCAAAACAGCCATCCCAGTGTATTCCCCCTCCCCCAGTCTATTCTCTCCTATGTCTTCCCCCCTCACCCCTCTGACTTTTCGGTAGGACAGGATGGATCTCCCAACCACAGTGCCTGTGTATCTCAAGTTCCAGTTGGATGTAGTTAATAATGATAATAATAATAATTGCGTATATATATATATATATATATATAGATACATATTTATAACATTTGATTATGGAACTTTA
>CM053584.1:296514285-296547489 GCA_028627135.1 Pseudochirops cupreus
TATATATATATATATATGTTTTATACATACACACATATATCTTTCCTCTTTCTTTGTATTATTATATCAGAAACCTCAAAATTCTTACATTTCAACAGAAATCTGATAGAACTATTTGTAAAAATTCTCCTTTTTAAAAAATTGATACTTCCCTACTGTAGGAATAATTTTGGTTTTGGAAATTCAGTGGGGCATGCAAATTACTTTTGTCTGTAAAATTCATAACAGTGTCTGGGAAATTAAATCTTGACCTTAATTGTACCTTACCCTAGAGAAGAACATATGCAAAAACCAAAGGAGGCCACTATTACGATTCTGAGAAAGACTTGTTCTTTTATCTATTTGAACAGGAAGGTTTCCGAATGGGAAATCACTCTTTCTAAATGTTTTATAAATCTTAGTCATCTGGTAAATGACCTACTTATTAATTGCATTCTGGTACCAACAACAATAAATAATCTGTAGTAACAGTCCTTTTACAATTTAATAGGAATACATTATGCATTTATTGAGGAAAAAAATTGCAACAGGTTAAATAAATTTGGACTGCTGGCTCTGTGTGTTCCCTCTGCTCCCAGACGGGCCTGCTGAACTTTCACTGTCTTCCATGTTACAAGTAATAGAGCGGATTTGGATTTTTTTTGGTAGGGTATTTCTGGCTAACTTAAAATGTGTATTTTTATAGGATATTTTAGAGTCGGACCTTCTTTTTAAATGCTAAGTAAAGCTTTTAACTTAGAAACAAACTTTCATTTTGTCCATGGCAAACGGTTTAATTCTTCTTTATAAAATAGAGACGTAACATGTTATGATTATCAGGCTTCAAATGATAGATAGGATTTTTTAATGTGTGCCTATGAAAATAATGTGTTCTTAGCTGGTCTCTTACACTGAATGGAATAGAAATCTAGACCATAAGAAAGATATTGTCTCAAAAAAGATAATGTCGTAATTAAACAGAAATTCACAGAGAAAAGATTATTTAAAAATTGCATTTCTGGTAAAATAAAAATTAAATGAGATTCCTTAAGGAATTCATTTATTAGATATTATTTTAAATGAACATACTGAATATTTACTATGTGCTCAGTGTTATGTGTATTATATAGTGAATTAGTAAGACATGGTCCTTATCCCCAAGGAGGTTGCAGTCTAGCACACATGCATTAATATTTTATTTAAAATCATAAAATTTTGAACTGGAAAGGGTCTTTGAAGTTTTTTGTAGTTTAACTCATGTTTCTTAGTTGTGGAAATTTATAGTTTTGCTCAGCTACCAAAAATGTAAGAACAGAAACTACTCATCTCACAGATGAATTCTTGTATATTCATACCCTATCATAGCTCCTGAAAAACTAAAAATTAAAACTACCACCTTAGAGGATATTCTGAGGTATTTATAAAGGTAAAAGAGAATGGCCATGTTTTACAGACTAATACTTTGGGTAGGCATTAGTTTATAATGGAGAGAGCTGTAGACTTTGAGTCTACTCTCAACTCTGCAACAAACTGTTAAGCTAGTCACTTAACCTCTGTCTGTGCTTTCTAATTTCTAAAATGAGAATTCTGCTTTGGACATTATTGAATTTGAAAATCTTAGTAAAAATTATGTTTTAAACTTCAAATGATAAATAATAAAACTCATTTAAACTTTTGGCTTAGGAGTTGTATCGTAATCCATGGGTTTCTTTAAAATTTAAGTGGATTTGTGATCATATATATATATGTATGTACTCTTTAAATGCAGATTGTGTTCCATCCATGCCTGCTTATCTTGTTTTCTTGTAAATCTGCCACCGGGGATGTATCCAGAGTTCTAGAAACTAACTTTCTTTGGTTGTCTTGACTTCTTGCAGCTACCAGTGTAGACTGTCCATGGATATGCTAGAGCCAGCTTTTACCATTGTTAAAATTCCAGGGTTACCATTTACATCTTGGAAATCAGTAAACACCACAAATCAGGTCTTGATTTATTGTTTTGCCAATTACTAAGACTTGAGAAAATGATGACAGCATGTATAACAGTCTGTGTCTAGAGCCCCTCCCCCTGTCCGACAAAAAGAGGAACAGATATTTCATTATCATTTCTTTGGAATAAAAAAATTAGACATTGTATATATTCTGAATTTTAATGTCTTTTAGCGGTTTTTTTAAATTTACGTTATCATAATTCCTGTGTACATTTTTGTTTTTGCTTTCTTCTTCTGAATCAGTTCACTTCTTCTCTTTTCTGAATTCCTTGCATTTGCTCTTTGTTACAGCTCAGTAATATTCCATTATATTCCCGTACCACAATTTGTGTAGCCATTCATCTCAGTTAGACATCTA
Organism: Pseudochirops cupreus; assembly: GCA_028627135.1. Lineage (NCBI taxonomy): Eukaryota > Metazoa > Chordata > Mammalia > Diprotodontia > Pseudocheiridae > Pseudochirops > Pseudochirops cupreus. The sequence continues at coordinate 296,516,614 of CM053584.1, forward strand.
TTTTGTTTCTAGTTTGGTGTTTGTTTGGTTTTTTTGGGGGGGCGTTCTGCTACAAAATTTTTGACATATATGGGACCGTTCTTTCTGGAATTTAGTCCTATGGAATATAAAGCTTGTAGTGGAATCTCAGAGTCAAAGAGTATGAGTGTTCGATCACTTTTTTTGTTTTGTTTTGTTTTGGGGATTAGTCTTCCTCTCTTGCCCACGCTGGAAGTGTAACCTGAAGACTCATCTATTTTGTTGCACTCTGGTTAGTGTGGGAGCTTCAACCTGCCCCATTTTTGACCAGGGTTGCTTTGCCCCTCCTTAACCTGGTGGCCCTTCCTGATCTCAGGCCCTCACCGTATTAATGCTGAACATTTTTTGGATCCTACTTGGTTTAGTCTAGTGCTGCTCAGAAAGCTATGAGACTAAGCTTCCCTGGTTATAGGAATTACGTAACTGTTCCAACACAATCAGTCTGGTTACTTTTCTTGTGAAACCTTAAGTTGATAACTGGATTGTTTGAAATTGTTTACAACTATACCAATGGTGTCTTCATAGTCAAGCTAGCTTTGGCTTTTCTTTTTTCCATATATCATCTTTGGCAGTTTAAAGGGTATAACTCAGAATTTTCTTAATTTGTACTTCTCTTCATATTTAGGTATTTGAAAGTTTTATCTTTATTGTTAATAATCCATATTGCTCAGAGTAATTTTTTAAAAAGTGAATTTAGCTACTTGAATCATTTTTTTTTGTTTATGTCAATAGATTCTGGAACTTTTCGAATCCTGATCCTCTCCTAGAAACAGTGGAACATCATACAGAGTTTACATGTGGGATAGATTTAAGTCTACATAGCCCTACTCAGGTAATGGATGGCACATTCTTTTATTTTCTTCTCTTCCCTGAGGTAATAAGTTATCTTAATGAGGTACAGGTTGTGGTATCTGCCATTATTGACAACTGTCAGGTAGTTGTCATGCCCCCAGGAAGATTCTAGCAAAACAGCAAATAATTTGATGTATCGATGAATTAAAAATGGGTATTTTTACCCATTATCTTGAAAATTTGACTTGGTAGAAAAATGAAATTTATCATCAACATAGGATAAAGAATCTATGGTTTCATCAGTTTGGGTACCCAGTCAACCACTGCAAATCATAATCTCTCTGCAACTAGGTAGACAACCTCATGAGTTCTTACAGTTGAAAAAGTTCTTCAACTGGTAATGATGAGTCACTCTGAAGTTAGCTAGTATAAGCCTCAAATAAGAGACTCAATGTCCCTTTTTAGGTTTGTAAGATATAGTAGGGCTTTAATTCCAGTTGGCATACCATTTGAGAATCATAGGTCACCTTCATACCACAATATATACCATCAGAAAATTTTGGGAGAAGGTGGAGTCATGATGGTAAAGGAGCAGGAAGAAGTATAATTGAGCTCTCCAATGAAGATCCAAAAAATTTACCAAACTGAGTTCTGATTGGGAAATCAAAGGAAAAAAAAATCACAGCAAGTCACATTTCCAGTTGAGGTCAGCATTCAGAAATATATAGAGAGATCTGTGAACACTGGGAATGGGAACTGGACAGGAGCATAAAACTGTGCACCAAGGCAAGATGAGATTACAGATCTGTTCAAGGGGTGTCAAGACTTGTGCAGGATTCAAGAACAGGTATCATCTGGGAGTTCTATTGTTCACTAACCCTTTCCAGGTTATGGATCTAAGATAAACTGAGGCAGAAACAGTGTGGACAAGAGTTGTTTATTTGTTTCTTAAAGAGCCAAAGTTGACTCCTAAAATCAAATCAGGTCACTAGAGGGGAAAAAATGGTAAAAAGAAATGAGAGATAAGTAAGAATTGCAAAGAGAATTAACAGCTTGGAATAAGGGGGGGGAAAGAATCCAAACAAAAAACCCTTCATTCAAACTTTGCAACTCCCTGAAAATTAGAATGGACCTAAAGATTCAATGAGACATCAAGAAATAATAATTAAAAGTCTGAAAAAAATAGAAGAAAACATAAGGTATCTCATAGCAAAAGCAACCGATCTAGAAAACAGAGAAGAGAAAACTCTAAGAATCATTGGACTGCTGGAAATCCATGACTCCAAAATAGAGCCTACAAATTATATTTCAAGAAATAATAAAAATTTTAAAAAAACACACTTCTCTTAAAACCATAGGACAAAATGAAAATAGGATTCACTGGTCACTTCCTTAAACAAATCCAAAAGCAAAGACCCCTAGTAATGTTATAGCCAAAATCCAGACCTTCCAGGTCAAAGAAAAAAATCGAAGCAGCCAAAAAGAAAAAATTCAAGTATCAATGAGCCATAGTCAAAATCATGCAAGACTTTGAAGCCACCACTGTTAAGGAATGTATTGCTTGGAGTACAGTATTACAGAATGCAAAAACTATAGACTTACAAACAAGAATAACTTACCCAGGAAAACTGAACATGATCCTACAGGGGGAAAAATGGAACTTCAGTGAAATAAAGGACTTCCAAGCATTTTTGATGAAAAGACCAGACCTGTATGAAAACTTGGAAGTGCCAACACAGTAATTAAGAGAAACATAAAAAGGTAAACATGAGGGAGCAATCATAAAGGACTAAACAAGGATAAATAATTTATATTGCAATGTAGGGAGAAGATACACATGTTCCCTTACTGTTCTGTCATTATTAAGGGTCATAGAAAAAATCCAATTGGAGGAGATCCTGAAAGTAGTTCTGTTATGTTTTTATGATTTTAAAAGAAAAATGGAGAGGGAGAGGAAAAGGAATACACTGGAAGGAGCAGGAAATGAAAGGAAGGATGGGGAAAATTATTGCACATGATTTAGATGTGCAGATGGAAATCTATACAAATGTGGAGGAAGAGATGGGGGAGCAGGCAACATTTGAACTTCAGTGTCATCTGAACTGCTCAAGAATACACACTCAGTTGGGTACAGAAATACAGATTACAGAAGAAGATTACACCAAGCCTAGAGCCATGCTGAGTTCATTCCTCTCTCCCCATGCTCTGGGGAGGAAACAGGGAAAAAAAGAGAAAGACATATAAGAAAATAGAATATGTGGAAATGTGTAATTAGTAATTATTTATGAACTTACCCTTAAAATAGAAGAGGAGAGCAAAATGGATTGGACAGCAGAATCCAAGGACTATCTTGTTTACAAGGTATGCACTTGAAGCAAAAAGATGCACAGAATTAAAATAAGGGGCTGGAACAAAATCCATGATGCTGCAACTGAAGTAAAAAAAAAAAGTCAGGGAACAATAATGATTTCAGGCAAAAGAATAGCAAGAATAAACTTAATTAAGAGAACTATTTAGGGAAACTGCATTTTGTTAAAAGATAACCATAGACAATAAATATCACTATTAAACATATGTGCACTTAACAGCATAGCAGCTAAATCAACAGTGGGGAACCTGTAGCTTCGAGGGCACCATGTATCAATGCGCAAAACTTCCTAAACATATATAAAAAACAGAAATGTTAAAATCATATTTTACAGATCATAATATATAAAGAGCTGTTAAAGAAATGATTATGCTATAAAAAATTAGAAGTGAAACAGATCATATACGTCTCATAACTAGGGATATAAGATGTATCCTTAATCAAATAAGAGTTAGAGGCAACTACAAAGGATAAAATAGATTATTTACTTGAAGCTAAAAAACTCCAGTACAGACAAATTAATGTACCTAGGATAAGAAGGGAAGTAGTTGATTAGGAAAAAAATCTTTTGAATCTGATTTTTCTGATAAAGCTTTGGTATCCAAGATATCTAAACAATTTGTACATGTATGTGTGTATGTATTTTTATGTGTGTATGCATATATGTGTATATAGATACAGATAATACAGTCAGTTCTCAACATTCATTCAACTTTCCCAGTTTCAAGCATTCATTTGATTTTGTTAGTAACCTTATTTTCATTTTTACACTGGCAACTATACACATTCCCAGTCATGCTCAGTATAGAAAAAAAATTAGAGGTGTTAAGCATGCATGTTTGTGAAGTGGCTGGTATCCTACTAGGACATCATTGGTCTTATTCACCCTACCATTGTAGAGTCAAGAGCTTCCCGTGCATCATTGCATATCTTCATTGTCTTTAAAACTAAAGTTTTGTGTTATAATTATGTCCCCAAAGTATAGTACAAGTCCTTTGGTCTCTAAGCCCAAGTGTACAAAATCACTGGTGTGGTTTAGTGAGAAAATAAATGTTAGTCCTTTGGTCTCTAAGCCCAAGCGTACAAAATCATTGGTGTGGTTTAGTGAGAAAATAAATGTTAGTTAAACTTCTGCTGAAAAATCTGCAGCCATTGTCAACTATGAATTTGGTATTAATGAATCAGTGATTTAATATATCCTCAAAAAGAAGGAAATTATTTGTAAAAAGTGCCCTGTCAAGTGCGTAATGAGGAAATTGGAAGAATGGAAAAACAGCTAAGTGTGATGTGATTGAAATTAAAGTAAACTGATGCACAAAGTTCTGAGCATATTCAGTTTTTTGGCAAGGCTAGCAATTACCAATAGAAGGGGTATCCCAATTCCTTGGTCAGTTAAAAGACCATGAGGCGGGGCTGACTAGCTTCACAAAGTTTTTAGAAGTACAAAAGAACAAAGAACAGGAAACATAAAACAATATGATTGGTTACAAAGCCTGAAGTATCATAGATGATGGAAAACAATATGATTGGATGGAAGTCAGGAATGCAAGACAAGCAACATCCCCTCCTTCCATATTGTTGCTATGGAAAGTTCATTGGTGGTGTCCACCTGCATGGTTAGTTAAATTCATAGTGATTACAGTCCAGACTTTCTCGAAGGACAGCCAGCATTGCAGAGATAACAGACTTTCTGGCACCCACCTATTTCTTGCAAGGCTTGTTAGGCAGATAACCAATTTCCCTTAATTGTACATGTTCCAGTTCAGGTAGACGTTAGCCATTCTCTCAGACTTGGGATCAAGAGTACTTTATGCAGGAAAAATTGGTTTGTTTTGAGAGATGTCATTCTTTTTCACTTCCTCATCCAAGTCACTTAGCTCCTTTCTCTCTTTCCACCCTTGTAAAGACTTTAACCAGAGCTAGATCGGACCTAGCTAAGGTATTTTTTGGTTCAGTGTGATTTCAGGTAGCTTTTTTTCTCATGAGAAAGTTGTAGCACCATTAGAAGAACTGTACTGAAATCCTGCTAAAATTTGTTGATATTTGCATTCATTTTGAACGGTCCATTCATAATAATAGGTTACAAGGGTTTTATTTACGGATGTTAACAAATTTCCCTAGTTACTGACCTTTTTTTAATATAAGAAGCTGGAAAGTGGACTATTAAATTCATTCATTCAGCAAACAAATATTTACTTTGTACAAGGCACTGAAACAGAAATCAAAGACTAGAATTTCTGAGTAATCTTGGATGAGTCATTTATTTACTAATTTGTCTCAGTTTCTCGTCTCCTTAGTAAAATAATACTAATTAGTGGCACACATATAGGGAAAGGACAAGAAAAATGTGTATAAAGTACAGGGATAAGTAGCTGAGATTTCTGTGGCTTGTTGCTAGAAAAATAGATTATGATGAATTCTCTAAATAGCTCGTGTTGGTTTATCTTTGTCAAAAGACCCCTTCCCGTTTTTAAGAGTAAAGGCAGCTAGTATGGGACTTAAGAGACCTGAGTTCTAGACTTGTCTCCCAGTCTATCTGTTTTATATTTTATTGACAGTTCAATTCATCCAGGCCTAAATTTCCTTTGTAAAATGAGAATATTGATATGGATAATATCTGAAATCTAGATTCTGTAATAAGTGGAAGCTATTGGTTTAATATCATATTGCTCCCAACTTAATGTATTTTGATTAAATTAAATGGGTTTTTGATTTCTGAAGCTGTAACAGGGAAATGATAAGATTTGTCATAGCTGGGAGATCTCCCATGTCACTTTCAGCTTTTATGATACTACTTCTTGTTGAAGATAAAAAATATTCCAGGAACAGAGAACAGTGCATATATCATGCATATAGTAAAATATTATATAATATTTTATATAATATATAAACAAATATATATTATATGTAACACATAAAGCATGGTCACAGTGTTAACTAAATATCATAAGCTTTGTACTGTGAATACAAAGAGATATATTAAAAGAGGGAGGAGATAAATTGTTTATTTTGTAGAGTAAATATAAAGCACAGATGACCACAGTTCCAAATACACAAGAAAAAAGTGGGCATATAATATGAGGCAGTAGAAGAAGATGCATTGGTTCAAATATGCTATTAGGAAAATGAAGGTAATCCTAACTACAATACAAAATGTATATTTTTCACCAAGGCTATAAGACCAAAAACGCAGAAGCAAATTCTAAAGGTATTTTTTAGCTTTGTGAATAGACAACAGATAGGTGAACAATGAGAGCCATCTGGCTTTCCTAAGCGTTTCTGCCCGACAGACTATAGAGGAAACGAGGCATGTTTTTGTTCCTTTATATGTCATCTGTCTTAGATTAGACACATAGAAAAAGAAAAATGAGACTTTGCCGTAATAGAGATAAAGTTAAATCATTAATTTAACTACCAAACTACACTTTCTTGGCAGCCTGGGGGAGCACCTGGTCATGGGTCATTTCTTTATTAGGGCTCCTTGTTTGTCCTTGTATGTCTAGCACCTAACATAGTCCCTGGCTTATAGGAGGTGCTTTAGAAATGCTTTTCTGTCAGTCAGTTGTTTGAACTCTAAAAGATTAGCCCAGCTATCTGTGTAGTTGACTGCATTTTCTGTATTTGAAATTTATGTGGAGAGGGGAAAACTTTTTTTTATTAAAAATATCTCTTTGTTCTTTGTATTCAAGGATATTGCTGTTTACAAAATAGGTACCAGAAATGGTTTCTGTTTTGCTGCCATTTCAAAATATCTCAATAAATTTATCTACATAAATGTTTTTGCTAACTTAAACTCTTGTGTTTTCTAGGTAGCTGACTGTGCTTGGGATGAAACTGTGAAAATCTATAACCCAGCTTGTCTTATGAATCTACCTTAGCAAGCACTCTCCTGCTGAAACGCAGGCTAAGAAACTGTCCAACACAAAATAAATTAACTGTTGATAACATTTTGACATGATTCTTTATATTGTTAGGATTTTAAACTTTACAAATTATTAGTAATTAACTGAAGACAGGAATAGAAATTTTGGTTAGTTATTTGAACCTATTGTGCATATTAAATTTCCTACATTTATGAATTTGGCATGTTTCCTACATGAATTATGATGTTTCTTATAACATATGCTAAGATCTAATCCCTGTACTGTAAAATACATAAAAATAAGAGGAATGATTGGGTTGCATCGAAAGCAATACACTTTATTTTTGTGTCACATTTTTTCATGTGAAGTGACTAATGTTGTTGATAATAAATATCCCAATAAATTGCTTCTCTTAACTATTACTGTGATGACAGAAAAAATATTGTTTTTCTTACATATGTTAATTTGTATGTATGTATATGTGTATGTATGTCTGTAGTAACATGAAAGGTCACTGTAAGTTATACCCAAAAGAATGGTGAGATACTCTGAAAATGTGAAATGCAGGCAATCCATTACCTATTCAATTCAATACACCTTCATTATACCCCTAAGGCTCTGGAGTCTAGAGAGACAAATATGACAGAAAAAGATTCTTGTTGTCAAGAAATTGGCAGTTTACTCTGAGAGAAACACAACTATAATACAAGTTAGAATGAGACTTCTTTCCCCACAGCAACTATGGAGCTTTGGAGCTCCTCTCTCTCTCCACTCTTCCCAAACAATAGCCCTATTGCTTGAACTTACTGCAAATAATCGAGCCCCTTCTTCAATGAAAAGATTTCACTCACTGGACAGGAGCTTCCTCAGTCAGTCTGCCATTATTCAAGCTGAGTGGCATGGCTCTGTTCTACAACTCTCTGGCCACAGAACAAGAGATATTCCTCCTCACTGAGGGTAGTTCCTCTACCTCTCTCAAATCCATTCTTTTTTGCCTTCACCAACCAATTCTGTTTTATGCATCTTAAATTTCTCCCTTTCCTTTGGTCCTTTGTCTAATTTAAAACATGCTCCAGTTTTTCCAAATTAAAAAAAAAGTTTTCCCTTGGATCTTTTATTGCATATTTCTCCCCTCTTTCATTGACAGATTTCTCAAAAAAAATGCTGATATTGAAAGTAGATGGCTACCTCACTGTGACCTGTTCTCTCTCAAATCCTTACGTTCTAATCTACCTCATTCCCTCTTTTGAAGTTGCTTCTTTAAGTTGCCAACTTTTGATACTGTTGGCTCCTTCCTTCCCCTGAATTTTCTTCCCTTCTCTAGGCTTCAGACATACTATACTGCCTTCCTAACTCCCTAACTTCTCTGCTTATCCTTTTCTCCACCTTTGAGGGTGGCATAGTAAATAGTTTGGTAGATTTGGCTTTGCTAAGCGCTAACTTTGAATTCTATTCCAGTTACTAGCTGTATGACCCTGGGCAGGTCTTTTAACTGTTGTCACCTTCAGCTTCTTCATCCCTGTCCTCTCCCGCATTTTCTTACCCTCCCCCCCATTTCATGTATTTTCTCCCATAGTAAAGTCACTTTATTCCCAAAGTGACTCTCAAATCTTTTATCTTTTGAACTCTGTTGTCTCTTTCTAGTTTAAGACCAGAATCCCTAGCTATATACAAGAAATCATAATCCAAACATACAACTACCATTTCGGATTCAACATGTCCAAAACTAAGCTTATTTATTCTCTTTTTCTCTTAAAGCTGCCCCTCCTCTCAATTTCACTAATTTTTTGTCTGCGTACACCACCATTCTCGCTATCTCCTATGTTCTAAACCTTGGGGTTAGTTGTTTTTCTCTTCACTCTCCGTCACCTCTTATAAATAATCAGTTACCAAGTCTTGGCAATTGTAACCCAGCAGCATCACCTTGTAGTAGCTAGATGGCACAGTTGATAGAGTACTAGGCCTGGCTGGAGTCAAGAAGACATGAATTCAAATGTGGCCTCAGATACTTATTAGCTGTGTGACCCTGGATAAGTCACTTTACCCTTTTGTCTCCGTTTTTCCATCTGTCAAATGAACTGGATAAGGAAATGGCAAACCACTCTAATACCTCTACCAAGAAAACCCAAAATGGGGTCATGAAGAGTCTGAAATGACTAAACAACAGAAAGCATTACTTGTATCTGTTTCCTCTCCATTCCCATTGCTGCCACCCTAATATAAGTCCTCATTATTAACCTACCTAGACTATTATAATAGCTTCCTAAAAGGTCTTGCTATCTATACTCTGTCCTCCAATATATCCTTTATATTGTTCTCTATACACATATAGGTCTGGTTATGTTGCTCAAAAATCTTAAGTGGTTCCCATTTTTGCCTATTGTCATTTGCCTGATATTCAAGGTCTTCCACAGTCTGGTCCCAAACCACTTTCCCTATCATTCCCTTCTATACCCTCAAACTAGTTCAGTTTTTTCTCCCTTCATCAAGGTGTCTTGTTCCCTCATTCCACTATGCCTTTGCTCATTCTATTCCCCGTGATTTCTTTCCCTTTTGAATTCCTACTCACCTTTAATGTCCAACTCGGGTCCTTCATGAAGACTTCCCAGATCCTTCTGACCCTTAAGGACCTTGATCTTTATATGACAGATTTTTTTTGGTAATTTTTCTTAATGCACTTAGTGCATATGATTTATCTCTTCACTCTGTTAGTTAAACTATATGAGTGAGGCATTGTATTTCTTCCTAGGGATGAAAAGACAAAACAAAACAAAACCAGAGCAACAACAACAACAAAACCAACAACCTGTCTCAGTTTGCAAAAATATTACCATCTTTTGGGAAAATATCTGCAAATAAATTAAATAAAAGGAACACATAAATTGTAAGCTTTACATATTTTCTCAATGCCTAGCACAATAAACACTGTAATCACTTCATGTTGAATGATGGAATAAGACAAGCACGAAGCAAAGGTACAGGAGACAAGCATGGGAGGCTTTGTCTAGAGAGAACTGGGAAGTTTTCATGAAAGAAGAAGCACTTATCTGGGTCTTGAAAGAAGGAAATTATTTCAGCAGACATAGATGCGGAGAATATCCATTCCAGAGATGGGGGACGTATATGCACAAATGCATGGAGACAAAAGAGGGCCAGGCAAGACTGGAAAGTAGCATGTACTCTAGTTTGGTTGCAGTGTAGAGTGTGCAAAGTGAAATACTGAGAAATTAGCCATGAAAAGTAGAAGAAACTCATATTGCATTTTGTAGGGAAAGGGAAGCCACTGGAGATTTTGAAGGAGGGAGAATCTTCTAACATTAAGAAAGTTTCATTGCAATGTTGTAAACCTAGAAACTTGGATTTCCCTGATTAACAACATCTTAAAATACTGTTGCACCATAGGTTTGTGTTCTTTTGTTGAATTTTTAAAATGGTGGGCCATCTGAATAGTGCCCACAGCTTAAGCTTTTCTACTTCACCAGTTCCCCTCTGATGCCTGCTCCCAGGCATAGAACTTTAGGTGCTGATGACCAGGAAGGGAGTGATCCACTAAGTACTGTAGAGCTGGAAAAAAAAATTAGTGTGATCAGTAGCATAGCTAAGCATAATATTAACTTTTATTTTAAAAATTATATAAAACAACTTTTCTTCTGTTACACAGATTACCCATAATTATAACTGATTTAAAAAAACAATACGAAGCATATTGTATGCATTCTTTACAAGTATGAATTAACTTTTAGAAATCAGAATACTGCTCTAATTACATTCAACCCAGGCCATACTTACAACTCGTCCAAGACTGATTCATTGCTATGGGAAACTCCCAGTGAGCAAATGCCTTCTATCAAAACAGATGGGCATCTAGTCTACAAGTAGTCTTAGACTATTGTCTGTGGCTTTGAGAGGTTAAGTGATTTGTCCAAGGTCACATAGCCAGTATGTGTCACAGGTGACCTTTGAACCCCAGTATTCCTGACTTTGAGGCTGGTTCTCTATGTTATGTTGCCCAATTCCAGTTAATTAAAATTATTTTGATATTTTGTTTTTATCAGTCTACGATTATTAGTTGATCTTTTACATTGCTGATGGAATTAACATCCTCTAGTTGTGTATGCATGTGTTTTAATTTAGTCTCTAGATCTGTTTATAGTATTGGGGAAGGGGACAGTACTTGTGGAAAATTTGGATCTTTTTTTTTTCTTTTTGGAGGTGGGAAGGCAGGGCAGTTGGGGTTAAGTGACTTGCCCAAAGTCACACCACTAGTAAGTGTCAAGTATCTGAGGCCGGATTTGAACTCAGGTCCTCCTGACTCCGGGGGCCAGTGCTTCACTCACTGTGCCGCCTAGGCGCCCAGAAATTTGAATCTTTTAAAGTACTTCTTTATACTTTCACATTAGTAGTTAACACACACACACACACACACACACACACACACACACACACACCTTTCTGTAGGTCAATAGAGATCAGAAATAGAATGCTAGAAGGAAAGGGGCTAAGATCTCATCCAAGGAAAAATCCACAGGCACTCTGATTGTTTGGAAGAATAATTATAAAGGAGCAGCAATATAGACCTCAGTGGTCAAGAAAAGGTTAAGCCAGGATTATTCATCTAACTCAGCATTTAATTTTTTACTAGCCTTTCAAACTCTTTTTCACATTTTTTCCCTTTCGCTCCATCAGTTGCCATAGCCAAAGAATTCATCACCAAATGACCAGCCTACTGGCCTTACTTAATTAGCCTGGTCCTTGGAAAGCAAACCAAGTCAGTTGCTAGGACCATACTGGCTTTCCAGCATGGTCAAACCATTTGGAGCTTGTATATTGCTAAGTAGTCTATAATTAAGGAATAATGCCCAGTATGTGCCCACCTAGGAATGACAAGGATTTGAGAGAGTGCTGAATAGAAAAAGAAAGGTGAAGACAAAGCTGTATAAGACAGAGGAAAGGCTTGAAAATATGATTTTGCCACTGGAATGGGAAGCCCTTATCTGGATTGTGAAATGTTCTATAATATTTACTACAATATAGCTGAGGATTTACCAAAGTATTATAGAACTGCTATTTGTTTACTGTTCTTTTGACCTCAAATGCTATCTGTAATTACAGTTGAGTCAAGATCAGTCTAAGCCTTAGACTTAGACTGCCTGGCAAGAGGCAGCTCAGTGGCACAGTGAATAGAGTGCTGGGCCTAGAGTCAGGAAGACTCATCTTTGTGAGTTCAAATCTATCCTCACATACTAGCTGTGTGATCCTCAGCAAATGAAATAGTTGTTCTGGAGTGTCAAAACCACATTAGAAATTAAAATGATGCTCCTGATGTAAATAATTTGGAGAAACTAAATCTTGATAATTTTTTTTCCTGTGTACTCACAACAAAAGATTGTCTTAGGGAATGTTGAACATATTACAGCATCTCACATGTTATAGTTAATAGCTAATATTTACATAGCGCTTTAAGATTTGTGAAATACTTTACCTATATTATCTTCTACCCTGTAAGGTGGGTGCTCTAAGCCCCATTTGAGAGATGAGGAAACAGGTTGAGAGAAGTGAAATGAGACAATGTGGTGTGGTGGATATGGGTCTGACTAGGAGGCAGGAAGACTTGGGGTAAAATCCTATCTTAGATACTAGCTACGTGACATTGGGCAAATTATCTGTATCTCAGTTTCCTCTTCTGTAAAATGAGTGAACTAGACTTAATGACCTCTAAGTTCTTTCCCAGCTCTTAAGTCTATGATCCTATGACTTGCCTTTGATTGCAGTGCTTATAAGCAGCAGAGCTAGGATTTCAACCTCAGTATTTATGGCTTTATTCCCCATGTTCTTTCTACTACATAAGATTCAAGCGGCTTTGATCTATATTTGATGTGGTCACTTCAACTCTCTATCTCGATAACTTTCTATCCATTTTTATTTTTCCTCCAATAGTGAGCTAATGTGATGCATGGAAAGAACACTAGATATAGAAACAGAGAACCTGGTTTTGAACTCTGTCTCTGTGTTTCCTACCTGTATGAGCAAGTCAGTCAACCTCTCTGCCCCTTGGTTTACTCATTCATAAATAAAATGGGGGTACTAGATAATCCATAAGTTTTCTTGCAACTCTGGATCCTATGGTTTATGATCATAAAATCCTCATCTTTTCATAATATTTTCTTCTTACTTGAGGTCAGTAAAACAAACACATATCATAAAGTATGAGGAGAAAATGATAGAAAAAGATATTCTAATAACTATTATGTTTTATCTTGCTAAACAAAGAATAGAATCTCTTCTCAAAGCAATACTATATAGCCTTAACTAAAGGTAGATCTAAAAAACACAGTAGTTGTTTAAATCATACCAAGAAATAGTCATTGTAAGGTTTTCAAAGTCACGTGGGAATCTGTTAATTGATGTAAAGTTGAGACTGGGGAACAGCAATAAGGATTGTTAGAAGGAGATTTCAAAGTCTTCCTTTTTTGTGTGCGTGACATTAGGTGCTCTACTCCAAGAGATTGAATTCTGTTAATTTATTGAATTATTAGAAGCAAAATCATTGGATATCCCAAATTGAAATCTGTATTGGTTAATATGTACAATTCTCTTTGTGACTTTCAAGCCCATTCACTTTCCTTCATACAAATGATGGTTGAGTATCCACCATCTTCAAGGCACTGTCTAAACACCATGGAAATAACTGGATAATATACAGTTCCTGCGCTCCAAGCTGTTACAATCTAATAGTGAGGATAAGACAAATAGTGCATGACAGTATGATGTCCTAAGAGATACAAAAGATTGAGAGAAAAAAGAGGGCTTTCATTTGAAGGATCATGAAAGACTTCATTGAGGAAGTAGTGTCTGAGATGGGGTTTGAAGTATGGGGAAAATTTTGACAGGAGAACATTGTGAGAGACATGAATCCAAAAAGTACAAGTCATATTCAAGAAACAACTAATACGGTTTGACTAATGTGAAGGATATGTATGGAGTGAAGATCACAATACTATAGGGCCTGATCCTAGTTTTCACTGTGACTTATGAACTTGAGAGTTTCTTTTACATTTGGTCATAAATTATGAACTGGGATAACCCTGGAAGGTAGATGCTATTGTCTCCACTTTACAGTTGAGGCAAGTACGGTAGAAAGAGTTTAAATGATTTGCCCAGGATTACAGAGCTAGTGAGTGTCTAAAGTGAGATTTGAATCCAGGTCTTCCTAACTCTATGCCCAGAGCTCTATCCATTGTGCTACTGAGCTGCTGAAGCAGTAGCAGGAAGTTTTCTGGAAAACAAGTTTGCTGTATGAGATGCAGTACCAACTGGTATGCCAAAAGACCATGCTTGGGGTGGCTAGGTGGCTCAGTGAACAGAGCACCGGCCCTGGAGTCAGAAGGACCTGAGTTCAAATCTAGCCTCAGACACTTAACACAAAAAACTAGCCATGTGACCTTGGGCAAGTCACTTAACCCTAATTGCCCTGCCTTCTCCCTTCTAAAGAGGAAAAAAAAAAAGAATATCAAAGGACCATGCTCGAAGTTGACAAGAACTCTGAAAACTCTCAGTCTTGCATCCACGATGGGACCCTCTCATAGATAGCAGCAATGCTGGGAGCTTCTCAAGGTAGAGACCTTATTCTATTCTTCCTATTTCATGAAATACACAAAAGGCTTTATTGTGGGGGATGGATAGTTCCTCACTTCCTCATGGCCTGCATAGCTTTTGGCAGAATGCTGAGGGATCTAACTATAGCTTTTGCAGACCAGGTATAACTTCATTTGATCTAGTTGAAAGATTGTGGAATGTTTCCCTTCCAGACAATGGTAAAAGCTCATAGTAACATGGAAAGGGTTAGAGATCTTTTTTCTATTCTCTCTCCATTTTACCCATCCCCAAAATTCTAGCCACTTATTTATAATTTCTATGAAAAGGCTTATACTTAGACCAATATATTTTACAAATGAAACAATAACAAAAAGAGTTCACTAGGAGATAAGATTGTAAAGATAGATTTGGATAATATTTCAGACAATAGCAACCTAAGGAATTTGGACTTAATTGTGTGAGAGACTGCAGAATACAATCTATGGAAACTGGCAGCTGATTACATATAGGGGATGAGGAAGACAGAGGAGTCAATGATGAAACTAAGGTTTTCAGCCCTGGTGACTGAAATAACAATGGTGAATTTCCTCTTAGGAAGTTGTATATAGGGGTTGGACTAGATGATCAGCAAGGTTCAACCCAAGCATTGAATGGATCTATGTGGTGGTTGGTACTGTCAGAGACAAGTATTCCTTTACATCAGTGGTTCTCAACCTTCCTAATGCCTCGACCCTTTAATACAGTTCCTCATGTTGTGGTGACCCCCAACCATAAAATTATTTTTGTTGCTACTTTGTAACTGTAATTTTGCTACTGTTATGGATTGTAATGTAAATATATGATATGCAGGATGTATTTTCATTGTTACAAATTGAACATAACCCACAGGTTGAGAACTGCTGCTTAGATTAATTGGGGTTGGAAGCCAAATCACAGAAGGTTAAGGAATGAGGCAGGATTAAGAACTAGTTTGAAGGGACATTTAGGATAGAGGAAAAGGTGCATATGTTTGTGTGTATGTACATATATACATATGTATATATATATATATACACACATATATACATATATAGGTAGGGGTGTGTGTGTGTGTGTGTGTGTGTGTGTGTGTGTGTGTGTGTGTGTGTGTGTGTGTTTTGGGTCAAGGGGTAGGATAGTGAAGACCTGATATTTATAAGCAGAGAGAAAGAAGCTGATAGTGAGGGAGAGACTGAAGTTTCAATAGACAGATCTAAAAGTGGTACAATATGATGCTCCTTAGCCCATGAGCTGTTAGGTTAAATAAGAACCACGATCCGGAGTTAGTGTTTTCTACAATAACCCTACTGCCTTCCAATTGCTTATAGATGCTGTCTCTTAACTGAGAGACCCTAGAAATTCCAACTATTTATGTGTATTTATTTTTAAAGGACTTGCCAGAGAGGGATTCAGAATAGAATAAGTTATCTCTTGCTGAAAATAAATCTTGTAGATACTATGTTAATTGAAAAGACAATTCTACGCCTCATTACTCTCTAAAGCCAGAAACACCCATCAACAACTGACAACTGGAGGCCTAGAAATGGCCAACTAGTTTAAAATCATCACTATTTTCAGCTAAACAGAAGTTCACCACAAAGCAGGAGGCAAGAGGCAGAAACAACAGTGTTTTTCTTTCAGTATAATTATGTCTGGGGCTATTCTTCCCTAGAAATGGTTCTTGGGACTCTTTTTTCCCTCTGCATGTGATTTCATTGGAAGCCTTGTTATAGAAACTGTCTCTACTAACGCAGATTGGTAATTTGTCTGTAATTTATAGATTTGCCTTGGATCCAATATCATCCTCCTCTGGAGAGGTTAAATGACTTGTATGGGGTCACATGGCTAGTCAGCGGTTGGACAAACCTGGTCTTTAAAACCAGGTCTTACTGACTTCAAAGCAAGTCTTCTATCTCCTGCAACTCACAACCTCTCCCCCCTCCCTTTCCTCCTGGAAAATAGAGTTAGGGACATAAAAGAAGAAATTTCTTGTCTGAATGGCAGACAAGGGTGGGACAATTTAACAGGCCTTCCACTGGCTAATAAAAAGACGCAATACTTCTTAGTCGATGTTGAGTGATCAGGGTCCACGATGTGGGCCATGAGGAAGGGCCCCAGGGACACACTTTCCAGCTTTTGCCTGGAGTGGAAGGCTAGAGGAGAAGGTCTAGAAACTCACTGACTCCCTGAAGCTCTGGTCCTTACCCCTGCTCTTCTGGGCCCGAAACTGGAGAGAACTGCTTGTCCCCTAGGGTGAAAATCCCGAGGGTTGCCTCTGCGGGTCCCTACTCTCTCCAGGCAGGACCCACACGGACCTTTCTCTTTCCATGGGTCCTTGTTTCATTGGTCACCCACTGTCACCTCGCTTCACTAGCCCTCCCCCAGGAACTAAACCTGGCCGCTACTTGGAAGGAGACGGGGATCAGAAGCACTGCACGCGGTCTTCAGTCTCGTGCCGGCTGAACTGCCCACACGTATTTCCAGCTATTCATTATTAACAATGACGGTATCGCTCTAATAATGACGATACTGCAATCTTTGCAGTCCTTTACGGTTTACCAAGCTTCCTCCACAACTGCGAAGTTTTGCTTTTAGTAGAACATAAGCTCTTGGAAGGCAGAGACGCTTTTTGGTTTGTCTTTGTATCCTTTAATATAGTGCCTGGTACTTAACAGTCGCTTAATACAAACTGGAATCAGCTAGCTTTACTGCTGAGCAAACTGACGCTTACATGGGTTAAGTGACTAGTTCAGTCACACAGCTTCCCAAAAGGCGAGATCCCAATTCAGTCTCTCCCTTGCCCCCCCGCCCCTATCTTCTGACTCCAAGAGCACCTCCTTTACCATCTTGTTACATCCGCAGGGAGGCTGTTATTATTAAAATTGTTTTCATTTTAAACCCGCTCTCCTTTTTTGCTCCAATGGTCCTCTGGTGCTGACGGCGCGTCCCCTTCGTCCTGGACCTCCAGGGGAAAAGGAGGAGCTCTTCCTTCTGATCTCTCAGCATCCTCGCTCACCCACCCACTCGCTTCTCTCTCACCCCCTTTTTTATGGGGTCAGGTCTCCAGTATCTCGAGTTCCTTTCACGTCGGGAGAGGAGGGGGGATGGAAGTGAGGTGGGTAAAGAGTCCTATTATTTCTCTGGTGGGAGTGGCAAGCCAGGAGGCACGAAGTTAGGAGCCGCCCCTTAAACGTTCAGCTTTTGCTTGATCCTTCCTTCTGCTTTCCAGATGGAGGGACAGAGCTGGGAGAAAGTTTTCACGCAGCGTTGGGTGGGGATGGGTGATGGAGTCGCAGCTCCAGGCGGTTGGTGTTGCTGGAAGGACTCGGGGCGCCCAAGCACTTGTTGCGGCCCACACACGGTGAGGAGCAAGGACATCTTGTCAGTTTTTAATTCGTAGGGAACTGTAGCTAATTCACTGATCCAGAAAAAAGACTAGAAGGGTCGAAGCAGCCAAGGAGAGGTCCAGAGACAAGAACGAAAACCATGGCTGAGTCCAGGGACTCCGGCTGGTTGTCACTAAGTAAATGAAGAGAGTTGAATCCGTTCCCACGCTGCGCCAGGGGACTGTTTCTCCTAGGGGTTTCTGAGCACCGCAAAGGCGTTAACCCTGACTACACGTTGGAGGCAGATACAGCCGCATCTTCTTAACAGGCACCTTGAGTCACAAATTGACTAAAGGATTCCCGCCACTAACCACAAGCCAGTCCATCCCTCCCCCTCCTCTTTCTTTACTACTTTTCAGTGTCACCCGCCCGCCCCTCTTCCCTCAACCTTTCTTGGATTCCCTGGTGACGCGGACTCATAGCTGTCCAGCAGTCTATTCTGAACCAACCGAACTGAGAGGATTGTCCTCTTGGGAATCCTCCTCCCCTCTCAACCTACAGATTGGGGGCAGGGGAGGGATCTCTCTCTCTCTCTCTCTCTCTCTCTCTCTCTCTCTCTTTCTCTCTTCCTCCTCTTCGTCCTCCTCCTCTCGCCCCCCTCTCTTCTCTTTCCTTATTCCCCACAGGTCTCTGATCCTCAGCATTCAAGAAGTGACCAGGCACCAGGATGCAGCTGTGCAAAGGCCGGGTGCTGGGCATCTCAGTGGCCATCGCCCATGGGGTCTTCTCAGGCTCCCTCAACATCCTGCTCAAGTTCCTCATCAGCCGCTACCAGTTCGCTTTCCTGACCCTGGTGCAGTGCCTAACCAGCTCCACTGCTGCCATTAGCCTGGAACTGCTGCGGCGCCTGGGACTAGTGTCTGTGCCCCCTTTCAGTCTGAGCCTGGCGCGCCTCTTCGCCGGGGTCACTATGCTATCCACGCTGCAGTCCAGCCTCACCCTCTGGTCCCTGAGGGGGCTCAGTCTGCCTATGTATGTGGTCTTCAAGCGTTGCCTACCCCTGGTCACTATGCTCATCGGCGTCCTGGTGCTCAAGAACGGGGCGCCCTCCGCCGGGGTCCTAGTGGCGGTACTCATCACCACCTGCGGGGCAGCCCTAGCAGGTGAGCAGCTACAAGCCTCCCTCCCTCCCCCACCCACCTACTGTATTCCCTTGGTATCCCCCTCTTCAGTATACACACTGCCCAACCCTAAAGCCTTGCTCCTTCCCAGCCCTTCTTTCCTCTCTGCTTTATCCCATTTCCCCCTTCTCCACTGGTTTCCTCCTTGGTGCTCCTCCAGTCTTTCAGGCAGTCTTCATCATGCCTCCCTTTATCAGTCCGGGGCCAATTCTTGGAGCCTTTATTAACAATAGATCACAACAAAGGGGTGTGTGGAAAGCTCTAGATTTGATGCAGGCCTGGGTTCAAGTCCCAACGATGTCCCTTAACTTGCTGTGCAACCTCGAGCAAGTCACTTTCTTTGAGTCTCAGTGATCTCATCTCCAATATGTAGCTTTGGGGCAAGGGAAAGAACTCTGGTTTAGGAATTCCAGGTTCAAATCCAACTCTGCCACTTACTGTCCATGTAAACTTGGAAGTCATTTCTCTTTTCTGTGCCTTCCTTTTCTCATCCCTAAAATAAAAAGGTTGGACTAGATCATGAGTTCTTAACCTGGCATCTGTGAACTTGTTTAAAAAGAACTTTTTAAAAATCTTGTTTAAAAAAATATTTTTTTAGCTGCATTTCAGTAGGATTGCTTCCCTTTGTAACCTCATATATTTTATTTTATGCATTTAGAAACATTATGCTGATAAGGGGTCCATAGGCTTCACTATAACGTCAAAGGGGGACCCCATGACACAGAACCCCAGGACTAGAGGATCTTGGTTGTTCTCTGACACCCCCTGAGAGGCAGGATAGGGCTTTAAATTGCTGAGCCCCTCAAGATGCACTTTGACTAGAACTGGAGCTGGGATTGGGGTGGGGAGTATAGTGGTGGAGAGAATGGTAGAGTTTGATCAGGCCAGGTAGAGGTTGACAGGTTGACAAGAGGGTCATGTGTTGGGAGGTGTGAAGGCTGTGCTTTGGGAAGGGGACAGGAGTGGAGCAGAGAAACAGAAAATTGAAAATAGTCCTTTTTTTTAAACCAGATTCCATGGCCAGATTATATTAATACATGTCTACTAATGAAGGAAACCCAGAGAAGGACAGACAGCTGGTGGGTTAGGAAGGTAGCACTCACTTTTAAGCAACTACTAACACATGGAGGAGAGGAGGGGTGGGAGGAATTTCCATGAGCAAAAACCCCTCAGTCCTTTGGGTGCAGTTTCCCCATGAGGATTCTTCCAGGCTATCCTGAAGATGCAATGGAAGCTTGGCAGCAGGACTGTGCCTTCTTGGCGAACCATAGCCAAGGGTTCTTCCCACACTGCAGGGAATCATGTTCCTAGGTGCAATGGGACTTGGCAATTTGGGGGCATCAGGAGAGTTCAATTCCCATTCAAATACCCAAGAGACAACCCTATCAGGCTGTCTAGGAAGCAGGACAGAGGGAAAAGAGAGCCCAGTTTCAGTTTAAACTGAGGAGCTAAGAAAGGAATCGTGTGCTCCCACATTTGTGTCTAAGATGCAGCCTGATGTTTTAAGATCACTGGCTTTGGAATTGGAGGGCATGAATTTGAATCCAGGCTGGTTCCTCACTTAGAAAACCTTGGATAAGTCACTTTCCTCTTTGGATCTCATTTTCCTTGTCTGTAAAATGGGGAGTGAAGAAAGGTTGGTCTAAAAGGGTTCTAAGATTATTTGGGGATTTAAATACAATAGTCTTATTGTGTATAGTACTCCATCTTCCCTGAGTCAAAGTGCTTTATTTATGTTCTCACTAAGAAGCAGATGAAGACCAGCCCTGAGTTCCCATTTAATAAATGATAGAAATTTTAGCACAGCAAAGCTTGGAGTGGTATAACAATTCACTTAACAAAGCTAGGGACCTTGGCTTCTCTATTTCTGTTCCTGTCTTCATTATAAATATATTTAAAACTTGTGTAAAAAAATGTCTTTTTTTTCCTCTCCCAGGAGCTGGGGATCTAACTGGGGACCCCATTGGCTATGTGACAGGTGTCCTGGCAGTATTAATTCATGCTGCTTATCTTGTGCTCATTCAGAAGACCAGTGCAGACTCTGAGCACGGAGCCCTCACAGCCCAGTATGCCATCGCCATCTCTGCCACGCCTCTACTCATCATTTGCTCCTTTGCCAGCATGGATTCTATCAATGCTTGGGCCTTCCCAGGATGGAAAGATCCAACTATGGTCTGCATCTTTGTGGCTTGCATTTTAATTGGCTGTGCCATGAACTTTACTACACTCCACTGTACCTACATTAACTCTGCTGTAACCACTAGTTTTGTTGGAGTGGTGAAAAGCATAGCCACCATCACAGTGGGCATGGTGGCCTTCAATGATGTGGAGCCTACTTCTCTGTTCATAGCAGGTGTGGTGGTGAACACCTTTGGTTCTCTAATTTATTGTGTGGCCAAGTTCATTGAAACCAGAAAGCAGAGCAGTTATGAGGACCTGGAGAAAGACCATAGGGAAGATATGCAGGACACAAATGGCGCTCAACCTCCATTTGTTATGGAGGCCTTACCCTTCGAGAAAGGAAATGGTGAAATGGAAGGAGAGCAGACAGCCAGTGGGATCAGTCAGCCCTGCACAGAAAAGCCTAAACGTGGTGTCCTAGAAACAGCACCAGTCTCCAGCAGCAGCCAGGAGGCTGAAGGAGTTAATAAGAACTTATTAAAAGATGCTTACCTTGGAGTGTGGAGATTGGTTAGGGGGACCAAATATATGAAGAAAGATTATTTGCTAGAAAATGAGGAACTATCCAGCCCCTGAAAAGGAAATGTATGTATATTATAACAATAATTATTATATATGTATACAATGTACATATATACATACATACAAACATTTTATATATATGTATATGTTTTTAATAAGGAAGACCATATATTTTATTCCTAGAGGGGTAGGGAGTACATAGAAGATATTGGAAGGGATTGATACCATAAAAGAAATCTAAACCCTATCTATATTATCTTCATTGAGATTAAAGGACATGAAACTGATTAACAACATAAGGTAATTGCATTGGTTTTAGGTTCTTGACCATTAATATTTTTTGTTCTCTGCTCCCCTCTTCCCCAGGCATCTATATTTTCTTCCATGTGGAGTCCAGAAATGATGCACCTCATAGGCCTTCACAGGAAAGTCAGAGCTAACGATTCTGTTAAAGGGGGAACTACAACCTTGCTAACCTGTTAGCAACAGGGGAATTGGTAAAATAAAATAAAAATGGCTCTTGATGTATGAAGGCAATGCTTTGATAGACTCTATTTTTGGAAATTTATAGATATCTTAAAATCTCATGTTCACTTTTTTGCCAAATTTTTCTTCCCTCCTTTTAAAATAAATGATCATATTGGATTTTTGTAGAGGAAGCAATAGCCTTTTTGAAAATACTGATCCCAGACTTTTAGATGTGGAGTTTACAATTCATGGTTAGTATCTACAAAATTATTTTTATTAACAGAAATGTATTTATGACCTTTGCCTTGTAATGCTGAACCACTAAATACCAAATCCATTTTATATTATTTTCACTGTGTTGAATATTCTGTGGAGTGAGCACATTGGCTGAACTGTAATTCAACAGTGACTGAATCTCAGCCAGGCAGGAAAAAAGCTATCCTGGAGTATAGTCCTTTTACTCATTTAAAACCAAGCTCTGCAGCATCTTCAGCTGTGTTTATATTAGAATGATGTTTTTCTAATATCAAATTTGAAAAAGAAATTCTGAAAACACAAGTACTGTTTTGTTGCTTTAACTGTTACATTATTAGAAACTCAAATTTTCAGTGTTTGCTGTTCAATGCTGCTATAATTGTTTTGTATTTTTTGCCTTTAATATATGTGTATGGGCTGTCTAGTATATAGAAGTCGTGTTTGATAATTCCCAAAAGGAAAATGGGAATTGGATCAAAGCAGCCTGATTTTCCAGTGAAGGAGAATGTTGTAAAGTAACATAAAACTGTGCCTTCTCTTGAGGCATATCATACTGTTAACAGAATTCAGTGGAAACAGAAATGAGATAATAAACTGTCATGCTTTGCAGAAATTTGTTTTTTTCATTGTGTTGTCCATCATTTCAATCAGTCGAAAAGCATGTATTAAGCCTTTACTAATTTAATTCAATTCAGTTCAACAAGCCTTTATTAAGTCCCTACTATGTGCCAGGCATTGTTCTAGAAAAACCAAGACAAAAAGGAAAATAAGTCCTGCCCTCAAGGAGCTGATATTCTACTTGGGGAAAGAACTTCTACTTAGATAAACAAATACAAAATAGACACAAAGTAATTTTGGGGAGGACAGACAGCAGGAGGAAGATCAGAAAAGGCCTTATGGGTAAAGAGACAATAAAGCTAAGTCAGGGATTCTGGGAAGCATAGATAAGATAAGCATAGATAAGCATAAAATATTAGAGGTATCCATATTGTATACAAAGGTGCAGTTGGACTGCCGTGACTGGGCAACAAGCAAGTAGTCTTGTTGGGTAGGAATATGAAATCAGTCTGGAAAGATAGAAGGGAGCCAGATTGTAAAGGGCTTTCAATGGCAGCCTGGTTATTTTAAATTTTAACCTAGAGACAACAGGTTGAATAAAGCTTTTGGATGAGTGGAGTGATATGGTCAGATCTGTACTTTGAAATATTAATCTGGCCGCTCTAGGGAGATTGAATTGGAGAGGAGGGAGGCTGGCTTTGAAATTTAAATGAGACATGGTTCCAATCCTAATGGGGCTTAGATTCTAACAGGTGGCTATGATGTGTACACAGGTATCTACAACACAAAACACTATTTCTCTGCTAACAAAGGGAGATGTAAGTTCTGAGTAGGTATCACTCCTAAAGGAATTGGTCACAGAACACTTACACTAGATTACTATTCATGATATAACTATTTACATGTTGTCCACTGAATTATAGAATCATGGAATATAAGAGATCATCTATTTCAACTCCTTCATTTTAATTTATTTTAATAAATTTTATTGATATCTTTTTACATCACAGTCATTTCTGGATATACTTTAATGCTCATAGAACTTTCCCTCATAACAAAGAAAAACAACTCAGCCAAACCAATAAATCCAGGAATACCTACAAAACATCTGTTAAGCACTTCGTGCCAAACACTCCATTAAGTCTTGTGGATAAAATACAGTTGTGAGAGTCCCTGGTCTCAAGGAGTTTCTATTTAATAGATGAAGCCAATACCTGGGTATCAACCAGGAAAGGGTGTTTTGTTCAGGGATGTGATAGGGATGGTGAATGCAGCCAAAGGGGAGTCAATTGAGCCACTCTTTCCAGAAGCAATGGTAGAATTGATTTGATTATGCTTCCCAGAGCAAGCCGTGGTTAACAAAGGATAGGAAGTGGTGGGATAAATATATAATATAGGTGAAAGAAGATGACCAGGATGGATGACTAGATGAACTGTCAAGCATGGAATATATAGGATGAACTGGGACGGGCTAGATAATAGTGGGGTCTATGAATTGATGTCACTCACTGATTGGTGCGAGCCAATCAGGACACAGTGCATTGAACATTTCATATCTTTAGTGCCTTTCCTCGCTACTGAAAAGAGAGAGATGCGTTTCATCATCTCTACTTTATTGTCAATATTTGTCTTTATCATTACTTAGAATATGACTTCCTTTTAACGTTTTCTGTTTAACAGCTGATTTTTATTTAGCACTATGTATTATCTTGGCAGCTAGGTGTTGTAGGAGATAGAGCAATAGACTTGGATTACAAGCTGTCAAATCACTTAACCTCAGTTTTCTTGTCTGTAAAATGGGAATAATAATAGCACTTAGCTGATAGGATGTTGTATCAAATGACAAAGTATATAAAGTATTTTATAAGCTCTTAGGTGCTATACACATTAATTATCATTACTGTTGTTATTTTTATTACTAACTGCAATGATGCTGCTGCTGATAAAAGTAATAGCTGGCTTCAAGGCTTTCAGAATGTTACATACATTATGTAGTCTGATCCTCAGAACAACTCTGTTAAGTATATGCTATTGGTTGACTGGGAGAGGTTTATTGACTTGCCCAGTGTCGTATGGCTATTGAGTATCAGAGGAGAGATTTGTTCTCCTGGGTTCTGTTTAGCTGACTCTGCATCAGTTCATTCAAGTATTTCCCTGTTTCTTTGAGTTCTTCAGATTTTAATTTTTTTGTATGTTGCGACAATAGTCCATTAGAGTCATCATAATTTGTTCAGTCATCCCTATCAATAGGGACTCATGTGATTCAGTCACTTACCATCCCCAGAAGCATTGCCATGAATATTTTGTCATCTATGGGACTTTCTTTCTTTGACCTTCTTGGGGCATGTGCCAAGTAGTGGAAATGCTGGATTAAAGGAAGGGTAATAAACAGTTTAATGACTTTTCTTGTGTAATTCCAAATTGCTTTCCAAAACAGTTGGATCAATTCACAGCTCCATCAATGTTAGATGAATGTGCCTATCTATTGTCTCACAGGCCTTGCATTATTATTTCCATCTTTTCAGTCAGTCAGTAATCACTTATTAAGTGTCTACTATGTGCCAGACTCTGTACTAAGCACTGGGGATACAAAGAAAGGTCGATAGTCTTTATGCTCAAGGAATTCACAACCTAGTGCAGGGATGAGGAACCTGCAGGCGCAAGGCCACACATGGCCCCACAGGGCCTCAAGTTCAGCCCTTTGACTGAATCCAAACTTCACCAAACAAATCCTCTTAATAAAAGGATTTGTTCTGTAAAACTTGAACTCAATCAAAAGGCTGCACCCAAAGACCTAGAAGGCCCCATGTGGCCTCAAGGCCAAAGATTCCCCATCCCCAGTCTACTGGGAGAGATAACATGCAAACATTAATGTACAAACAAGTTATGAACAAGGATAAAAATAAGGCTCTAGAATTTTGAGGGATTGGAAATGGCTTCCTGGAGAAAGAGAGATTTTAGCTGGGACCCGATGGAAGCCAGAGAACAGAGATGACCTTCTGTCATCTTTTTTTTTTTTATTTTTGGAGGGGGGAAGGTTGGGCAATTAGGGTTAAGTGACTTGCTCAAGGTCACACAGCTAGTAAGTGTTAAGTGTCTGATGTCAGATTTGAACTCAGGCCCTCCTGACTCCAGGGTTGGTGCTCTATTCACTGTGCCACCTAGCCACCCCAGACCTTCTATCACCTTTGCCAATCCAATGCAACTCCTTCATTTCAAAGAGATTGTGTGACTTGTCCAAGTTCACATTGCTGTTTTAGGAGCAAAGTTGGTGGGTCACCTGACTTCTTATCCAGTTTCCTACAACATGCTATTTCTTGGCATTTTTTCCTGCTAGCCTGGATCTGAAAATATTTCTGACCTTCATCATCATCAAGGTTAACAGCCAATAAAGGATAACACAGGGGAAAGCAAACGTTTTCAAGGAATTTGGTGCAGAGTTCTTGAAACAGTTATTCTTTTTTCTGCCGGAGAATACTGTTGATTATAAGTTTACTAACATGATTTATTATAAATGTCAGCATATTCTGGAATGCCTAAAATTGTGGCAGTAAGTCCTGTATTTAAAATTTATTTAAGAAAAACAAATATAGCAGAGATAAGATTATATATCAGCCCTGTAATTTTAGTCCAAGATGATGAGAAATCCTTCTGGCTATTTATAATGGAGCTACCTTGCTACTTGTTAGAAGAGTCTGTTTTCCAAAGTTTGTGTGTGTGTGTGTGTATGTGTGTGTGTGTGTATGTGTGTGTGTGTGTGTGTGTATATGTATGTGTGTTTGTATGTGTGTGTGTGTGTGTGTGTGTATGTGTGTGTGTGTGCGTACTCTCCTGTGCTGAAGTCAGAATAGAATACTAAAATCAGAGGGAACCTGAGGGATCATCTAGTTCAGTCCACTCATTTACACAAAGGGAAACTAAGGCCCAAAGAGACAAAATGACTTGCCCAAAGCAGTACAACTAATTGGTGGGTCAGAACTTAAGCTCCAGTCTCCTTAAGCTTCAGGGTTTTTTCCCCCCGAATTACATAAGTAGGAAGGAGCACTTATGAAACGATAGCTAGAAATGGTTGGCAATAGCATGTAATGACTGCTTTTAAAATAGGCATTAATTTTAATGCTAATATGCCATGGGGCAACACCTGCTCTATGTCTATGAAGTAGAGAAAGAACAGAAAAAAGGAAAAGCTGAATCAGAATAGTGTAGTTGTTTAATTCTGTTGGCAGTTATGTACAAACAGTACCAAACACATAAAGTGATAATATTTTTTTTAAACAGAAAACTTAAAATCCTCTGTATTGAAATTTGATGATCTTTACATTTCAGTGAGAAATTAACCTAGGTTTTAGAAATAGACTCATAATAACTAGGGCTTGAGTGCCAAAGGAACAGGATAAAATCTGGAAGACAGGAACTTAGTCTAAATGATCCTCAGGGTGAGAAGGTCAGGCATCATGATTCTAGGAATGGACATACAGGGCCTTGTCTGAAAGCAGGTCAGAAAACAGATCAATCCATGGCAGAAAGGGCAGACGGTTCATGAGTACCACTGCCCAAGATCCTTACCGAATCTAAGACCTAGATCATCTAGTCAAATGTTGTTGTTGTTCAGTCATATCTGACTGAACACGACCCTAGTAGGGGTTTTCTTGATGAAGATACTGGAGTGGTCTGCATTTCACTCTGTAGTTCATTTTACAGCTAAGGAAATTGAGGCCAACAGGGTGAAGTGATTTGCCCAGGGTCGCACAGCTAGTGTCTGAGGCCAGATTTGAACTCAGGGAGATGAGTTTTCCTAACTCCAGACATGGTGCTATATCCTCTGTACCACCTTCTGCTCTTGACAATAGTCCATTCCATCAATATGTCATAATTTGTTCAGTCTCTCCTATCAGTAGGGAATCATGTGATTTCGTTATTTGCTATCCCCAGAAGTATCGTTATGAATATCTTGTCACATATAGGCCTTCTTTCTTTGAGCTGTTTGGGGCAAGTACCAGGTAGTTGTAATGGGAATGGGAATTTGAAGATCTTCCCTGCCCCTTAATAAGCCTAAGGGAATTTGAAGACTTTTCCTGCTTTGAAAATAAACTCTGCCCCCTGATAGGCTGGATGTAATCACATGGAGCCTATGGTGGGAGGAGTTTGCTGAAAGGTGGAACAGAGCCCACAGGAAGCAGGTAGTCAGGGCTAGCTAGACTGAGAGGAAGAGAACATGGGTCCCAGGGAGTCAGTCAGACTTGTGAATAAAAATATTGGTTTGTGGGAAGGCTAAAGGATGGTGTGACTCTCTGTGCTGTTGTGGTTGACTGGTTTTGGGATTTGGTTTTCTGGTGTCTGAACAAATGTTTTGCTTCTGTCTTTTATATGGAGAGTCTGTTGCTTTTTGCGATTGAGCACCATGCGGGTATATTTATAGTGACTGTGGGTTCTGTGAATATTGTATTGGTGCTATAGTAGTAGAACTGCTGGATCAAAGAAAGGGTATAAACAGTTTAGTGACTTTTCTTGTATAATCCCAAATTATTTTCCAGAACAGTTGGATCAATTTATAGCTCCACCAACATTGATTGAAGAAACTGAGGTAAATAGGGTTAAGTGACTTGCCCAGGGTCACACAACTAGTAAGTGTCTAGATTTGAACTTAGAAAGGTGAGTCTTCTTGACTCCAGGCCTGGCCGTCTATCCATTGTGCCACTGAATTGCCCCATTTAGTCAAATAGGGATCCCAATAACAGAAAATGAGAGAAAGTCTAGGCAGGCAGTGAGTGTTAGGTAGGTGGCAGGCAGGTCTGATATCAAATTTCAAGACCTGGTGATTGAGATTAAAGGGCAAAGAACTCAACCACTAGAGACTCCTAATTTCTAGGATGACTGGGTTTGGACTGTGCTCTCTCACTGTCCATATAACCCTGGGCAAATAACCTCTTGCTTTATAGAGGGCTGGGATTTGAGCTTTCCAGGTAACTCTTCATTCTTCCTCAGCAGCTCTGCTTGGCTTCAACTGCATGAAACATCATGTCTGCCTCAGGTTCCCCTTGGTGTCACCCCTCTCCCTGCTGCCTCCTACTTTGAGATTGTAAGCTTCCTGAGAGCAGCATTTAGCACAGTGCCTGACACATGATAGTGCTTAACAAAATTTTCATTGAATTGTATTGAATTGAGGCTCAATTTTTTTTTAATCTGTAAAGGGGGATACTAATATTTATAATATTTATCTCACCAAGCTGTCATGATAATTAAGTTAGATATTGTATGTAAAACTCTTCATAACAGCAATGTGGATTTATGAGCTATCATCATCATTATATTGTATATCATAATATTATATTAAATAATATTGTGATATATTGTATATGGAATATATGGCATATAATATACAACATAATATATTCTATATTATATGGAATATATTTATTATAGAACTTATATATACATACAAATTTTTATTACAGAGAAAACTGTTCCTATAGCCTGGACATAATAGACCTTCAAAAATTTAAAAACACATTCATTAAATTTCACCACACCAAACACTAGTAACCTATGAACACAGGAAAAGAAGAGCTCTTAGAACACAGAGGTCTGGTAGAAGAAATTAAAATCATGTGAGATTGGACGGGGTGGGGAGTGGGAGGGAAGCTCATACTGTATAAGCCCTTCTGTCCTTTAAAACTTTTCACAGCCTAGGCCAACTTATCTTTCTAGCCTCCTTATATATTACTTCCCTTTCCACGTCCTGTTTGCTCTTGGAAAGCATCCTGAAGATACGTTCAGTGAGTCTGCAGAAAATGAACTTGCATCTCAACACTTTCATTCAATTACAAAAATTAATTATTTTATCCACTTAGGCAAGAGTTCACCAAAAATTAAACATTAAAGAATGATTGCTGGAGAGTGCTGTATCCTCAGTCTATTTTTATGTGAATAATAAAAACAAATTAATAACAATAATTTCCAGATATTGGTGAACTTGAGTGTAAGGCAGGTCCCTAATTACTGTGAAAATGAAGTGCAATGTCAGATAGATTAGCAGGAAGTTAGTGCGTAATGCCATCTAGTTTCTTACATCTCTTTGGCGTGGGATTCATTTTGCATTCATTATTTTTTGCCACCAAACCCTCCCCTCTTTTACCTTCCCTATTACTGTCAAGGTTATCACCATCTTCCCACTCACCTAGACTCACAGCCTCAACTCTTCACTCTTTCTCAGCCCCCACATCCAATCAATGGTCAAAGCCTATTGTTTCTACCCTTGTAATATCTCTCATATATTCCCCCTTCTCTCATCTGACACTGCATCCACCCTCATTACTTCACTTTGCCTGGACTATTTCAGTAACCTGCTGATTGGTCTCCTTGTCTCAAGGCTCTTCCTAGTCTGGTCCACCCTCTGTTAAGTTATCTAACTGATTTTCCCAAAGTACAAGTCTGATCACATCATCTCTCCATTCAATAAACTTTAGTGGCTTCCTATTACCTCTAGAAGCAAATTTAAAATTCTCTGTTTAGCTTTTAAAGCTTTTTATTGCTTAGCTATATAACCTGGTCCCTTTCCAGTCTTTTCACATTTTGCTCCCTTCCATGTATTCATTGGTCCAGTGACACCCTTGCTGTTCCTTGCACAAGACACTCCATTTCTCTATTCCAAGTATTTTTACTGACTGTTCCTCCTGCCTAGAACCCTCTCCCTCCTTGTCTCCTTTTCCTGGCTTCCTCAGTTGTTTTTT
>CM053584.1:296547989-296576411 GCA_028627135.1 Pseudochirops cupreus
GAGCCTGTTCCATTTTGTGATTAATAACTATATCAGCATATTTATAGTTACTGTAGGCATTGTGAATACTGCATTGCTGATACAGCTCCTCACTCCCTCTTTCAGATTTTCCCCCCACCACCATCACTTAGCAACCAACTTTCTCCTTTACAATTTGTTATATGTATTCCAGATCCTTACGATTGTCATTCAGAAACCTGCAGGTCACTGTTCCTCCCTACCCTACACTAGGGCAGCTGAGTGGCACAGTGGATAGAGGGCCTTACTCCCAAATAGCAATCATAATCATAAAATTGTATAATTTTAAAGCTGGAAGAAACCTCCGAGATCCTCTAGTTATGGTATCTGTGAACTTAAAAACTCAATTTCCTGAGTTGATATCTGACCTCAGATACTTACTAGCTGTGTGACCCGGGGCAAGTCACTTGACCCTGTTTGCCTCCGTTTCTTCATCTGTCAAATGAACTGGAGAAGGAAATGGCAAACCACAACAGTATCTTTGCCAAGAAAACCACAAATGGGGTCACAAAGACTCAAACACAACTGGAAAAAGACTGAACAACACTTCACAACAGATTCAGTATCTGACTCAGTCTTCTTCTCTATCCTTCAACCCCTCCCTTCCCTCTTCAAGTACCGCAGCCTCCTAGATTCTAGTTCTCTTCCATTTCTATGGCCTCTGTCTCTAGTCTATCTCCATCACTCACTGGAATGGTCATAAATTCGTCTCCTTCTTCACTTCCCTATCATCTGGAAGTCCTCATTAAGCTTCCATCCTGACTACGTAGTCCAGGGCTTTTTACTCAGAGCCTTTAAGCTTTCCATAATGTTTGAGGCTACTTCTCTATTTTTCCACATTTCTGATCTAGGCATTAAAATCCCTCTTTGCCAAAAATAGTAACCACTTTGGTGAGTCAGTGCAGATGCCTGTGGATTAATAAATGCTTATTAATTGATACTGTAGAGCTTTTGTCATAGAATCATAGTTTTGCATATGGAAAAGATCTCACAGGTCATTGAATTCATCCCTTAGAGGTCATTAAGTCCAACTCTCTCTTTTTACAGTTGAGGAAACTAAGACTAATAGAGCGGTAAGTGATTTGCCCAATATCACAAAGTGGTAATTGGCAAAGCCAGAATTTGAACCCAGATCTTCCAATCTCAAGTTGAATGTTCTTTCCATTGCACAAAGAGGAAGAGCATATGGGCCAATGGCAGTAACCAATGATTAAAAGAGGAAAGTGGAGGAAGATGGAGTGACTTTAAATCATCTTGAAATGTAGGATGGCATCCTACCTCATCCTGGGCTCAAACACAAGGCTTATGCTCTAGAAATGAACTCAGTAATTAGACAATCACTGACTTAAGAGCAAGTCTGGGAACTTTGAGGCATGTGACTAATTGCAAAGTCAATGCTTGATGACCACTAGAGGGAAAATCTGCCAAGAGAAACCATAGTTGGAAAGATGCCTGAAAGCTATGTGCCCTTCTTCAAGCAATCTGGTTTTGTTTTGTGTGACAATGACAATGCTACAGCTCTGCAGAAGAAATTAGGCTCAGTCTCAATTTTCATCTGAGCGATGTCAGTTTCTATACTCATAGATGTGACCACTTTTCCCTGGGGGTACTTGGTTTGCAGTCCCGAAGGAGGGGCTATGAGAACTGACTCTGCATTAACAATGATGACTGTGTACACTGGATCTGTTTAAAATATCCCTGTATGGGTTTCAAGATTATTCAGCCTTGAAAGGTCTCATTTTCCCCATCACTAGATTTACAGGCACTACCAACCAGAGAAGGAGGAAAAATTTTAAAAACAGCAAATGAACAGAAACAGCAGAAAGATATTATAGGATTATCTTCCACCAAGGACAATGGATCCCCATGACAGGTATCTTATGTCAAGACTTTCCTCCACTGCTGTGAAATTCCATTTCCACTTCAATTGGGAGGAATGGACATTCGAAAATATACTCAGAATTAAACCTCCTTACAGAAAAACAATAATGCCTTGTTCATTGTAGACAAATGACTGTTAAGAAGAATATGTGAAAGAAACACATAAAAATGGAAGCTGAAACAAAACGAAAACACCAAATGCTTGTTGGTTAGCCCTGAGAGAGATGGTCTTGCAGCTGCTATGTACCTGAACAATAAAAGAAGCGTCTTGAGTAAAGCTACTGACAAAGAGAAGCTCATCCATAATCCCGCTGGGAGCCATACTGTGGGTGTGAAGCATTTGACACAGAGATATTGTTTAGACATCAGACCTGTGTTATGTTGTCAGTGGAGGCACAAGCTCTGTGAACTCCATCATAGTATATGAATCCCTTGAAAGCCCAGTGCCAAATGAATGAGTTTGGGCTATCGTCCTATCTAGTGCCAGCATGGACTGCAAACAAACCCGTGGAGTCTAACTTTGGTGCCATCACACCTCCCCTTATCATTTTATCTTTGCCCTCCCTCTCCCAGAACCCCTGTGCTCAGCTGAAAGAAACCTCAGAGATCCTCTAGTTATGGTACCTGTGGTATCTGTGAACTGTATGTAGATACATACATATACATATATATATGTGTGTGTGTGTGTGTGTGTGTGTGTGTGTGTGTGTGTGTGTGTGTATGTGTGTGTATGTGTGTATATATATATGTTTCTGTAATTATTGTAACATAATCCTATGTATTTATTTTATGCATTTTAAAACATTCTGAGAAGGAGTCTATAAGGCTTCACCATACTGCCAAAGGGATACATGAGACAAGAAAGGTTAAGTCCAACCCTACAGGTTTACAGAGGAAGAAACCAAGTCCCAGAGAGCTTAAGTGATTTGTCCAAGGCAATAAGTAGCAGTCAGAATTTGGATCTCTGTTTTCAACTTCCATACTCTTTCCATGTCTATACATAGCTTTTATAAGTGACCTGAACCATCCTAATCATCCTGCAAACTTTCCTAATTTCTAAGAAGATAATAACAATTCCTGGTAATGAAATACTAAATTAAAATTGCGGATAACATACTACTTTTAGAGAAATGTATTTTAACAAATTTGAATTTTCATTTTTCTGTGCTTTAGGTAATTCACTGGAGCCTCTCATTTAATTAATGTGTTCAGACCATTCTTTCCTGTCCATTTTATTGAGATTTTTGTAAGTGGAGGCAGAGTGATGAAGTGCTAAATTAGAAATAAGAAAAAATAGACTCTAATGCCAGGCCTAGCCATTAGGTAGCAATGTGACTCTGAGTTATTCATTTAACCTCTCAGTTTGCTAATCTACAAAATGAAAAGGTTAGACAGAATGAACTCTGAGGTTCCTTTCAGTTTTAAAATTCTGTGCCTTAAAAGATGACTTTATAATTTTAAATTATTTTAGAGCCTTGTTATGCTTACTTTTAAAGTATCATTTTGGTCAAATACATTTCTTTGATACCAAGTCATAGAATCATAAGAAATGATCTTTGAAATCATCTAATCCAATGCCCTCTTTTACAGAAAAGAAAACTCAGGCCCAAAGGAGAAATGTCTTGTCCATGGCCAAACAGGTAACCAACAGCAGAGCCAGGATATTAACCCAGGTATTCTAACTTAAATGGAGTTATGCTCTTTCTATTAGACCTCAGAATCAAAGTACTACCGAACTCCAGAGTTGGAAGAGAAATCAGAGACCATCTGTGCTATTCAATCTGCTTATTTCAGTACTAATCAATGATTTGAAAAAGAATGTTCCCTACAATACACTTGACAAGTGATCATCCAACTCCTGTTTGGAGACTTTGAGCATGAAGGGGACCTATCCTCTCCTAAGACAACCCATTGCATTTTGGAATTGTTCCATTTGGAAGGCTTTTTTTTCTTATATTGAGTCTAAATTTCCTCTTCGCTACTTCCATTCATTGCTTCTACTTCTATACTTTGGACAGACCAAGTCTAATCTTTCTTCCATATGAAAGCCTTTCAAATACTTGAAGGAGGCTCCCAATAAATCTTATTTTCTCCAGGTCCAACATCTTTAGTTCTTTCAACCAATCCTCAAATGACATGAACTCAAGGCCCTCCACCATCCTACTTGCCTTCCTCTGGACACTCTCCAGCTTATCACCATGCTGCCTGTCTCTCCACATTATAATTTTGTTTCTTTAGGAGAAATATAATCTTCCTTATGACGATCTGCTTTAGGCCATGATTTCCAGAAACATATTAGAGCAACAAGAGGGAAACGACCTGTATAATTTTTCTTTTTCATCCCCACATCCCTTTAATTTGTCAAGAGAATGAGTTAATGAATAAACTAGTTATGTTCCAAGGTCTTATTGTTGGCTATCCTCTCTTACTATAGGTGTTAGGTATGACTCACTGTTGACATGGAGGAAACAGAGAAGGCAGGTGTATATCTTTCAGCAGTGCTTCATAATAAACCTTTAGTTTAATATGGAACTCAATGACCCATTAGTGCCACAATTTATCTGCCAGCTCCCCAAATGGACTGCTGACATTTAAAATTTGGCTCCCTATAACTCTTTCTTTCAGTCCATCACTGAACCATGTGCTGCCTTGTAAGATAGTTCAATGACAGGTTTTAAATCCATATTGACAATTGAAACTTCTGCCTACATCCCTGGGAACCTCATCAGCCAATCAAAGAGCACCCATTGTGCACCTTTTGTATATTAGGCATTGAGGATACAAAGACACAAATGCCCTCAAGGAGCTTAAATTGTTTCTGTGGGAACAGCATATACACATATAAAGTGCATGTATCCAGGTATAAAAGCATATCCAAATTAATTGGGGGAAAAGAGGAGAGAGACCAACAGCTGGGACTTGATGGAAAGGGCTCATGGAAGAGGAAACATTTGAACTTTGAATGTCGCTGAAGACTATAAGGACTTTAAGACACACAAGTAATGAGGGGATTCATTCAAGGCATTGGGGACAACCTGTGCAAAGAAATGATGGAGATGGAGATGGGAGATGAAACACCCTACTCAAAGACCACTGACTGCAGCTTTCTAAAGAAGAGACCACTTTTCAGATCATCCATCATATACTTCTTTTGTCTATTCAATGAATAAAACAGTCCAAAAAAATGTTTACTCCATAGCGCTGTCAGTGAAATGTTTAGGTTATTAAGAGCAAAAGCTGTTCTGAGAGAAGAGAGCTCAGAAAGAATCAGTCAACTGGCACAAAAGCATTAGAAGAAGCATCATTTGCTGTTTTTTCCATGATGATTAACTTAATATAAACATATTCAGCTTTTTCATTCTTTCATATTCCAGCCAACACAGATCCACTTAACAACAAAATCAATTGTTCTTTCCATTCCTGTCTATATCTAAACAACTGGACCAAGGCTTACATTCTTAAATTTTCCATTTTCTATCTACTCATAGTTCCATAAGATCCAGTCTGCAAGTTACCTACTTCCTCCATTGCCTTTCATGACCCAATTAAAAACTCTTCGTACAGTTCATTGCCTCCAATATGTTAATTTGTTAGATTAGTTCAGATTCAGTATCCACAAAACACATGGTCTTTCTATGTGACAGTAGGCAAGGAGAGTAGCCACTATGCCCCATTTGTCAGGTAGGAAGAATAATCAGGTACCTTCCACAGCTTGTCAATGCTGAAGCTGCAAGTTGTCCTTTCTCTAGCAAGCAATTGTTCACCTTCTCTTTGCTCAGGCTCTTCTAGAATGAACCTAGAATTTTAAAATATTAAACTTTCATTTCCATATAATATTTTGTAACCCAATCTCAAAACTAGTCCATTATTTTACCACCCCCACCCTCTCTTGGAGAATATTCAAGCAAAATCTCCAATATATATTAGGTTTAGTTCACGTTTTATTTCCCACCAATTCTTTTCTTTAAATAAATTTTTATTGTTTTTTTTACATCATAGTTTTTCCCAATATCCTTTCCCTCCACCTTTCAGAGAGCCATCTCATATAATAAACAGTGATTTAAAGACAAAATGAGGGGAAAGAAGAGGAAAAAATGAGCATAATCAATCAATATATCGAAAAAGTCCAAAAACAGGCATAATGTATAATATTGGTGGATACTCCAGCCTCCATGGTATCCTCTCGTAACTTTTCTTTCAAGTCATA
Source organism: Pseudochirops cupreus (assembly GCA_028627135.1). NCBI lineage: Eukaryota > Metazoa > Chordata > Mammalia > Diprotodontia > Pseudocheiridae > Pseudochirops > Pseudochirops cupreus. Next base: position 296,554,096 of record CM053584.1, read on the forward strand.
CTTGACCTTTGAAATTTTATAACATCCTACTTATTCTTAACTCCTTTTCCATCCCTGGTGACCCACAAGGAAACACATTCACAAAATGGTGTAGAAATGTGCCTTGTGCAAATTGTCATGAGCCAAAAGTCTTGTGTTGTACCAAATATTAGTTGAATAAAGTCAAAATATCTTCACCACAAGAATTAGATAATAAAACACAGTGTAATGGGAGACTAGTTTGTGTACAGAGTATATCAGCATACTTAGCTGATACAAATTCCCCAGATGGAAGCGTCTGGAGGACTCATTTTCAGGCTGTGATGACATGTAACATGGAGACATTATGTAACCTGGTTCTGGTCTGCTAAATTGTTGTTGTTCATCCTTTGTTCTCAAAGAGGACCAATGATATCACGAAGGTAATGTCTTGACTTGCAAGTGAATTGGATTCAAGTGAGGCAAAGTTCTTTAGTCATCAGCCTCACTCTCTCCTCCAGAGTCATCAGAGTCCAGTGGCAAGACAAAGGTCAAGACTGCTAACCAAGTGATGGACAGCAGCTTCCTTGATAGTCTGACCTTGACCTTCTCACTTGGTGTTTCTCTGCTCTTAATTTGACTCCTTTGTTGATGGTATCTGGTGAGAGACAAAGGTAAAGCCTTGGGTCATCTCCCTCCAAAGCCAACATGTGACCCTATGAGAGTAAGTCTTGGTCTTTCGCCTGATTCAATATTTGTAGGTCTGTTTTGAGGTGAATGAGATTAATCTGAACGCTCTGAATTGGTGAGTTTCAAAAGTTCAAGAGAGAAAGCCTCTAGGAATCCAGGATACTGGCGTCTAGGAGGCAGAGTTCATGCTGGGTTTTGAAGTCAGTCCAGCATTGATGACGTAAGAGGCAATGAATGACCTTTAAGAGTAATCTTCAGGGGATGCCCACCAATTGGGTGATGACTAAACAAGCTGTAGTATATGATTGTGATGGAATATTATTGTGCTATAAGAAATTACAAGCAGAACAATGTCAGAAAAATCTGGAAGGACTTAAATGAACTGATGCAAAATGAAGTGAGCAGAACCAAGAAAACGTTATACTCAGTAATAGCAATATTGTACAATGAAGAACTATGAGTGATTTAGCTATTCTTAACAATACTATGATCTAACACAATCCCAAAGGACTAATGATGAAGCATACTATCTACCTCCAGAGAAAGAACTGATATTGTTTGAATACAGACTGAAGCATGCTATTTTTCGCTTTCATTCTTTTTTTACTCTAGTCTTCTTGTACAAAATGACTAATATGGAAACATTTTCTATGATTGCACATGTATAACCTATATCTGATTGCTTACCATCTCAGGGAGGGGCAAGGGGAAGGAAAGATAGAGGGGGAATAGAATTTGGGACTCAAAACTTTAAAAAATGTTTAAAATTCTTTTAATATGTAATTGGGGGAAAGTAAAATATATTTAAGTAAGGGGGGAAAAGTGATCTTCTGGACCCAGCTCAATGGTAGCTGAGGCAAGAACTTTTCTAACAAGCATATCACCTTTAGATATGAAGGTGGTGGTTCCAGTACTAGATAGAAACTGTATCTGAGCCCACTGTTCCCAGAAATGAAGTGTTTATGGGAGAGAGTGTGCCCCACTAAAGTCCTGGGGAGAATTGTTTGTACTTTCATTCTTGTTATATCTTCAAATTCTTACCAGTCTTAGTCATTGAATGGGCATTGTCTCGGGCAAACTGATGCCTATTAAAAAAAATCTTAGCTTTAAAAGACCAAGGTCTCCCATTGCATTCAGGGTCATCTCTAGTTGTCCCATTTTATATCTGGCCACTGGTCCCATATGGCTCCAGAGGAGAGTGAGGCTGATGACTTTGTACAGCCCTCCCTCACTTCAATTCAATTCACTTGCATATCATGGCATACCTCCCTGATGTCATGGTCCTTTTTAAGAATGAAGGACAAACAACAGCATTGAATTAAATATCCCTTTGGTAAAAGCTAATTGATGTTCAATGACTAAGTAGAACCAGGATACTAGTCACTGGAAACCTGACAGCAAAGACAATGCAACTGACAGGGGCTCAAGCTGATGGCCTTAGAGAAGAGACAGCCCCAACCCCTCTGGCTACTTCTAAAACCCTGAATGGCAGGCGCAGACTGCCTGGCTCAGGTAACATGACGCCTGAGAGTATTCCCTACAACAGTATGAGATTTCCCCATTGACTGTAAATTGCTTAGACAAAAGATCAGTTATCTGGGCCCAGTTATGCCGATGGCTAGATTCACAAATTTTTTCTCATGAGGGAACCAACACCCCAAGAAGTCATTGGCAGAGAAGTGCTCTCATTCTTTCCCCACCCCCAACATCACAGTAATAGAATGTAAAATATACTGTCTTGTTATGCCTTGCTAGGTCTGTAAGCAGGTCAACAAAGAGCTGGGGTTGGGAGCTCTCTGAACCTTCTCTCCAGAACCACCATTCAGCAGTCACTCATGAAGTCTGCTCTTCTTCTCAGGTGGAGATCCAGCAGGTCTGATTCATATCTCCAAGTGACTTAAGCATCCACGTCCTCCCCTTACTCTATCTTCTTTCCCACTCACTTCCCTTCCTATGCTATATGATGGTACCTTTTGGCTTGGTTATCCTGTCTATCATTTTAAAGACTCCTATTCACTTAATTAATTCACAACATTCCTCCATTTAGAGTCAGATATTTATTTTTTTATTTTTATTTTTTTTTGCTTTTTGGAGAAGGAAGGCAGGGCAATTGGGGTTAAGTCACTTGCGCAAGGTCACATGGCTAGTAAGCGTTAAGCGTCTGAGGTCGGATTTGAACTCAGGTCCTTCTGACTCCAGGGCCAGTGCTCTATTCACTGTGACACCTAGCCACCCCTAGATAGGCCATTTAGTGGATAGAGCGCAGGTGTTAAAATACAGAAGGGTCCTGCTTCAGACACTTACTAGCAGCTATGTGACCCTGGGCGAGTCACAGCCTTCCTTAGCCTCAGTTTCTTCCTCCATCAAATGGAGATAACAATAATGCCTACCTCACAGCTGAGCAGTTAGGTGGTGCAGTGGATAGAGTTCTAGGCCTAGAGTCAGAAAGACTCATCTTCTTGAATTCAAAACTGGCCTCAGCCACTTAACTAGCTGTGTGACCCTGGGCAAGTCACTTAACCCTGTTTGCTTCAGTTTCCTCATCTGACAAACAAGTGTAGTGGCAACCACACTGGCATACCCAGGATGGCTGCTAGCACAACTTCTTAGATCTGCTTTATTAGGAAAGATAGCTATTTAAGGGATCAACAGTCTTTTTCAATTACATTCACTAGTTCAGAGGAAAAGTTATCACCCTGAACTTCAGAGAAAATACAAGCAGAGAAATAAAGACCAAAAAACAGGGCTTTGATTGCCCGAATATTCTTTACATGCATCCCTGGGTCAATAGAGTCTTTACATCTGTGCAGTCCAGGAGCTCTAAACATATAGCCACTCACAATCTCAACCAGGGAATCACAAGATCCTTCTCATAAGGGAGCCCCCAAGGCAAAATACCAACTCAGAGTATATATACACTTTTCAGAGCCAGAAGGCATCACAACCCTGATGATTCAGTGCCTAATTAGAAATTAGCAAAAGGTGTGAAAGCCTTCCTATAAGCAAGCGACCTTTAATGGGCCCCCTGTAAGGCCTAGTAATGGGTGGGGAAGATCTTAAATCCAATTAACATTACAATAAGTCAATTACCTTGCCTAATATCTAAGGTCTTTCCCAAAAGGGGAAATAGAAAGACACTCAATGTACAATATGAGTCAAGTTGTCAGGTATGGGACAGAGAGTTTCCTCATCTGAGAGTTCCTATGCCAATGAATTAACAGGTCCTGTCTCCATCCAGTCTCCTAATGAAATGAAATGGAGCTTTGGGTGTTCTATGTGACCACACAAAGGAGCTTGTCTTTTCTTGGGGTAGTTATCTTAACCAGTTTAGTGGTAATAGGAAAGGGGAAACAATTAGAAAAGGAGGAGAGAGGAAGGAGAAAGAGGCTGAATATGGAGGAATGAAGACCGGAGTACAGGAAAAAGGGGAAGATAAACTTTCTCTACTCTTCCTTTAGAGGAAAAGGAACCCCTAACATTTGTTTATCAGTGATGCCTTAAATAGCTACTTTCTCTTAAAGGCCAAGATAACTGTTGACATTAAAGATATTAAGAAAATTTTCCAAGTTGTTCAGCAAAAAGCAAAAAACCAAAACTTTGGTAAGGGCAAGTGCTCTCTCTTGGGGACCGGCTGATGTATCTGTTGTATCAGCTTAGAAGAATGTAAGCTCCCAAAGGGCAAGGACTGCTTTCTTTTTCTCTTTGCAGTTAGCATCTTGTCTGTGGACCTTTAATTAACTTTGAAACCAATAACTAAATTATTAAGTTATCTTTGAAACCAATTATTAAATTAAAGAATAAAGTATATTAGACCAACAAAAATGTTCCGTGTTTTTTTCTTTTGGCATCTGTTAATTAAATGATGTTTTGCTTTTCCTCCCAAACCACAATCTATTGCCAAACTTCCTTTCAATTGTCCTTCCTTTGTGACTCTGCAGCTCACATGGTTATCCATTTGTCAGAGAACAACAAGCACTCTTCTGGGTATTTCTGGAAAGCAAATTATCTGGTTAAGCATAAAATGGAGCTGGTTAAACTTTTAGAATCCAGGATTTGGTTTTGCATTTTCAAATGGCTCTAAACTGAAAGCTTTGGGTTAATTAATTCAAGGAATGTTTTCAAGCATGAAGTACTGCAATAATTATCCGTTTGGCAATGGAATGAATAAATATAAAGAGAATAAATACAAACAAACAGAAAGGAAATTAAAATAAGAGGTGGCTTGAAAGAGAGGACATCAACCATTCAGGGGATCAGAGAAAGCTTTGTGTAGAAGGTGGTGCTTGAGCCGTCATGAACACTGAGGGATGCTCTATGAGGCAGAGGTGAGGAGGAAGTACTTTCTGGAAATGGGGGACAACTAGTGCAAAGATCTGAGACTGAGACTGTAGATGGAATATCTGCATGGGGAACACCTTCCTCAAAGACATACGTGATTTGGTTGGTCATGTAGGAAAAGCAAAAGATAACAGATGGACAGCCTAAGGATTACACCTACAAAATATTGAAAGAAATTGAGGTAAATCATTCATGCTGAATTTGGAGAAAGATGTGGAACAGTATGAGAAGGCATGGTTGGAGTATGATCTGTACTGGTGAAGATGGTACCTACTCCAATAAGATCATTTAATCCATGAAAATAGACGGTATTTACTTTTAAGATCTATGGAGAAACATATAAGGGGTTTCCAGTTCAATTCAACATATATTCATTAAGTGTCTACTGTGTGCAGAGTAGGATGGGAGGTCCTGGATGAGACTTAAAGTTGAGATAGGACAAGTCCCTCTAATCTTAAAGGTCTATTGGAGGATATGACATAAGGGCAAATGGCTATAATGATTTTAAACTTTATGATTTAATCAATGAGCAGCTTCTTCTATTAGATAGTACAGTAAATAGGTTTGTTGGACTTGGAGTCAGGAATATCTGAATTCAAATTACTAGCAGGACAAGTCACTTGACCTTTGCCTGCCTCTATTTTCTTATTTGTAAAATGGGAATAATAATAGCACCTACCTCCCAGGGCTGTTGTGGGGATCAAAGGAGATAATATATATAAAGTGCTTTGCAAATCTTAAAGAGCTATGCAAATGCTAGCTATCATCATCATCATCATCATCACCACGACCACCACCAATACAGTCTTTCTACAACTTAATAGTTTTAAAGGACTATCTGGAATTTTGTTGCTGTTGAGTCATTCAGTCATACCCAACTCTTTGTGATTCCATGAACCATAGCATCCCAGGCCATTCTGTTCTCCATTATCTCCCAAAATCTGTCCAAGCTCATATTCTGATCTTCCATGACACCCTCTATCCATCTCATCCTCTTCTGTCTCCTTTTTCTTTTGCCTTCAATCTTTCCCAACATAAGGGTCTCTTCTAGTGAATCATGTCCTCTCATTATGTGGCTAAAGTAGTTAATAATAATTCAAGTCTGGGGAAAAAAGTAAAAATTCTTGAACACTAGAACACCGGAGGTGAATTGGCTTTCCCTAGGTCACTCAACTAATACATGTTGGAGGTGGGATTTGAAGTCTCATCTTCCAGACTCTGAAACAGGCTCTCTAACTATAATCCTGGTCTCTTGTAATATAAAAGTGTGCATAACAAATGCCTGAAATGTGAAAACAAACTGCTGTGAGGTCAGTAGTAATAGTAACAACCAGATAAGGAAGGTATCTTCAGTAAACTCCTCTCTTCTCTGCATATTCTTAGGGAACTCGGCCTGGCTCTTTCTAAGTACATCTCTCATCCTTCCCTCCAAATGGTTTCTTTGCATCTTATATTTAGTTCTATATGTTAAGTTTTAGTCTTTAGGCAAGGTATTCAGTTTGTCATTGCTATCATCTCTTCTAGGAATCACTTTCCCAAGTACTAGCTCTGGATATGAAATTCAAGATAGAGAACTAACAACTAAGGGAATTGGAAAAGGCTTCATAAAGGAGGAGTCACCTCTGTTGAGCCTTGAAGGTTGATGAGGAGGGATTAGCCCAAGTTTAGGAGACAGCCTATGAGAAGACATAGAGATATGAGATGAAATGTCAAGTCAAGTCCAGGAACAGGAAGCGGTCCAGTTTATCTAGAACATAGAGCAAATGATGGCGAATAATATAAAAAAGTCTGGAAAAGAGCTGAAGCCAGATAGTAAGTGAGGAGTTTGTGTTTTATCTGAGAGGCAATGGGGAATCACTAAACATCTTTGAGCAGGAAGAATAATAATGGCCAGATCTATGAATTTTGTACTCATGTGGTAAATGGATTGGAAAAGAGAGATGCTTAAGATCAAGTGAGACAGTCCAGATACTGAGCCAGGAAAACAGCGGCATGTGGAGAAAAGGGAATTTTGTGGAGATGGGATGGACAAGATTTGTTGATTGATTACATACGGCAAGAGAAAGCAGTGGCCAAATGTCAATAGCTAGATAGTGGCCAAGGAGAATGAAGACTGAGAAAAAGAAATTGGATATAACAGTAAAAAAAAACATTAGAAACTTTGGAGAAGCTCATTTCAATCCAATGATAGAACCAGAAGTGAAATTGCAAGGGACTGAGAAATGAGTGTGTAAGACAAACACAGCACACAGGACAGCTGCTAGCACAGGTTCACTCTTGATCTGGTCAGACAGGAAAGACACTAAGAAGGGGTTAATAATCTTACTTTATTCTAGTCTAGTTTTCTCAGAAGAAGATTGCTGATAATGGGAGCACAAACTCCTACAGCATTCCCTAATCACCCTTCTCACAGCCAGTGAGAAGGGAGGGGAACTACCCCTATGTCTCAATGGGGTCAGTTGAAACAGTCACAGCTTATGACTTGTGCATCCCTCAAATCCTCTCAAGCCTCAATGGGAGCCAGTTGAGACAAACACAGATTCCCCCCAAGCCTTGATGAGGACTGATCAAGGCATACATAGCATCTGTGCACTCAACCCTAAGGTTCCTCATTCACTGACTGATGACCACCTTTTATAGGGGAAATAGACAAAGAAGGCATATTGCCAGCAAAAGCCTCACAAGTTTACATCACCTCATCCCTGTATCTCACTGTACAGTCACAGTGGATGTTTATATTATTTATTACTATATAATGCTGCACAAGGGTGATGGAGATGTTTTGAACCCTAACTGGGGGAACTCATATCTAATACCTGGGAATAAGAGATTGTTATGGCTATGGATCCTGGGAAATTGAAATTTAAGAAATATTAACAAAAATCCACTTTACACACACACACTAAAATCCCCCTTAATTACACTAAAATTCACCTTACTTACAGAATGGTAGATAAAATTGGAAGCAGTGAGTGTAGATGATCTTTTTCTAGGAGTTCAGCTGTCCAAGGGAGAAGAACTTAAGAAGATGGTAGAATCAAATGAAAGCCAATTTTTTTTAGTCTGAAGGAGACCAGGAAATATTTTTAGGCACCAAGGAAGGAGGTGGTACATAAAGAGAATTTGAAGAGGAGAGAGAAAAGAGGTAATTTAAAAGACAAACTTACTGAAGCAAGAAGAAGAGATGGGATCAAGGGCAAAAGAAAGGGGACTGCTCTTGCCAGTGAAACTCCTCCTCTACAACTGGAACAAATGAAGAGGGAAAATGGAATAAAGTAGAGGGGTTTTGAAATGAGGAATAGGGGAGAAAAGGTAGCTCACAACTAATCACTTCTATGTCCTTAATGAAATAAGAGGCAAAATCTCCCTGTTGAAAAGGAGAGTATGGGAGCGATTGTAAGGGATTAAAATAAAGGGAAGGTTGGAGCAGCCATTTTGGAAAGAGTGAGAGATAGTCAATGAGAAAACAATTTTTAAAAATTATATGATATTGAAAGTGTTGTTGACATTAGATAACATAAATTTATAAAAGACCCAGTGAGCAGAATTGTGAGCTTCACTACAGCAACATTCAATAGAAGATTCATAGGATCAGGGAAGGTAGATTTGGGGGTGGTAAGATAGACAGGGGGACAATAGGAGAAGAGGGCAAATAAATCAAGGTGAAATTGTAGTGTACAGTTTAACTGGTTGTGATAGACTGGGTAATGAAATGGGAGAACAATGAGGGATAGAGAAACTGGATATCAGAATGAGGGAGGAGAGAAGGAAGGACTGAAGGTTACGACCAGAGAGGAGAATTTCAGAATTCAGGATCATGGAAGAAGGAGGTTATGATGATGGTGAGTTAGAAGGTAAGACCATCCTATAAGTGATTGAAGTGAAATGAAATAAATAAATAAGTGTGTGGGTATGGGTGTGCATACATACAGCACACACACACACACACACACACACACACACACACACACACACATATGTATACATCCCTGAGCAAATGGAAATAACTATCCTTGACAGAAATATCTATCCTTGACAGATACCTACATACCCCACACCTAAGAAGTATAGTATAGTAGAAAGAATACTAGATCTGGAGCCAAAGGTCCTGGGTTCAAATCTAAGCTCTGCCATTTGTCTCTACTTGCATGACCTAGGAAGGTCATTCAATCTCTCTGGCCTTCAGTGTTTTGATTTGCAAAATTAGGAGATTAGAATAAATTACCCCTAAAATCTATTTTATCTCTAAATCTATGGTCCTAATGAGAGGTACACTGGTAAATGGTTTTGTTTTGGTTTTTTGGCTTTTTGGAGAGGGGAAGATAGGGCAATTGGGGTTAAGTTACTTGTCCAAGGTCACACAGCTTGTGTTAAGTGTCTGAGGCCAGATTTGAACTCAGGTCCTCCTGACTCCAGGACTGGTGCTATATTCACTGGGCCACCTGCCCCCAGGTAAATGTTTAACAACCAACTCTCCTGGTGAGAAAAGTACATGACAAACTTTTAAGTTTAATCTGTATTAACATTTTTCTCCATACTTCCTTAAATTTATACAATGAATAAAAGAACAAATAAAACTCAATTTGTAGCAAAAAAACTCACACTGAAAATTCAACCATTAAATTGCCTATACCCTTTGACACAGCAATACCACTACTACTAGGTCTTTTTCCAAAAATGTTAGGGAAAATGGAAAAGAACCTATGTGTTCTAAGCTATTTATAGCAACTCACTTTGTAATAGCAAAGAAGTAGAAATTGGGAGGATGCTCATCAATTGGGGAATAGCTAAACAAGTTGTGGCATGTGATTGTGATGGAATGCTACTGTGCTACAGGAAATGATGAGAAGTTGATTTGAGAAAGACATGGATAGATCTGTACAAAATAATGAAAAGTAAAATGGGCAGAACCAAGAGAACATTGTATACAGTAACAGCCATATTGTTTTAAGAACAACTTTGAGTGACTAAGTCATTTTGACCATTATAAAAACAAATTAACCACAAAGAACTTAACAAAGAAAAGTGCTGTCTACATCCAGAAAAAGAACTGATAAATAGAAGTATGTGTAGAATGATTTTAAATACATACACACACATATTTGTGTCTAACGGTAGACATCTTGAGGGGAAGGGAAGGAAAAAAAGAAAGTTAATGATAACTTTAATATATATTTTAAAAGATAGCAAGTTATACATAATAGATTTGCAGTTTCATATATAATCATCTTTTTTTTCCTATTCTACTATGTTATGGAAATGCTTGTTTTATTTCTTAAGTTCAGAATAAAATTTTTAAAAAAAGAAAATTTAACCCTTGACTTTCTGAGATAAAAGCTGGCTACAGAATACCTCTGGTCCTGATTCCGTCACTAGCTCTAGTATGGGTACATAAGCTTCTGGATGTCAACTCCACTTGGTAAGCTATTTAACTCTTCTCAGAAATTTTGGAGCTTTGGCCTCTGGATGCTCCTTCTTGTTCATACTAGAACTGTCCTTTCTATATTAATTGATTTGAAGATATTATCTGCCTGCTCCCGTGACTGGCTGATGTTGATCTCGTGTGTGAAGGTGGTTTCTCTTCCCTTCAGCCCTAGGCAATATATTGCCTTTTCTTCTCTGAATTCTACCCATGAGCACATAGGGGAGAGGATGGGGTAGGGAATGGAAGAGTTAGATCTTGAAATGACTAATGTAAAAACAGACTGCATTAAGAAAACAATTTTTAAAATCATATATTCTCAGGTGGGAGGTCCCCAACACCAGTTCCTCCAAAGATTTTGAAACTCTTTTAGGGGTATATTATTTTACTTTTTTTTCCTCTCTTTTCCCCCTCTACCACCTATCCTCATCAGAAAGTCCTAGAGTCTTTGATGTAAATAAATAACCAGGTGATTTCCAGATGAGCAGATCAAATTCAATCATTTGTACTAATCATGCAGTCTACTGTTTTTATCTTCCACATTATATTAGCCAGTATTTCTAAGGGAAGGGAACAGAAATCAAAGGCACTTTGTAGCTAGCATATACCTTGCTTCAAAAGAAGAGGAAAGAATTGTTGCTCAGGAAATGTAGTAGGACTGTTCAGTGTCATTCTCATTCAACTGGGCATTGTCCTGTCTGGTTTATAATTTACATTTGTGCTCCAAATACACCACTTTGGTTCTTGTCCAAAGTGAATATGTCCTCAGACAAATTGTCTCTTTTTGCTTTTAAGTGTAGTATTAAAAATGTAATCTCTCTGTCACTCATTTATGTCTTTCTTTTAAAAAATGATTGAACTTTGTTTTTTGTCCTCTGATTCATGTTTTGTGAAATTATTTCCTCCAAAATTACTGAAAAAGAAAAGAAAAAGTTTTCAGAAATAGATAATACATTTCAGAGGAATCAAAGCGGAAAAAGCAGAGGTTGGGAGAAAAATATTCCCGGGAATGTCAAGCTCAGGAAAGAAAGTGCGCATGCATGGCATATTTCAGATCATTTAACACGGTCATTACAGGCAGTAGAAGTTATATGCTTTTCACTCTACTAAGCAACAGGAAAATGATAGTGTGGGTGGTTTGGAGAGAAATCCAATTTGCTCCCTCTTCCCCTCCTTTCTCTTTCCCTCCCCCCTCCCCCATCTGTCTGTCTATCTGTCTCTGTCTCTCCCTGTCTCTCTCTGTCTCTCTCTGTCTCTGTCTCTGTCTCCCTCTCTGTTTCTTTCTGTCTCTGTCTATCTCTGTCTCTGTCTCTGTCTCTCTCTGTCTCTGTCTCTCTGTCTCTGTCTCTGTCTCTCTGTCTCTGTCTCTGTCTCTCTGTCTCTCTCTGTCTCTCTGTCTCTCTCTTTCTGTCTCTCTCTCTGTCTCTCTGCTTTCCTAAACCATTTTGGAAAATGGAAGAGTTCCATCAAGAGGTTGGAAGATTTTATCTACCACCTAGTTTAGTCCATTCACATCCTCTGCTTCCCTAGGGTACTCTGACTCCCAAGCTTATAGTTAAATTTTCAGTATGAGCATTTATAATTTGGAAATAAGCAAATGATCCAAATCAGGACTTGGTTTATTATTTTTTTAATTGTCTAGGCTTTAAAAAGTAATAAGAAACATGTTCATCATGCAGATTAAAAGTGTGTCCTGTGTACATTTTTCCTCCCAGAGAGTAGGTTGTTAAATATTTACCAGCATACTCCTGGCCCGCTATGGCCTCTGCTGTCATCATCGGGAGGAAAGAATATTTAGTCTTTCTTGGTCGTGCTTTTCTATTCCTCTCCTCTACCTAGATTTAAGCAGCAGCTTAAATCTAAACGTCCCAGGTCAAAAACCCTTCATGACAAGTCCTTATGTTAATGTAACTGTAGTGTGCTTTACAAAGCATTTGCACATTATTATCTCATTTGATTCTCAAAATAGTAATGTTTTGAAAGTAAGAGCAGGTATTATCATGCCCATTTGACAGATGAAGAAATAGATTCAGAGGGAACAACCTGGAAATCACAGTTATCATACTTGACTTACTTGAAGCTGTCAATTCAATAAGAAATAATTAGTATTTTCAGACATTTTCAGGCTCCATGAGAGAATTTATGAATAACATTCATATCAGCTAAACCCTCTAAGATCACAAACTACCCACAAAAATCACCAAAGAGTAAAAAAAAAATAATTAAAATATTTTTAAAAATTTAAAAATCACCGAAGAGTAATACTTATTAGAAATAAATCAATCAGTCTTTCAATCAATCAGCAAGCATCTACTAGCTTTATAACTACAGGAATATAATTCCTATACCTAGGAGGCAGCTGGGTGGCTCAGTAGATAGAGAACACTGGACCTAGAGTTAGGAAGACGTGAGGAAATCCAGCCTCAGATGCTTCCTAGCTGTGTGACCCTGGACAAGTCATTTAACCTTTGTTTGCCTTAATCCACTGGAGAAAGAAATGACAAACCATTCCAGTATCTTTGCCAAGAAAACACCATGGACAGTATGGGTCACAAAAAGTCACAACTAAACAACAACATAACCTTGGGCAAACCACAGCCTTTCAAAACTTTAATTTCCTCACCTGTAAAACTGAGGGGGCAGGGCAGAATTAGCTCTATCCCTACGATCTAATAATGCTATTATTCTCACAGTTGGCTCTGATTTGCACAGGGAAAGTAGAAAAAGTAATGGAAAGAAATCAGAACAGGGACTTTTGAAACTTTTGAAAACTGTCTCTTCCCCTGACCCCTTTCACCATTGGTAGACAGCTCCAGGAGTTACCTCTACAATTGCAGAGTGAATCCAGGAAACATCTCTGCTGATGGAGATGGTTATTTTGTCATTAAAAAAGGGGGAATGAGCAGTGTAATATCATGGATATTACCCTGGATTGTGGCTAGGAAACCTAGATTCTCTTTTAGCTCTGCTGCTATCTCTTCACCCTTGCAAAAGCTTAAACTCTGCATCCTTAATTTTTTTTATGTGGAAGACAAAGGGATTGAAATAACTACCCAGCTAATGTTGCTTTTAGCTCTAAGATTTGATGATTCAAAGAGGCATTTACTCATTCTAGCTCACCATGCAGTCAGGACCAATGTCCCACAGAGGCTGTTAGAGCTGAAGACACTTTGGAGATCATCTAATCCAGTGAGGCATATGCTGGAAACAGTTCTGTTGGGTTCTGGGAAGCCAGCGTTAAATTTCCCCTTCTTTTTGGCGGGGGAGGAGGAGAAGCAATCAGGATTAAGAGACTTGTTCAGGTTCACAGTACTGGTAAGTGTAACGTGTCTAAGGCTGGATTTGAACTCAGGTCCACCTGACTCCAGGGCCAGTGCCAGTAGTTAAATTTTCAAGGTGAATACTTAGACCTCAGAAACTGGCAGGCTAAAAATTAGGACCTGATTGTTTTGTTACTTCTTTAAATTTAAGAAAGTGATACAAAAAATGTTCATACAGATTACACTTTAAAGTGTGTGAGTATACATATTGGTTTTTTTCCCCCTGAGAACCAAATATTAAAAATATTTACAAGCACATTCCTGAATCTAACCCTTTCATTTTACAGTCAAGGAAACTGAGGTCTACAGAAAGATAGGAAGCATTTATTATGTAATTAATTACGTAGTTTTGTAATCACATAACTTATTAGTGGCAGGTTTTAATTGAATGCAGCTCTCCTGACTCCTAGTTTAGGAGAATTCCCACTACACTATCTGTTAAGGAAACAACCTTTCTAAAAACCTATTTATTTACCCCTTTCATTCCTATTATCACACTTTAACTGATAATTCTATTACTTTCAAGTTCTCCTTTAGGGATAAGAAGAATCAAGTTAATCAAGATTCATTCACCTAAAACAGCTTCCCAGCATGCACAGGGTTGATTAGAGCACACAATTGTCTTAACTAAGTGCTTCAGAATAAGCTGATTTACAGAATATTACATTCAGTTATGACATGGAAGCTGTGTTGCAGAAGAAATATCAGGAGAGAATAAAAACTGAGTTCAGGTGCTGACTCTACCACTTACTGGATAGGTGACCTTGGGCAAGCCACTTAATTCAATTAAAATTAAGCAAAGTTTCACTAAGTGCCTAAGTGCCATGAGCTGTACAAAGAAGGCACTGGGGTTACAAAGACCAACTCCCCCCCCCAAAAAAAACAAGTCACTCCCCTCAAGGAGGTTACATTTTATTTTATTGTCTTGTAAAATGATTGCTAGGTGGCACATCGATAGAATGCTGAGCTTGGAGTCAGGAAGATCTGAATTCAAATGTGACTGAAGACATTTACTAGCTATGTGAGCCTGGGCAAGTCACTTAACTCTTTGCCTCAGTTTCCTCATCTGTAAAATGAACTGGAGAAGAAAACGGCAAAACCACTCCAGTATCTTTGCCAAGGAAACCCCAAATGAGGTCACAAAAAGTCAAATGCAACTTGAAAATGAGCAAACATGAAAAGCCTACTTATAAAGATTGAATGAGATAATATATGTAAACACCACATAATTGTTATAATAATACATAATAAATAATATTACATAATAAAAATAATATTTTTATTCCCAAGTTACTTTGGGATCTGGTTGTCAATATCTTTCTTTTTTCCTTTCTCAGTTATAAACCACAATTGATTATGCAAATTCCTACCTCCTGGTAATGCTAGGAGAGCTCACTAATTATAGCTTTAACTCTAAAACACGAAGACAAACTTAAAGTAGATAGAGAACAGCTTAAAAGAAATTTAATGGCATAGGGTTTCTAATTAAATTATTTCACCTGGGAGAATGTCAAATCATCCTCATTATAAGATCACATACGAAATGTGTTTGAAAGTCAGTTTCATGGAGGCTGCTGAATTCATTTCAACTATCAGGTTCCTATTACCAGTCATATTTATAGCTAGAATATTCCTTCTTCAGCTCTCTGAGTCAGCGCCTCCACCTCACTGTTAACTACCTTCAATTCTCTTTTTTTGGTAGCGATGGAAACATTTTGGAAGCTACAGAAGTCCCGGAAATAGTTCCCCAACAAGGGCTCAGTTCAATAGAGCCTTGACCCCACCTGGACCTACTAAGCCTGAGTGGATCCAAAGGCCCTCCAGGGAAGGTCTATACCAAGGAAAATATAGCCTGAGTACTGGCTGGTTCAACATGCCTGGCTATCCATTTACTGGTTACTGTGACAAAGCTCGTAGTCTTGTACAGGATCAGGACAGTACCACCTGGATATTATTAGCCCATGATCTACAAGCTGCCAGTCTTAAGGAATGTTTTCCCCCCACACTCCAACTTGTACTGAATACAGATGAGGATATATCTAGCTTTTAAAAAATTGTTTCTCCTATTTATTCTTAGAGATTTAGGAAGAAATGCATTTAGTCCTTAACAGATTTGGTCCTCCCCTTCCTGCCCCTCCCCCCATATACATAGCACAATAGGTTGTACATAGGAAATACTCCAAAATAATTAATTGATGAAAAAACAAAATTATGAATGTGTGATCAACAATTTCCATCTCTAGTCTTTGATTTTTAAAAGTAATTTAGGAATATCCTGATAAATTCAGATACTTTTCCAAATTCAAATTTGAAGTTCATTCTTCCAGCTACAAATAAACTAGTCATTAATTACCACAAGAGAGAAAAAGCCCTCAGAGTTGAACATCCTTTTGTCCACACCTCCAGTAACAAATTCTTATCCATACCTCCTGTAACTTTGGTCATGAGCTATAAGACCAAAGACCAATTTCTTTCTCAGACATAAAGGAAATTTGGCAAAAATGATGAGATGGAAATAGTCAATATTAGAAGGACTGTGGGAAGTCAGACACATTAATATCCTTGGCAGAGCTATTAATTGGTCCAACCATGCTGGAAAACAATTTGAAATAATGAAAGAAAAGAAATCCCACAAATAGACCTATAGCCAAAAACATCAATGCCAGAAAGATATATAGAGATATATATGTTGTAGTAACATAAAATTGGAAATACAAAAGTGGGTGTCCTTCATTGGGTAATGTTTGAATGAATTGTGATGTATGGATGTATTAGAATACTATTATGTCATAAGAAATTACAAATATGAGGGATTCATCAATACAAGAGAATATTGATTGATAAGGAGTAGGAGAACAGTATAGATGTTCTATTATGACCCAACAGTAAGGGTTGGATCTTTGATGAGGAAAAAAAAAGAGAACAACCTTCCTTTGTCAGCCCTTCAGCTCTTCCTTTGTCAGGTTCATGGTGCCCTGCTTGCCCACTTCAGGGTGCTACTGCAAGCAAATTAAGTTCCAGGCCAGGAGGCCCTACTTATGCACAAGAAAGGAGATGAGAAAGGGGTCCCCTGTGGGGTCACATCAAACAAGCCTAATTCTTTGTAAACTGGTTGGGAAAGATGATGTTGGCAGGAGGAAGGGAGTAATGCATCAATCATATTTTAATAAGGCACAGAGAGTGCAGAAGCAGACAGCCTGAGGATGGTGCAGGGAATGGGGTGGAAAAGTGAAACAGATGGCATGGGGAAGAGACAGAGTAGGGAGAGGAGCACGTAGTCATTCACATAACTGCAGATTAGTATTGGGAGCACTTGGACAGTGTGGACCAATGACAAGCAGTGAAGCACTCAAGGTTTTAGGGTCCCATTCTGTGGGGGAAGGCTAACTCTTATGTGAACCCCTTTTGGGTTCACTCATTAACATATCAATATCATTTGAAAGTTCCCAGAGCCAGCTTAGTAGGGTTTCTTAATTAGTATAACCTTTCTCTGGTTTTACTGCACATATGTGGAGTTTATTATCTGCAGTTTACAGAAGGAGGGACAGTTATTGGGGCCTAGCTGGTTTCTCCTAATTTGGCATGCATTCTCTAGATGTGGCCTTAATTAATTAAGGAAGTAGTTTGGGGTAGGTAACTGCTATGTTCCCATTACACTCTTAATTCCTATTTATTGTTACTTCACGCAGGCTACTTACATACAGGTGGAGGAACCATAACAAGATACAATTTCAACACAATAGACAATGGCTTCATTAATTTAGATCAAAAATAACAAGAAAAGATATCAGAAATCAGATTCAATGCAATGACTAATCTTGTTTTCAAAGGACCTAGGATGAAGGGCTTCTCTTGTTTAAAAGATAATATACTATCCATGCAGAATGTTATACTCTTAGTTAGGGATCTTAGGTTGGCTAGTTTTCCTCAATAAGTCTTTGTAATAAAGGAGGGCTATATTTTGTGGGTGTTTTAAAATCCAAAAAGCATCCATAAACCACTTTAAAAGGAAAAGGAAAATCAAAAAAGAAACAAAGGGAGAATGTTTCCAACAGAAGTCAACTGAATGAGTGAGCTATCACACCCAAAGCTCCAAGTAAGTGCTACTTTTTGGCAGAACATTTTGAAATTTAATATATTTCTTTTCTCAGTTCTGTCATTGTTAATAATGTCTCAAGAAAAGGTGTTTTACATATTTGACAATTGAAAATTACTCTCAGCAGAGTGCAAAGCCCCACTTAAAACCCATAAGGACTATGTGAATAGAAGAGAAATGGGAGTGAAGAGCATCTGAGGATGAGTTTTTGAGAAGATAAGGGAATCATTTTGACCCTCTCAGATGCAGGATGCTTAGTGAATTTTGAATAGTAGTAACTTTAATATTTATAATACAAAAAATGATTAGATTTATTTGTTCATTAGATTTCTATTCAACACAATTTTGAACCACAGTGGTTTAAATTATAATCCTGAACGGCATGTTAGCACAGTCTCTTTTCTGGTCATCACTGTTGCTTTACAAGGTAGGTTCTGTGGCTTAAATCTAATGCTTGAAAGAGCACTAGACTTGGAGTCAGGAAGATCTGAGTTCCAATCCTACCCTAGTCATTTATAATATGCATGACCCTGGGCAACTAGCTTAACTATTATCAGCCCTAGTTTCCTCATCAATAAGAAAGGGATAATCTATTGCTTAGTTGTGTTAGTTGTGTCTGACTCTTCATGAGTAAGATGTTGGGGGGTGATTTGCCATTTCCTTTTACAACTCATATTACAGATGAGGAAACTGAGGCAAATTGGGTTGAGTGTGTAATGCCAGACAAATCACCGTGGGGCCACACACAAAATCATACCTGGTCTCTTCTTTTATTCGATGAGGATGCATAGATTACTCTCATAGAGATTTTATTCATAAGAAAATACCTGTTGAGGTCAGTCATGGCTGATGTTTTCTCGGTTGCCTTTTTTTTTTTATGAAAGCAACATCTACAATCTTTTTTACTCTTTTAGCATCTCACCCTTTTGGTAATATCTTGAGAATCAATCCCTTAGTGCTCTTGAAGTTACATTGCCTTCAATGCTGACTTAAATTTCTTTCAGCTGGAGACTGGCATCGCCTCTTCTAAGAGCAACTGGCAAACTCAAACAGAAACGGAAATCACTAAACCATACCTAAGGATTAATGCAGGCATGTTAACATTATCTAGGTTTTATCATATATTTTATTTGTTTTGTTAAGTATTTCCCAATTACATTTAAATCTGGTTTGGGAGCAACCAAATCCAGGCTGTGGACAACATATTAGACACCTCTATCCTAGAAGACCCTCTGCTACAGAATCCCTTAAAGAGGAATACTTTTATTCATTAGGCTCATCCTGCAAAATCTCATCATCACTGATCTCTTTTGTTTTTTTCTAAAATGGCTTTTCAGTTTGGTTATTTTTTGAAACTCTTCATGCCCCCATTTGGGATTTTCTTGGCAAAGATACTGAAGTAGCTTGCCGTTTCCTTCTCTAACTCATCAGACAGGAAACTGAGGCAAAGAGGGTTAAGTGATTTGCCTAGGTTTACACAGCTACTAAGTCTTTGAGACTACATTTGAACTCAGGAAGGTGAGATTTCTTGACTCCAGATCAACGCTCTATCCACTGCACCATATAGCTGCCCCTAAAATGGCTTACTCTGTGTCAAATCCCAATTAGGCTAGAAATGGTTGTGCCCGGGTATTGTATCTATGACAGTAGTAGCAAATTACAAATCAATTCACTTGCACTCTACTCTTCAAAGTAAAATCAATGCTCAGAAAGGGAAAGAGAAAGGCATTGATAGCTGTCCCTATCATTTTAGGGAGTGACCCTTTTGTACTCTTGCTCCTTAGGTTATTAATAATCTACCTTATTTCACAAAATGAGCATTAGGGCCCAAACAACATTTGCTTCCCATGTGAACATTTCTACTAAATTAATCAAATGCAATCCTCTAGGAAGTGGACCGTGGGGGATTCTGAATGTGCCAAGAAAGTACTGGAAATGCACTTACCAAAATGAATTGGACCTCTCTGCAGACTGAGCCAAGGCAGTCTGTTCAATGGGGTCTTTTGTGTACTATACTGAGCTGGTTACTCTTTATCAAGGCAACTCAATTTGTGGCATTTTATTTTCCAAGAATATTATAGTAAAAAAAAAAGGGAAAAAAAGGCAAATTTATCTGTCAAGTCAATATAGCAAGAATTTTTAAAACATGATGGTTTCAAGCTGAATGTAAAAGATAATCCTACATCATCATTTCAATTATTTTTCAACAATCACCTCTCCAGCCTCCAATACATCTATGAGAGGAAAGGGTAACATCTACTTCCCTAGTAATTCTCCTGCCTTCTGAAAGAGTGTAATCTTGTGGCTACAGACCTATTCTGTGACAGACTTAGTTAAGCAGTATTGAACAGGTCACATTGTTTTCATTGTCTTCTTCCTCCTCCTTGACTTATACCTTAGGAATGGTGGCATTTGCCAGCAGAAAGAATTGTTTTACAAAGCTGGAGATAACCCTGGAAAAAATACACTTCAAGCCCCGGAGCTCAAGGTCTTAAGAGAACCCAAAAACATATAAACTTCTCCAAACTCATGCAGCTGGCTCCTGATTTTACATCTCAGAATTTAATATTGTTCCTTAAAGGGAAAGCTTAAGGAGAGAGAGTGAACTAGTGATTTGGGCTAGCTTTCTGATAATGGATTGTTTAAATGTAGATGGGCACACATTATTAATGAGATTGAATGATAGCCCCTTAGAGAGTTCACCAATTGAGATAAAAGCTTTCCACATCCATATATGCCCCTAGGAACTTCAGTCATGACCTGTGTCGACCCCCACAAATCCAGACCCTGTTATTTGACTCATCAGAGATTTACAACCTGTCTATTTTATATTAAATCGAACAATAGATTGGTGTCCTGGCCAAAGCATAATTATATGTATAGACAGATCCCACAGCCATCGGTCACACATGGTCTCATTAGCTCTTTGGCACAGAGAGGGATACAGACTAATGACACTCAGACTGTGTCTTACATACCAAATATTAAAAAAGAAAAAGATTAATTGACTGTTTGGTACTAAAAAAACAATTCAAGGCACCCAGATCATTGGATTTTTCACTTTTCATTCGGGTGTTTTGGCATCTTACAGAGATCAGTACTATCTCTTTGTCCATCCAAAGGCTAAAGTTAAGACAATGAAAAGTGAATGAATATCAGTGGATCATATATCTAGAGGCCATTTAGCCATAGTATCACAAGGTAGAACAGAAAGAGATCTCAGAAGCCATCTAACTCCCTTTTACTTTACAGATGTGAAAACTGAGATACAGGGCATTTTAATGACTTGCCCTGGGTCCTCCAGGTGAGGAGTAACAGAACTGGCATTAATACTTGGGCTGCAAGGTGCCAAGTTTAATGGGGATTTTCCCACTATACCATGTTCCCTCCATATTATATCACAAGAGGACAAAGAAATGACTGTACCTACATTAAGGATTTATCTAAGGAAGTAAGGAAATATGCATTTATCAAGTGCTTTCTGTATACCAGGCACTGTGCCAAGCACTTTACAAATGTTATTTCATTTGATCCTCACAACAACTCTGATAGGTAGGTACTATTATTGGCAACCATCTTATAGTTGAGGAAATTGAGGCAGTGGTTTGCCCATAGTCACACTGCATCTTCTGCCAAATTTGAATTCAGATCTTCCTGACTAGTGCATGGGGGATGTTATGGGAATCTGAAGATCTTCCCTGTCCCTAGGCCTTTGATACACTTAAGTGACTGTGAGAACTTTCCGTGATTTGAAAATATGCTCTGCCCCTAATAGGCTGAATGTGGTCACATGAAGTCTGTGGCAGGAAGCTTGTTTTTCAGGAATGCTCACACCTTATTACTTAGTGATTGGGCAGTGGGTCAAGAGGGTTGTGACTTTCTCTGACCCAGGAGAAGGCTATATATACCCTGATGTGAGTTTTTGCTTTGGGGCTTACCTTGGAAAGAGTTGTATGATTTGGCCAGAGGAGACTCTGAGAAGCCGTTGAGCCCCCCGGCTTTGAAAACCCAGATATTGGTGCTTCCCTCTCTGGTAACTGACTAGGTATGTATGTAATGGTCAGACGACTGGAAGCCTTGTCTGCTGATCTGTTTCTTTGTCTGCTTGTAACTTCTGTTTGTATTCTGTTTGTATTCTCTGAAGTTCAGGGTGTTAACTTTTCCCCCTGAACTAAGTAAATGATTGTTTGATTGATTAAAGTAATATTGTTAACCCATTTTGAGTTGTTTTCCTTTAGAAAAGCAAATCTAAGAACTTGTGCTAGCAGTCATCCTGGGTATGCTAGGGTGCTTGCTGATACAGGGGGTTGGAGAGGGGCTATCCTTTGTGCTACCTCACTGCCTCTATCGCTTCTATCATTTAACTAACTTATCTGGTGGTTTTCAGATCTTTCCTCTGATACCAATCAATTATAATATTCTCCTTTAAACCTCCCAGGTTAGGAGAATTAATTTAAGATGAATGAGGAATATGAGTAAAATGATACCTATT
>CM053584.1:296576911-296649866 GCA_028627135.1 Pseudochirops cupreus
GCAGCTGCCAGACATATTAGGAGGTGTAGTCTCTGCAGCCCCCACCAGCTTTGGCCCACTGAAAATGCACTTCAGGACCACCACCCAAGACTGCGATCCCAAGCCAGGCTGGTTAAGGCAAGAGCACTTCGCCTCTAAATGATGGCTTGGCCCCCCTGCAATCTGCAGGCTGAGAGCTCTGAAGCAGCCACATGGAGGTGGCTGCAGGGCCACTGCTTCTGCTGCTTTCTTGCCCTGGGGGCAGATGGCTGGACCTGCTTTTCTCCCCCAAATTTAGCTGAGTTCCACTGACCTTTCAGTTTGTCCTTGTTTCTTATGGGTTGATAACTCTGGAGACTCCCACAGCTGCCTGTGATCCACTCTCCAGAGTGCTCCAGCTGTGGCTTGTCCTGACTGCCCTGGGGCTAAGCCGTGGTTTCAGGCCATGCTGGGCTCACCTCCCAGCGCTCTGCGATTAGCCCTTCTTGTCCTGCCTGCTGGGCTGCCCCTGCAGGAGATGCGTTTTTCTGTAATACTGTGTGTTCTGGAGCTCTAAAATTTGTTTAGAGTCATATTTTATAGGTATTTGAGGTGGTTATGGTGGGAACTGTGGAGTTCTGCTTCTATGCCACCATCTTGACTCTGCCCCCCTAACTTTTTCAGAACTGTTTTCCAGATAGGTCTCCCTCATCTTGTATTTGTGAAGCTGATTTTTTTGGACAAAATTAAAGAACTTTACATTTGTCCTTATTATATAAACATATTGTTATTTGATTCATCTTATGATTTTGGGGTGTTGAAAATGGGGAAAAGGGAGGTCAGTTGGACTAGACATTTTAAGAATAATCATCTAAACAAGATGTTATGTTTATACTTATGTTTGCAGTCTGGTTCTTATCCATTTCTTCAGATTTGTGGTCTACTATTCCATTACCTGAACCCTCTCCTGCAGACAAATTGATCTGTGTTTAACAGACATTCTCCAAACATATCTGCCTTCACATTCATTGCTCAAGCTGTTCACCTTGACTGGAATGCCCTCCATCCTCTTTTGCATTTATCCAAGTCCTCTTCTCCCTTCAAGGACAGGTTAGATTTTACTTTCATGGAACCTTCCCTGACTGGTTTTACTCCCTGTGATTACTTCCTTCTTTCTATTGCCACAGAACCCAAAGTCTGAATTCATTACTTGACTTTTAGCCTATCCTGTCTTGCATTGTTTGTTGTTTCTCTTTCTACCTGCAGGTCCTTTCTGTTCAGATGCATAGTAAATCCCTTGAGGGCAGGGGTCATTTCTTATACTTCTTAATCTCCAGCATCTAGCACAGAGGCCTAACTGGAATGAGACACAATAAAATAACTCACGTGTGTAACAAATAATACATTAAATTATTCATTATTATTTCAATTTAAATACTATATAGAGATTTTTAAAAAAAATCATTATGCATATATGCCAAAAAAAATGAAGGAGGTAAATTCTGATTGCACAAAATTATCCATCCCTTTGTCTATTCATGTAATAAATGTTTATTAAGGATAGAGAGCATCCCTTGAAGCCAGGAAGTCCTGTCTTTGACACATGCTAGACCTGCAATCCTGGGCAAGTCCCCCAACCTTTCAATGCTCCGGGCCACACTCTAGGATTACAAGAAGAAGAGAATATGCCAACTTGCATCAGTAAAAGGAATTTCATCATCCAAAAGTTTCTTATATCAATGAAATCACAGGTCCAATCTTTATCCCTATGAATAGTGCACTGTGCACAGTTCTTGCTTTCAAAGAGCTTACAATCTGATAATGAAATGTCAGTTGAAGAGGAGAAGGAAATTCTTTAGAGAATTCTGGGAGGGCTTAATAACAGATCAAACCTTGAGGAATATTTCATAAAATAATAACAGAAGAATGCCAAGGAGTCAGATGACTAGAAGACACAATCAGCCCTGCCAGTGTTGCACAATCATGCACACAAACACCTGTATATGGAAAGGAGAACGGGTCATTTGAGGGGACAGGGAGAATTGAAACCAGCATACTTCAGAGAAAAGGAGTGGGATTTAATTAATATAATTGGCTCTTACTGAGGTCTCCTGGACTTGAATTATGCATGCATAGCAAGTCCATTCCCTAGACCAAGTTTTGTTGGCTTGATCTTCATTGAGCTGAGATTCATAGATAATTCTGGTTATCTCTGACCTTACTCAACCACCCCAGCTACTGCAATGTAAAGAGTTGTCTGGGAGCAGCATCACAGTGCTGTCAGCAAGATTCTTCACCAACACTTGGGAAGGCTATAGTTTCTAGCAAATAACATGATTACTCCTTGAATGGAACCCATGAGTTAAATACATTTTGCTGGCAAGTTATCTATACTTCTTCATGGAAAAGTGATTAGTTTAAATTCAGTTTAGTTTATAAATCACTGATTGAGTACCTTCTTGTCTGGCACTTAGTCCAAGGCTCTGGGAACACAAAGACAAGTCACTGTTCTTTCAGAGTTTACATTCTACTGGGGGAAGACATGTACAAAGACAAGTCTATGCAAAATGTAGAGAGTAGAGACTGGATCTCTGATTCCATTGGTACAGGGAACTCCCAAGTAAGGAAACTCCCTCCACCAATGGAGACTGGCACCTTCTCTACAATTTACAGCCTTAGAGTACTGAGAAGTTAAGTGATCTGACATTTGAAAAGTTTAAGAGACATAGTTTTTGGATAATTCAATCATTTTATTAATAAGGTTAGCATGTTATTAATAAAAGAGGTCAGTGACACTCTTTAATGCCAAAGATCCCTCATGGTGGTGGGCTCACAGTTTGGAAGAGCAATTGTCCCTTTGCCTTTTGAAGAGCAGATGGGGTTGAGAGAGATGAGGGTTGAAATAAACTCTGATTGGTCAACAATTAATGAAAGAATGAATATTATAATGAGATGTGGGTTCATTCTAATGAAGGTCTTGGGGGTACACTTGGATCATTCAAATCTTGGTCAAAGAGACTTATCAATATATATAACATACATACATACACACACATATAATACATATACTTACTCATACACATTCATATATATGTGTGTGTGGAGGTTTTATATATAATATTTTTATAAATAAATAAATGTATATATGAATGAATTTACTTCTGCCCAAGACCTGACCAAACATAACAAACAGGAATTCACCAGGTTCAGTAAGTTTTTGCCCAAGATTTTCCCAAGATTTCTGGATAAGGAAGTAGAAAGTTGGGGTGGGAGAGGGGGTCCTGATTTTAGTAGTTAGTTATTAAATATGAGAGGGAAATAATCATTTCTCTCAGTGACTTGCCCAGGGTCATGCAATTAGTAAGTATCAGAAGGGATATTTGAACCTGGGCTTCCCTTGCTCTCTATGCAATGAGCAACACTGCCTATCATAGATAATATATACAATGAGTGGGGTATATGGGATGTTCAGGGAGGGCTGGTACCTGTGATGTGAGGGCTTGTTGAGCCCTTTTCATAGCTTCTTATCCACCTTTGGTACCCACTCGCCCCCCAACTTTCACTTGTGGCTCCAAGAAGCTGTAGCATGTGAGTAGCCCAGTAAAACCATCTTAGCAAGTGGGCTAAACCAAGTTGAGGGTGAGTGACGGGCCTTAAACCCATCGATGAGTCAGGGGAATATCTAGCCCAAGCATGTAAAGACTTCTCATGGTGGAATAGGCAGATGAGAACAATTTGTTTCTATGGCCACAAAGGCAGCTGAAGCAGGCTTCATGGACTGCTTAGAGCTTGGTCAGACATCTAAGACACCAAGGTCATCCATTCATTGTATCCCAGGCCATCAACAGTCATCTTGACTTTTTTCTTACCACTTGACTTCAATGACTTTTGAAGAGAGCGTGAGGCTGAGGACTTTGTGCAACTCTGCCTCACTTAAATCCAATTCATGTACAAGACAATACCATATGATGCCATTGATCTGCTTTGAAAAGGAAGAAAGAACAACAACATAGAATGAAAACAAAATAATTTCAAGGGTTGATGGGGGTCAGGGAGTAGAGTACTTATAACCAGGAAATGAGCAAAGGCTTCCTGGAGGTAAGACTTGAGCTATCATTAGAAGGAAAATTGGGATTCTATGAGGTGGACATGAGGTGGTGGAGCATTCTACACATTGTAGACAAGATAAAAGCTTGTGCTTTTATATTGGCAGGAATAGAAAGGGGGCCAATTTGGCTGGAACACAGAGTACTTAAGAGAATTAATGTGAGATCAGTCTGGAAAGATAGGTCGGAGCCTAATTATGAAGGGTTTCAAATGCCAGACAGGAGAGCTAGTATTTTTCCCTAGAGGCAATAAGGAATGGGTAGTGACTGTCTCCATTCCAATGATGGAAACCCATAGGGACCTGGAAAGGAACCTTCTTGGAGATCCTGGTGAAGGAGCCTTCTCTAGATTAGGCCTTTGGAGGAAGGCAGAGGATATTTGTGATCCTAAGTCCAAATGCTCCCTCTCAAAATATGAAGATAATTCCACAGGCCCTGGGTGGGAGGTAGGAGTGGGGAAGGAGGGTTATGTTCATGGTTTGAAAACCTGGTGTCTGTATTTGATCTGGGCAGACATAAGGAGAAGCCTGTTTTGAGTGAAGGGAAAAAAATATGAAAGGTACGTTATAGATTTGAGTGACTTTCATACATCTCTGAAAAGGAAGGGGCCTTTCTGAATACGTATTAGTTCAATTTTGCAGCTCAGGGAGATTAATATAGATTCAGAAAAGTGGGCTTATGTTTTATATTTGCTCACCAGGTCAAAAAGCTTTTACTATTCATTGGGAAATCTGTGTATTGTATGGATCGGGGAGTCTAGGGGAAGGTCCAAGCTTATTCTTTCTATGATTTCTCTTTGCCTGCTTGTTTCATGCTCCTTCTTCTCTCTTTCTCTGTCTTTGTCCCTGTCTCACTGTCTCTCCGTGTTTCTGTCTTTGTGTGTCTGCCCTCCCCGATCTCATTCATACAGATACACAGATGCAGAGTCAGAAGCCATGCTCTCAAGTCTTTTTGATTTCTTTTTTAAAAATTTCTTTTCTCTTCTTCTCTTGTTCTTTTTTTTTTCCTTTTACTAAGCAACTGCTGGAGAAAGACACAGTGCTTTACCCATAGGTACATACGTTTAAAGAGTAGGAATGTGAGATTAATTGCCTTTGGACAAATTGCTGGTTCTTCCTCCAGCTGTTGCTAAGTGCAAAAGACCTAATAATTCATACAGCAGCTTCTTCTTCTTCTTCTTTTGCTTTTTTTTTTTTGGAGGGCAATTGGGGTTAAGTGACTTGCCCAAAGTCACATGGCTAGTAAGTGTGTCAAGTGTCTGAGGCCACATTTGAACTCAGGTCCTCCTGATTCCAGGGTCAGTGCTCTATTCACTGCATCACCTAGCTGCCCCCATATAGCAGTTTCTATCTCTGTATATGTGAATAAATATTGACAGTTTCAACAAAGATAAGTAAGTTGTCAGAAAACTTTAGGAAATTCTAGCAGGACAAGAGTGGAAAAGAATTGAACTCACTTCCTTATGCAGGGTCATGACCTATAATTTCATGGGTCTAAGGAGCTTTCTGTGAGGGGATGTCCTTTGCTAAAGCAGACCAGTGTTTGCTCCTCAATTTATATGCTTAGAAAGTTGCCTGGGACACAGAGAAGTCACTGAGGGTCACTGAGTCAGTATGAGGGGTGGTAGAAATGAGGCAGGACTTGAACTCAAGTTTTCTTGACTGAGATTAGTTCTCTATCCACAACACCAGGCTACCAACTGCTGCTCAGTGTTGTTGTTCAGTTGTGTAGCCATGTCTGACTATTTGTGATCCCATATGAGAATTTCTTGACAAAGATACCAGAGTGGTTTGCTATTTCCTTCTTCAGTGAATTAAGGTAAACTAAAGTAAACAGAGGTTAAGTGACTTGTTCAAGGTCACACAGCTAGTGAGTGTCTGAGGCTGGATTTGATCTCAGGTCTTCCTGACTCCAGGCCCAGCATTCTATCCATGGAGTAATCTAGCTGCTCAGTGCAGGATAGTAAATTTTGGTGGAGATCAATATTTCCTGCCTGAGTAAGTGGTAGAGTGGAGTTGATGAGAACAAGAGAAGAGAGATCTCTTATGTGACATCTCTGATCTAGACTTCAGAAAGTGATGATGAAAAATAATGTAGATTAAAGTAAAAAATGTGTCCTGCAAAAAAAATTTTTTTGAGATCCAGTTGTTAAATATTTCCTAGCATATTCCCTAGTGGAATTGTAGCCAGCATGAGAAGAAGATCGCTAGAGCAGAGGTAGAGAGGCGATTTGGTGTGTCAAGGGCTGATCTGGGTTTGAAGAAAGTTGTTATAAGAACAAAAGTATGGGGAAGCTAGACTGTGGACCTCCTCCCATCCCCCCATCCTAAACATGAGATGTAGAAGGTTCTCCAAGGATTCTCACTGACTAGGTTAGCTTTGTTATGAGAGAATTAGGCTGCTCATGGGCCTATGGACCCCTGATCTCTCTGTCACTCTGTGATTCCAATCCTGGAAGGTCATGTTCATGTTTCTGTTGTTTTTCCAGTTGTTAGGAAGGGTAGGTTTATATCAGTACTGGGGAAGAGGATGAGAGGTGAAACAATGTTTATGGAGATTCCAGTATGGCCTAATTAATGACTAAGAGCCATCGGAGGCCCTGGGCTGCTCATTGTATGTCTCATTTGCTGTATTTGTTAAGCTTCATTTTATATTTGGGTTACCAAAAAATATAAAAGGATTGTTGGGAAGGGTTAACACCAAACCAGGCTTTGAGGAACGTTTCACAAAAGTTTAATAAAAGATTTTGTTGTAGCCAAACAGGGAGAGAGCTCAGCCCTGGATGGTTGCACAACAATGCACACCAGAACCCAGTTATGGACAGAGGAAAATGATATTCAGAAGAATGGGCAAAGTGACGTCTTCACAAATCCGGGCAGAGTTTGAAAATAATGGCTTGAAACCAAGATAACAGCAGACTAGGCATGTGGCAGGCCCAGTGACTTTTGACTGGAATTGGTCTCATCAATATCTTAGTACTTCATGACTCTGACAGCTATGACAGAAGGAAGGGTCTGGGAGCAAAAAATATTGCACTTAACTTTGGAATTAGTAGTATAAGCTGATGCATAAATAATGAATTTAGATAGCTAAAGTTATTAACTATGAGTAGATAGCTGTCTTTCCAAAGCTGGACTTAGAAGACCTGAGTTCAAATGTGATCTCATATACTTACTAGTTCTGTGACCCTGGGTAAGTTATTCACCCTCCCCCAGTCTCAGTCTTGTTATCTGTAAAATGAAGATAATAATAGCACCTGCACCCCAGGGTTGTTATGATGATCAAATTAGGTAAAAATAATGATAATGATTATAATAGCTAACATTTATATAGCACTTATGGGAGATTAGGTGATGCAGTGGAGTACTAGGCTTGGCATCAAGAAGCCCTGAGTTCAAATCTCCCTTCAGACAGTTACTAGCTGTGTGATCCTGGGCAAGTCACTTAACCCTGTCTGTTTTAGTTACCTCATCTGTAAAGTGAACTGGAGAAGGAAATGGGAAACTGCTCCATTATCTTTGCCAAGAAAACTCCAAACAGGGGCACAAAGAGTCAGGCATGATTGAAACAATGAATAAGAACAGCAGTTGTCCCTTCCACAGTGCAACTTTTCCCCTTGGTGTTTTTATGTAATACAGATCAGCAAAAGAAATTAAATGGGAATGTTTTGGAAGTTTTGTGGAAGCCACAGACTATATGCAAAGCCAGCAGAAAAAGTTTAGAAACTCAGAAATATATAAGATATATGTATGGTATTGTATAACATCAACCCATATTTTACAACAAGATATTATGAACACTCCACAAACAAAAAAGAAAAAAATCAGACTTCTAGTCTGGTACAAAGAAAGAGCCAAAAAATGTTATGGGGATTTTTCAGATGCCCGGGGCACTGCACCCTTACCCCTACAGTGCTAAAGGGATAGCTGTCTAGCACTTACTATGGGCTAGGTACTATGCTAAGAACCTTATAATTATTATCTCATTTGATCCTGACAACAACAATTATCCCCATTTTGCAGATGAAGAAATGAAGGCAAAGGAAGGTTAAGTAAATTGTCCAGCTAGGAAGTGTCGGAGACTGGATTTGAACTCAGGTCTTCCTGACTCCAGGTCCAGCATTCTATCCATTGTGCTACCTAGATGCATACGTAAAGGACTTTGTAAATCTTAAAAAAAGAAAAAAAGCAAACAAATTCAAACTACATCAATGCTAGCTATCATCATTATTAATTAATAATGATTTATATCTTTACATTTTTTTGGTGCTGTTGAAGGAATAGTCCTTGGTTAGAATGGCCTTTTTAAACAAGAAATCAAATGGAAAGATCCCTATAGAAATGATTAATTCTGTCACCTTAAATATGGGTCCCAACCCCTCTGGGACCCATCCACATTCCTATATTTATATAATGCTCTAGTATTTTGAAGCATATCCATATCTATTTTTGTTTAATTTTGAGGGTAGGTATTGCTATGTCCACTTTGACAGTTGGAAAATAAGGCACAAAGAAAAATTATTCTGTTAGGTGGCATGGAATAATAGGGAGAGTGCTGGGCTCAGCATCTAGAAGGCTTGGGTTCAAATCTTGCCTTCTGTGTGACCCAGGGCAAGTCACTCAACCTCTCTGTGCCTCAGTTTCCCCATCTGCAAAATGAGGGGGTTGGACTTGATGGCTTCTAAGGTCCCTTCCAACCCTTAATCTGTGATCCTCTTATTCTGTGTATACCCCTGGTTCATAGGTCTTTGCCTTCCAATCCATTCCTCTTTCTACTACATCGTGCTACTTTTCTTATACTCTACATGACAATTTTTCTGGGTAATGGGTTGAAAAAAGGAAGTTAGCAAGTCATTTAACTTCTCTGGGGCTTCATTTCTTCACTGCACATGAGAGAATGTGACTTTATAAAAGCTGAAGCGCTCCAGAAATATCCTCTATTGTTAGTCCGCTTTTGCATAAGGTCATTTCAGATTCTCAAATTTTTATGGTTCTGTTCAGTTAATGGAGCTTTCAAAGGATCAACTCTGAGACCTAGAGTTAGCCACCAGCTTGTCAGAATCCAGAATTATGAAGAGCTCCCATGAGAGGCAATAATCACAAGAAGAAACTATTTCTTAACCAAGTCCCCCAAAACATAACTATGGACCATAAGAAATATTACATTAGCAAAAACGATTTTTTTTAGGCACTTGGGAAGACCTTAATGGTCCCTGATTTGAGAGACTGTCCTCAAGGAGAGGTAGTGAAAAGAATACTGGATTAGGAATCAGAGGACTTTAATTTGAGCAGTGTGACCTTGGGCAAGTCACTTAACTTGACTGGGTTTCAGCCTCCTCACTTGTAAAGTGAGTATGGGAAGGGAGAGAGTTAGATAATCCTTGTGGCTCCTTCGGGTTCTAAGCCTACAATCCTAAGAAGTGTTTCTGTTAACTAGACTTAGCTTTCTTTTCTGTCTGTCCACACAGTTCCCCATGTACACCAAGGCAGGGCATCCTGAAATGGCAGGTAATCAAATCATGGCTAATAGAGTCGAGCCATATGCCTCCTACTTAGCCTACTTCTCAGAAATCAGATACTGGAGACGGCTCTGGCTTCTTATCTTTAGGTAACAAGTCAACCCTGTCAAATTTGGTGTCAATGAGATTGTTTACTTGGTTCTTTGGAAAAGATAGGCAGGAATGCTGATACCAAAGTGATGACAGACAGCTTCAAGATCGAGGATAAGCACATCATGAAAAAACAGGTCTGTGCACAGCCCTGAAATGCAAATTGTTATTTTTAATAAAGAAAAGATTAGGGCATGGCAATTACCTTGGCCACCTTCACACAGTGCTTGGCATACATAAAGTGCTTAATAAATGCTTGCTGGTTGGCAGGATTTTCTTGAGAGCCTAAGAGTGTCCCTTATGAGGCAGATTAGATAGAACTCCCAGTGAAGAAGGTGTTTTTAGAGAAAGTCCCGCAATTGTCCACAAAACTTCAGCATGACATCTGGATTGTAGGAATTTTGATCTCGAAGGGACCTTTGGGCTGTCTTATTCAATCTGAGCATCTGATTTGCATATGATCCTATGGGACCATACCATGACTTAGTGATAACAGAACCTGAAAGAAGTTTTACTGATGCATTTTGTTTTAATATCAGCCATTTGGGGATATACTCAGTTCCTCTTTTTTCCAGTGAGTCTTTGTTGTAGCAAAGGAAACCTGATAAAACGAAACCAACCAATGTGTCTGTCTGGTTGCAATGAGTTCTTCTCTGATGATGGCTGTAGACCATTGTCTTTCTGTCTGGGTAGAAGGTGGTTGTTGTTGTTGTTCAGTTATTTTAGACTCTCTGTGACCCCATTTTGGGGTTTTCTTGGCAGAGATACTAGAATAGTTTGCTGTTTCTTTCTTTAGCTCATTTTACAGATGAAGAACTGAAGTAAAGGAGGTTTAAGTGACTTGTCCAGGGTCACATAGCTAGTAAATGTTTGAGGTTGTATTTGAACACATAGAGATGAGTGTTCCTGATTACAAGCCCAATGCTCCATCTGCTGTGCCACCTAATTGCCCCAAAAAATGCTACTTAGAGTTTATATCAGAGAGGATCTCCAGGGTCCTCTATATATCTGAGGGGCTTGACACATAATGAAGAGGAAAGAGCACTGGGCAGTTAGAAGAGACTTAGGTTCAATTCTCCTCCCTGTATGATGATGAAATGAATAACTTCAATTTTCTGAGCCTCAGTGTCTTCAGCTAAAGAATGGGTATGATATTACCTGGAGTATTGACTTCACAACATTGTGAACATCATGTGAGCTATAAATGTTACAAAGCATTTTACATATCTCAAAATAGCATATAAAATGCTTGCTATCACTATCATCATTACTCTCATCTTTAAAGTGACTGAAAGGGAGGAGAACTTTCATGTTTTCAGTATGTTGAATATACTACAAAAGATTTTAAAAAATTTTAGTTGTCATTTAATTTCATTAATTACCTATGAATTAGCATGCATTTCCAGTCTGGACTCTTTTGATCATGTGTTTCATTCAAACACCAAGGAATGAATATATCCAATATTCATGTTTAAGTCTCCATTAAAAGGTTAAAGTTGAAACATTGATTTTAGTCTGCACAATTATTTTCAATTTATCAGTTCGTGGCTTTTTAACCCAGAATCCCACTGCTTTAAGTTCAGCAGGACATATGACTGGGAGAAAGCTAAAGAGAAATATCAGTAAATGGACTGATATAAAAGTTTTGGCTGAGGTCATCCCACATTGATTGAAACATGTTTTCATGACATTTTTCCTCAGTATTTTATAAAACACAATATTATACAATATATTATATAATAAAATTCAAAATTAATAAAAAATCTCCTAATTTCATAACATTATTGAGTTTGAACGTATTTTTGATAAACATTCAAGCTTATCATAGGAGCAAATTGTCGATCTTTAATCACCAAGACACTCTCTCAAAAAGAAATTTTAAAGTAGAGAATCTTCCTGATGCAATAGTATGCTTTAAAATCACTGATGACCAAAACACAACCTCCTAAATCTGGATGATCATCTCTTGTAATAGTTTCCTTTTTTATAGATGAGAAAATTGAGTCCCAGAGAAGTGGGTATCTTGCCCAAGTTTACACAAGTTAGTGCCAAATCATATTCTTATGAAAACAATTTCCATTATGAAAAAAAAATTAGGGTTACACTTCGCTTGTCCAGAGATCAGATTTCTATTGATTCTATCTATCTAGGACACAGGGCTAAATGGGAAAGTATCTGGGGAAAACATCTTTGAGCTTTTGAAGTTGCAGTCTCTGAACCTGGCTACTTTTACCCCTCAGGAGATCACAGAACCACAGATGGAGAGCTGGAAAGAGTGAGACAGTGGATCTAGACCAACTCTCAGGCTCTTGCTTAAGACACTAATTTCATTAATTTAGCACTTTTATTTCATGTACAGTTCAAACAGGCTTGGGTATCTGGTTTTCCAGCCCACAGCTGGTTAGAAACAACAAATTGGATAGGGGAGGGGGCTCAACCAGAGCAGAGGGAAGTGGCAGCTGACAATCGGGTAGGAGTCAGAAGAACAATATCCATAAAATGGGGTCATTAAGTCTCTGATGGCATCATGGTCCAGAAACTGTACATAATGATGGCTCTAAATCCTTCAGGAAAAGTTAATGATGTATTTTTAGAAATATTAACATCAGCAATAACATAAAAAAATGAATTGTTATTGTTGGCTCATTTCAATCATGATTAATTCTCCAGTGCTCCTTTTAGGATTTTCTTGGTAAAGATACCGAAGTGGTTTGTCATTTCCCTCTTCAGCTCATTTTACAGATGAAGAAACTGAGGTCAGTAGGGTTAAGTGACTTGCCCAGGGTCACGCAGCTAGTAAGTGTCTGAGATTGAATTTGAACTCAGGTCCTCCTGGCTCCAGTACTAGCACTCTATCTATTGTGCCCAGTAGGTGCCCTAATGTGTTACAAGGGAAAAGCTATAATTATCTGGAAAGCTCGCTTAGGTAGATTTCATGAGGAAGGCAGTGTGTGGTACAGTGGAAGGAGAATCAGGTATTCACCACTGATACCACCTGCATGAGCCTAGCTAAGTCTCTTCATCTCTCTTGGTGGTAAAGTGAGGAGGTTTGACCGGAGAGGACCTTTCTAGAAATGTGGTCCTAATGTGATCTAGGGAATGTGGCCCATACTCTTGTATCCCCATTGCTTCATATAGAATAGTATCTACTTTTATTTGATTTATAGAAACTATCTTGGCCTATTTTATTTGGTTGACACATATAGAATCTTGGGAATTCACATGTACTCTAAATCTTAAAATCTATGTTTATTAAAGACATTGCCTCTTCTTTTAGAAACTGGTGGAGATATGTTCCCTTACCGTGTTGTGTCCCTGGCAGGCAGCTCTGATTGGAGCTCCAGCACAAGGCTGCTAGGTGTTTTTTGTAGCCATCAGACACAAATCAGCTTCCTCAGGGATGGAAGATAAGAAAAAAGCAGAGTGTGACTACACCAGAGGATGAAATAGTCCTTTATTTGGCTTGCAGCTTGCTCTATCCTCTGCTTTTTTGGCTGTCATTCCCAAAACTGCCCTCAGGGAGCCTGGAACCCAGGAAAGCAAAATGTCATATGTAAATTTCCGTAAGAGAAGACTGTGAGGGTTCCCACTTAAAAAGGGAATGTGTCTCAGTGAAAGTAATAGAAACCTCACAACATACCAAGTAGATTTAAGAGACCTGTAGTTTCACTTGTATGGGCACTGTGTCTGACCTCAGACCACAACCTCTGGACATCTCAGTAGTCGTCCTCAGAGATACTGGGGCCCCAAGAAGATCCATTACCCGCTGGCTAACCTTCTGAAGGATGTTTCCACACTTCGCTAGTTTGGATCCTCAGATAATAAATAAATACACAGTCTCTTTCCAGGCCTGTAGGCTCACAGAATTTGAGTTGAAAGTGACTTAAGAGCCCATCTTGGAGAAGGAAATAGTGAACCACTTCAGTATCTTTGCCAAGACAACCCCAAGGAAGGATCATGAAGAGTTGTATAGGATTGAAAAACGATTAAACAACAGACTAATAAAACAAATTAGGTGAGGAGAGGTTAAGTGACTTGACTGAAAGTCCACAGGTAATAAGTGATAGAGGTGGGATTTGAACCTGGGTTTTCTGACTGAGAATCCAGTATTCTTTCCATTATACCACATTGCTCTGATAGTCTATGTTACTATGCCCCAGATCTAAAAGTCTGTGTTGTAAGATCCCTTTTAAATCTGACATTCTATTTTTCTGTTCCCACTTCCACATAGAAATTCTTGTACATTTTATGAAAATCTCAAGGAAGAAGTTTAGAGTGCCATGTTCTTATATATACACTCCTACTTGAACATATAAGCTCAGGAACAAACATTGGTAGTTAAGGCCAAATGTTATTTATTCATGATTAATATTTAAGAGGGAAAGATTATACTTTCTGTAACTGCCACATTCAAACCACTTGAAATGAAAAAAATGACACATGAATCCTCACCCTCCATCGTACTGTGCCTTCTTCTCTGCTCCCACTCCCCACCCAATTCCTTCTACATTTATTTTGAGGCACTGGTATTTCCCCCTCTACTCACCAGGGACAGAGCCATCCCAACGACATGGGCAGTGTAACAAACTTGGATTAAGTAAGCACCTACTACACGCAAAGTCAATCAAAAAGAACTTACTCTGTACCAGGCACTGTGCTAACCCTAGAGATGCAAAGAAAGACAAAAATAGACCTCACCCTCAAGGAGCATCCATTCTAATGGTGGAGAAACCATAAACAGTAGGCATATATCAGATATATACAGAGTAGAAAGAAGGGAGTCTGAAAGGGGACGGGGCTTGCTGTTGGGAGTACCAGGAAAGGCCTTTATCAGAAGGTAAGACTTTAATTGAGTCTAAGAAGGAAGCCAGGGAAACCAAAAGGCAGATGCGAGGGGCCAGAAAATTCCAGGAATGGGGGACAGCTGGTGCAAAAGCTCCAAGATGAGAGAAAGGTAAAACAACTAACATTCTGTACTTTTTAGGCATATGCGTCTAGCTGTAAAAGACACGGCATATAAGTATGGTTACAATAGCGTAAGGGCTTTTTTTTTTTTTTTGCTTTTTGGAGGGGGGGAATGCAGGGCAATCGGGGTTAAGTGACTTGCCCAAGGTCACACGGCTAGTAAGTGTTAAGTGTCTGAGGTCAAATTTGAATTCAGGTCCTCCTGTCTCCAGGGCCGATGCTCTATTCACTGCACCACCTAGCTGCCCCAGGTAAGTGCTTTTAAAAGTGGCCAGAGAGATTTGAGGTGAGAGAGTAGACAATAATAACAATAATAAAGAGAACCAACAAATTCATTACTTTGGTATTATAAAGTTTACAAAATGTTTTCCATAAACTTTTCTGTGAAGCAGGTAGATTGAGAATAGAAACTTAGAATGGAAGCTCCTTAAGGGCAGGGTCTGATTCATTTTTATTTTCATGTCCTCAGAGCCTAGTATAATGTCCGGCACATAGTAGGTACTTCAGTGCTTGTTGATTTAGGAGTTATAGTTGGTCAGATTGCTTACCATCTCAGGGAAGGGGGAGGGAAAGGAAAGAAGGATAGAATTTCAAACTCAAAACTCAAAAAAACCCTCAAATGTTAAAAATAGTTTTTACATGTAATTAGGGAAAAAATAATTTTTTTTAAAAAATGTGTTACCATTGGTGTGGATCTTTATAGGCTTCACAGAGGAAGTGGACCCTCAACTGGAATCTCCTCAAAACCTTTCTATTTTGGTACAACCTACCGCAGCAGGACTCTGCCGGTCAGAGAACCTCTGAGCACCAAAACTCACTTCTTCCTGATGATAAGGCTTCATATAAAAGCTGATATCTAAATTAAAGGCAATAAAGGATGTGCTAAAGAAAGGAGCTCAGCCGCTCTGTCAGCAGTCAGGGAAAGGAGTAATGATTGCTTCTCATTGTCAAAGCACACTGGAAATGGAGCCCTGAATTACTCTCAGTCACCTGCTAATTATCTCCACCTGGCACTCTCTGACAGTTACTTGACTCCTGTGAGCTTTTCATCTGAATGTTTAATTTTTTAAAAAGAAAGACTCAAAAACAGAGCGTTTGATCTATTATGAAAAAGGTGGAAGTTAATGGTTGCTCTCTGCTAAAACTAAATTACAAAGCCCCAGGCTGCTTTGAACAAGGGATCTGGGCTGGTTAGAATCCATCCCACCTCTCCAAAAGTCCTGAATTATCTCCATAGCCCAGTAAGTGTTTATCTTTAATATATTTTTAAAAGATTTTAAAACAGGACAGCTAGGTGGCACAATGAATAGAGCCCTGGCTTTGGAGTCAGGAGGGCCTAAGTTCAAATCTGTCCTGAGACACTTGACACACTAGCTATGTGACCTTGGGCAAGTCACTTAATCCCAATTACTTTGCCTTCCCTCCTCAAAAAAAAAAAAAAAGGTTTTTAAATAGGATTAATTGACAAGTGTATTTTGTGTTTAAGCATCAAAACTATTCAGAATTTGAGTAGGGGTGTGTAATGTTAATGGGATTTAAGATCTTCCCCATCCATTAACAGGCCTCACATGGAGCCCATTAAAGGAAGGCTTGCTTGTAAGAAGACTTTCATACCTTTTTGCTAATTTCTAATCAGGCACTGAGTCAGGAGGGTTGTGATGCCTTCTGGCCCTGAGAAGTGTATATATACTCTGAGTTGGTATTTTGCTTTGGGGGCTCCCTTATGAGAAGGATCTTGTGATTCCCTGGTGGAGATTCTGAGAGACTGCATGTATGTTCAGACCTCCCCGACTGGCTCTCTCGATCCAGGAATATATGTAAAGCGTATAGTTGATTCAGGCAGTCAGAGCCCTGTCTGGTGGTCTTTATTTCTCCGCTTATATTTTCTCTGAAGTTCAGGGTGCTGACTTTTCCCCTGAACTAGTGAATGTGATTAAAAAAGACTGTTGACCCCTTGAACAGCTCTCATTCCTAATAAAGCAGATCTAAGAACCTGTGCCAGCGGCCATCCTGGTTGTGCCAGTGTGGTTGCCACTATGGGGTGTTATAAGGCTCAAAGGAGATAATGAACGTAAAACACTTTGCAAACCTTGAAGTGCTGTATCAATGCCAATTATTTTTATTATTTCTTTATTATTTAGTACTATTTTTTATTGACAATTTATTTACAATTATTTATTACCATTATCCTACAGTCACTAGTCCTCAGTCTGGTGATGACCATTTCTTGAGCCTTCTGTCGCATATTACTGTTGAGCTCAACTTCTGTTTATAGAGCAATAGGGCAGCTTGTGTTGAGAAGTTTAACTACTGAACTCTCCTTTCCCCAGAACATATACTTGCACACTTCTAAGTCCAATATGCATTATTAACATTTTCTTAAGTCTAGACAATCAACAAAACAACAAATGAAACTTTGATTTGTAATCACTGCTGGTTTCTGAGGTACAAATACTCATATTGAAAATTTAGCAATTGGCTCTTGGAAACTGATTAGAGCTGGCTCCAGTACATGTAGGGTTAGGGCAGCGGTTCTTAACCTATGGGTCGTGACCCCTTTGGGGGTTGCCTAAGACCATGGGAAAACACATATTTCCTATGGTGTTAGGAACCAAGACACCACTCCTCTATCCGTCTCCAGGCAGGTCTGCCCACATGCAGATACGCCCATATACGAGTATTAAAGGGTTGCAGCATTAGGAAGGTTGAGAATCACTGCACCTTTAGGGTAAACCTGAAGCTTCCAAAGCTGAGGTTTTTCATTTAGAATCTAACTGGGCTAGCTTGAATACAGGGATTGCAGTTTTAAATTCTTTGCTAGGGCACTTGGAACTGAATACACTACCTTGCATATGGACTGATCAGGGCACAAGACAGCAGAATCATAATCTATGTTCTATATGTCACTTCCAGAAGACTTGGGTTCAAATCTTACCTCCAAAATATATTATCTATGTGACTTTGAATAAGTTCTTTTTTCTTTCTAGGCCTCAGTTGAGAACAATATGGACTGCGAGGTTCTATTTCTAGATTTATGAACTATGATACTCAGTTCTCAGGCTAATTTGAATAAGGTTTGGTTTGGAGTTTTTTGGGGTGGGCAGGGGAGGTACTTGGAGTTAAGTGACTTGTTCAGGATCACACAGCTAGTAAGTGTCTGAAGCTGGATTTGAAATCAGGTACTCTTGCCTTCAGGGCTGGGGCTCTATCTACTGCATCATCTAGCTACCCCAAATTTAAGCAGGGATTTTGTCAAGGTTTAGCAAGTATGGCAGTACTCACCCAGCATGGTTGGTGAGTGGAAAAACATGAATCACCCTGGTCATTATGTCCCTTTTTATTTTTGCTGTCAGGTTACAGAGGAAGCTAGAATGGACTGGGGAATATAGAGGTGGGGCTGGCATCAAGGATGAATGAATAGTCTGATTCTATTTCTGAGTTTAGGGGCCGCCAGTTATTTAAGGCTTCTTTTAAAAGAAAACAATTGATGGTGACCCTCTGGAAAGAGATGATTCAGAAATAAGAGTTGAGCCTTTTCTCTAACTATAGGAAGGTTATAGGTTAGGAAGAATAATTTGGGGGAATAAATGTTTTTGGTTTTGAGTGCCACAGTTCAAGGTAAGAATTAATTGCTGTCTGCTGCCTCTATTCCTTCCTTCAGTACTTAGCCACCCACCTCCTTTGAAGCAGATCTATACACATCAAAAAGATGAAAGACTTCACAAAGCACAAAAGTTTTCCTTTCTAGCCTTCTAGAAGATTTTTCTAACTTTTTCAATGCATTGAAATCAAGTGCAGCCTTAGGGTAGAATCCAAAAATTGCTATTTGTTAGAACACCCAGACATGGGAAAAAATTCTGTATTCTATCTGTTATTGTTCAGTCATTCTCAGTCATGTCCAAATCTTTGGGACCCAGTTTGGGGTTTTCTCGGCAAAGATATGGGAGTGGTTTGCCATTTCCTTCTTCAGGTCAACTGACAGATGAGGAACTGAGGCAAACAGGATTAAAGTGACTTGCTCAGGGTCACACACCTAAGTGTCTGAGATCAGACTTGAACACAGGAAAATGGGTCTTCTTGACTCCAAGTCTGGCATTCTATTTACTTTACCATCTAGCTGCCCTTATATTATATACATGGGTGTATATATATTACCCCATCAGCTCCAGTCCAGGTACCTAGGCCTAGAATGGGAAAGAGGCTCCTGGTAAGGAAGAAGTTAGCTGAGGTAGAAAGCAGTTAAGAGGACAGGACAAAGGATAGGTTTGTCTTTTTTTGGTGCAGAGAGTTTCAGTTTGTGCATTAAAAAAATACATTGTAGAACTAAAAAAGAATCTTCTTTGGGAACACAGAATGTTATCCAAATGCCATCAAACACAGTCATCTACACTTCCATAGGAAATACAGAGAAGCTAGTGTTTGCTTTGACAATGCATGCACTCAAATTGGAATGACACAGAGATTAGCATGGCCCTGTACCAGGGCAACACAACATGCAGAGAAGATACAAAGACCTGCATTGATCTGACTGCCCTCAGGCAGGCAGACAGACCATGTATGGTACGTCTGCAGACTGAAAGGTGAAAGAGATGTTAGAAATCACCTAGCCCTGCTCCCTCATTTTATAGATGAGACAATTGAGTCTCAGAGAGGCGAACTGATTTTGTACATATTGGACAAAGCCCCAAATCCACGTCAGGCTAGTTCCAAGATCAAATCCTGCTTCAGACACTTACTAGGTGTGTGTCCTTGGCTAAGTCACTTAGCTTTTCTCTGACTCAATTTCCGTATCAGTAAAATGGAGTGGATAAATAGTACCTATCACACAGGGTTGTTATGAGCTAGTAAGTGTCTGAGGTGGGATTTGAACTCGTGAAGAT
Source organism: Pseudochirops cupreus (assembly GCA_028627135.1). NCBI lineage: Eukaryota > Metazoa > Chordata > Mammalia > Diprotodontia > Pseudocheiridae > Pseudochirops > Pseudochirops cupreus. The sequence continues at coordinate 296,596,429 of CM053584.1, forward strand.
GAGTCTTCCTGACTCCAGGCGCAGTACTCTACACATCATGCTACTTTACTGCCCCTGAAGTGAACAAAACCAGAACAATTAACAAATCATCATGATATGGTAAAGACAAACAACTTTTTTTTATTAAATTGATTTGTTTATTTACTTTTAGTTTACAAGATTCAATTCCAGAGTCCCTTGAGTTTCAAGTTTTCTCCTCTCCTTCTGCCCCGCCCCCCCATGGCGGCATGCAGTCAGGTATAGAATCTGCAAATACTTTCACATTGGACATTAGTCTGGTTGTATAGAAGGGTTGTAACCAATGGAGTGGACAATAGGAAAAAGGAAACAAAATCAAACATGGAAAAGAGCGATAGCAGGTAGATTGCTTCAGTCTCCATTTAAACTCTGTTCTTTCTAGATCCTTCTTTGAATGTAGATATCTCCTTCCATCCTGAGACTTGTAGAGTTGTCTTATAACTGTGAGTTGCTGAGAAGAGTCCAGTTTGTCAAAGTTGGCCATCACACATACGACGTGTCTGTGATTGTGTACAAATTTTTCCCAGTTCTGTTCTTCTCACTTAGCATCAGTTTGTATAAGCCTCTCCAAGTAAATATGAAGACCTTCTCTTCCCTATTTCTTACAGCACAATAGTATCCCATTACATTCATATACCACAACTTGTTTAGCCATTTCCCAATTGATAGGCATCCCCTTAATTTCCAGTTTTTTGCTACCTCAAAGAGAGCTGCAATAAATATTTTTGTACATCTGGGTCTTCCTTCAAACAAAGACAAACAGCTTTAAAAGAATTAGGAATACTGATCAGCAGCATGACCAACCATGATTCCAGAGAACTGATGATAAAACATGCTACCCACCTCTTGATAAAAAAGGTGAAGGACTCAGAGTACAGAATGAAACAAACATTTTTTGGACATAGCCAATGTGGGATTGAATTTTGGGGATGAACTATATATTTTTGAAACTGTTTTTATTTTAGTTCTCAATTGTTGGGGGAGTGGGAACAACTTGGGGAGGTGGATTTTTGCTGCTTGAAAACAATAAAATATAATTTAAGCAACTAAATATATTAATATTTAGGACAATAACTGTATGCAAGGTATTGCTACTGATCTCTGGATAATTGAATTGGGATTTATGTAATGTCAATATTGATTGGAGCATAGTTTCATAAATTGTATTAAGATTTATAAAATAATTTGCTGTTCCTTATTAGGAGGATTGTAGCCAGTTTTTATTGTTTCAGTCTAAGCTGCTGAAAACTTCAAAGTCAGAAACTTTGCAAGGACGTTGTGACTATCCTGCAAAGGTCATTTCTTCTGCCAGATTAGAAGCAGAGATGCTATTTCTCTGATAAATTCACTACCTAATTTCAAGTGAATTAGCACCTCAGCACTGAACCACACGCCTGGAACATTTAGCATGGTACCTGGTTAACACCGATGCCCTTTTATTTTATTTCCTCAAACCTCTTTTTAATAATCACAACTGAGAAACAGTATATACTCGCCGTTCAAGCTTTTCATGTTATGTACTTCTTTTCTAACTCCACTGAAGTGCCATCAACTTTTATTTGAAATTTAATTTTATTATTTTTTCAATTAAAATGCACTTATGCCCTCTATCTTCACTATCCACAATAGATCAAGAAAGAGGGAAATAAAAAACAAAGATACAACTCAGTTAACAAATATGCATACTTAAATGAAGCAAATTCTCTCATCGGCCGTGTCTAAAAACATGTGTCTCAGTCTGCATTTTTAGTCTACTATCTCTCTGTCAGGAGGCGGGTGGTATAATTCATGTTTTTGTCGTTCAGTTGTTTCCTATTCTTTGTGACCCATTTGGACCTTTCTTGGCAAAAGCACTGGAATGGTCTTGCTACTTCCTTTTCCAGTTCATTTGACAGGTGAGAAAACTGAGGCAAAGAGGGTTAAGTGATTTGCCCAGGTTGCACTAGTAAGCATCTGAGGCTAGATTTGAACTCAGGTCCTCCTGACTCCAGGGCTGACATTCTATCCACTGTGCCACCTAGCTGCCCCACCTCCCAACTACCCTATATCTATTTTATAATAATTAACAGCTTCTAAAATTACCTTCCATCTACTCTGTCTCTATATTGTATATATCTGGTTATTTATATGAGGTCTTCCTCCTTAAAATGTAGTTCCTTAAAGGCAGAGACACTTTTTGCCTTTTGTAATATCCCCAGGGCTTAACACAGTGCCTGGCATACAGTTAGTGCTTAATAAATGCTTCTTGTCTAATAACCGACAGTTGGGGGACTTCCAGCGGGGGCTCAGGCATTGCCCAATGATGCGATGTTCCCACATATTCTAGAATAATTATGGTGGTAATTGTTTCTGATATTTTCCACTCATTTGTCTCGGACCCTTGCTGCACAGGCCTTCTGGAATCTTGCCAGGGTTTCTAGTGGCCCCTTTATTTCCCTCTCACCTTTCCCTTTGCTCTCTACATCTGGGACCTGAGTGAGAAAGAAGAGAGATGATAAACAATCCAGAGAACACCACTGAGAGTAACAGTAATACATTTTTAACTTGAAATTTATCTGAGAAAAGACTATACAAAGGGTATGGCAATCATATGCAAACACATGCAAATTCATGCACCCTAATGAAGCCTACTGCCTTAGAACACACTATAAAAGACTATTATGAATGGCAGTCAATCCCTAAGTGACAATTATGCAATGAAAACACTAAAATGGAATTTTCAGGTTCAAGCAAGCATGTCCTTGAGTTCAGTTGAATCATCAGATGTTGACTCAACTGTGTTTAACAAAATACTTTAAGGTGAAGACACATCCAGCCTATTTAACTGACATCGGAGTTGCTAGAATCATGTTGATGAGAATTATGGGTAATCAGTGGGTTCAAGGATAAGATAAGCAAATCTTCCAGAATGTTGTATATTCTTTGTTACGTTGCTGTAGTAATTCCGTTTTTCACTGACTGATAATATGTTGTTTTGGATTGAGGATTTGGATTTAAATAAATAATTTGGATTTAAATAAAAAACATGAGAATTCATATACTGGTTTTGATTTCTTTATTGAGCTCTGGTTTCTCTTTTTAAACTCCTACTACATATCTCTGTTGGGCTGTTCCACTAGCACTCAAGATCAGTATGACTAAAAATCAAACTTATCTGGTATCCTGTCAATGGCACTATCATCCTCCTAATCACCAGGCTTGAAATCTTGCAGCCATCTTTGACTGTTCTGTTTTGCTCATTCTAGACTAAATGCTATGAAGTGATTATATTCCCTTAATATTTCTTGGATCTTTTTTTCCTATCATTTCCACTGTCACCACCTTAGTTCAGATTTTTATTACTTCTCTATGACTTTATTACTTCTCTTTTTATGACTGGTCTTCTTGCCTCTAGTTGTCTCCCTCCTCCAAGTAATTTCTTATACCACTTCCAGATTTATGGAGGTCTGATCATGTCATTGCAGGGCTTAAAAATCTTCAGTGACTCTCCATTGCCTATGAAATACATCCAAGCTCCTTAGTTTAGCATTACAAGCTCTTTGTCACCGAACTCCAACTTTATTTTCCAGTCTCACCTTACTCAAGAGATAATGTGAAATAGTGGATAAAGAGTCAGCTCTCAGATGAGAAAAATCTGGATTCAAATCCTGCCTCTGACACAGAACCCTAAGCAAGCCACTTAACTTTTCAGGCATTTCTAAGACTCTAAATTATGTAAGAGGGGCAGATGTACATTGGCAGTTTCCTCACTGGGAACACCCTAAATTGCTGAAATTAAAGGTCATGATAAAAAAAAAACCGAAACAAAATTTAAAAACTTATCTTTGTCTTTTTTTTTTTTTGCTGTCATTTAGTCATTTCAGTCATGTCTGACTTCATGATGTCATTTGGGGTTTTCTTGGCAAAGATACTGCAGTGGTTTGCCATTTCCTTCACCAGCTCATTTTACAAATGAGGAAATCGAACCAGACAGTGGTTAAGTGACTTGCCCAGGGTCATACAGCTAGTGTCTGAGGCTAGATTTGAACTCAGGGTTTCTTGACTCCAAGCCTGGCACTCTATCCACTGTGCCAGCTGGCTGCTCTCAGCTTTGATAAACTAGGTTATAAAATAGAAATAAGTAATATATGCACAATGCGTGTTGTAAAGCATCTTAAGGTCATGAGTCCCCATCCCCCACCCCTGCCCCTGCCACTCTGCAGTCTGCAAACCTGGCCCATTGGGTTGCCAAGCCACCACCTCTTTCCTGGATCCTTGGCCGGTGCGCCACTTTTCCTGTCTGCTTAATAAATAAATGTTTATTGCCTGACTGACGCAAGATCTCCTCATTGATGTCAGCACTCTGGTCAGCTCTGGGGTACCAAGACTATATACAGAAGGATAAAATCCAGAATCCCCAAAATAAACACTCCTTTGGAAAAAGAAAATTATAGGGGCAGCTAGGTGGCACAGTGAATAGAGCGCTGGCCCTGGAGTCAGGAGGACCTGCGTTCAAATCCAACCTCAGACACTTAACACATATTAGCCCTGTGACCTTGGGAAAGTCACTTAACCCCAATTACCCTGCCTCCCCACTCCAAAAAAAAAAATTATAATTTATGAACATAATGACCCTGTTTTTCAAGAACAACATTCCCTCATCCATATGATTTCCCTCTAAGTATTAATATAACAATCATAATCTCAGTCCTTTTCTCCAGGCCAACATTTCCACTTCCTTCAACCATGCCTCAGATGACATGGGTTCTATGTGTACCAGACACACATTCTCATTCTATTCTTCATCTCATGGATGTGCTCCAGTTTATCAATATCTTTCTTACAGTGTGGAACTCTGAATCAAAAACAACTCTCTAGATATCATCAGGTTCAACTAACCTTATGGCTCTGATATGGAAGAATGATTAACATACAATTGTTTTCTCTTCATATTTCAATTTTGAATGTTGGATGTTACTTTAAATCCTGCTTCATATCTTGATCAGAGATGTTTTTGATCTGAAAATGTTCACAGAGTACTAAATTTCTCAAGTCTTTCATTTCAGAAGAGAGAGGCAAGGACATGGTATGAAATACAAGATTTGTGTAACCTAAACATAATTTTATTTATTAATGATGACCAGTAGTTTGTAATAAAGGACCAAACTTAATAAGATAAATAACAGACAATTGATTCATTTGAAAGGTAAACTCTAAGATAAGTTTCTTTTTTCAGTACAGGTTATAGGACCACAGATTTAATCCAAACCCCTTATTTTATAGATGAGGCTAAGAATGGCTTGGTTTTTCAGGTAAGAAGTGTCAAAACTGGAATTTTAATCTACTCCTTTTGGACTATACCCCAATAACCAATAAAGAGATTAAAGAGATACAAAATATTTGTAAGTTTCTTCATTGGCATTTCATTTATACTTTAAGTAATACCTGGATTCTTCCCTTTCACTAAGACATTTTAGACGTCTTTAGCTGATTCCTTACTGCCTATCAGTAAGAGATGAGGTGCTTAAGTATTAGAAGCAAAGTTGGGTACCCATCAATTGGGAAATGGTTGAACAAGTTACAGTTTACAAATATAAAGATATATTATTTCACTGTAAGAAATAATGAAAGGGACTGATTCCGAGAAGCCTGAGAAAACTTATATGAATGGATGCAGAGTGAAGTAAAGAGAACTTTGTTGTTGTTCAGTCACGTCGGACTCTTCATGGCCCCATTTAGGGTTTTCTTGGCAAATATATTCAAATGGTTTGCCATTTCCTTTTCTAATTCATTTTATAGATATTGGATATGGTTTGCCATTTCCTTCTCCAATTCATTTTATGGACGGGGAACTGAGGCAAACAGGGTTAGTGACTTGCCCAGAGTCACATGGCTAGTAAGTGTCTGAGGTCAAATTTGAACTCAGGAAGATGAGTCTTCCTGATTCCAATCCCAGTGCTCTATCCACTACAACACCTACCTGCCCCTGAAGAGAACTATGAGAACAATTTATAAAATGACTACCACAAAGGAGAGGAAAACAACTGTGAGGACTGGAGAATTGTAATTGTTGCAATGTGCAATCATGGTTCCAGAAGACTGATGAGGACATTCACATCCCACTTTTGACAGAGAAGCAAGGGACTGTGCCTACAGAATGAAGCATACATTTTCAGACAAAAAAAAGGTAGGGCTTGACCTCCATATGAATGTGGCAACCTCCCATATGTTGAAAAGAACTCAGCCTCTCAGTATTTTAACACAAGCTCATCTCTCATTAAAACACGAGACCTTACTCTAACAAGTTACTAGCTGTCATAATAAGGCCCTGATTAACTAATCTCCTAATAGCTATTTCCTGTTTGCAGGCAACTCAAACATCTTGTCTTGACTCAGACACACAAAGACGTAGTAGCTTAGAGGAATCTTGGCTCCCTTTAAAGATCAGCTCAAATGTTTCCTCTTAAAAGAGGCCCTTCCTCATTCCTCCAGATATTATTACCCAAAATTACTTTATATTTTACTCATCTGTATTCACATGGTTTTCTATCAGTAGAAGATAAGCTCTTTAAGGGGCAGGAACTGTTTCCTTGTTGTTTGGTTTTTTATCTCTAGGATCCATCATAATGTGTGGCATGTAACAGACAATAAATGTTTGTTGAATTGTAAATTAGCCCAAATTTACCAAGGGAAAAATACTAAAGAATCACCTCAGTTTTAGATAAATTTGCCTTTTGGGTGATAAGATTGTTTATTGATGATTTGAAATGAGCCTAATTCAATTTTAATAGACAAACATCCTTATTTTATAAATATTATATTAGATGTCACTTCTGAGATCTGTTTGAAGTTATTGCTAGGTTAAATACATTTTCTGTAACTAAATGCTGCTAAATTCTTATTAAAAACAGAAGAAGGACAGTTATTCTGAGAACTACTCAAAAAGCTCCTGCTAGTTCATCTAAAAATATCCTAAGAATTGTTCTCATGCCATCATTTCTGGGCTCTAGGGGGGACTCACGTAGGGAAGATATATAAGAGATGAAAGAAGGATATGTGTCACACACTTGCATATATCAAACCTTCAAAAAGAAGTACAACCCACTCATTTCCTCCAAACTGGCTTGGTGCCAGGGATGGGCAAAGGACTAGGTTGTTTTTATCTCAACCAATGTTCTGCCATCCTCTTAAGCAGCACATGTAATAAAAACAACAACAACAACAAAAAGCATGAACCATATGCCCATCTTCTGGGCCCAAGGATGGGCTCCAAGCAGTATATATTCCAGAAAATGACAGATTGAGAAATAAAAATAAATCTGTAAGGGAGGGACAGGCATGCGAGGCTGGCCAACATTACAGAGGGATCCAGCTTCAGGGGCAACACATCAGCAGACTACCTAATCTGGGGAAAGAAAGGAATTGAAAAGCCTTTCCAAAAGGAGCCTTGAATACAGTAGGGAGATAGTGGCTTGGTAGGAAGTTAATGCCATTGAAAGCTCATCTTCAATGGAATGCCATGAATAAAATTCAACTGTAAGAACTGAAAATCATCAAAGGAGAGTGGAAACATGCTAGTCTTTAGTGGGACAGAAAACAAGGGTATTTTGGAGGATGGTTCTGAAGACTTAAATTAATAGAGAGGCATACCTCTGCATGGCTCGTTATGAGAGAACCACTTTCTAGCATCGCAAAATGCTGCCAATGCAAAGCAAATCAACAACAACTCCTGATCCAAGCTGGCACTATAGGAAACCCTTGCTGAGTTGACCCTCTGAGCAGGTCTGCTCACTGTCTGCAGCATACATATTTCTTTGTGGAACTGCCTTCCATAACACACTTTTTTTTTCAACATCCTGTTTTTGTAGAACCACTTTATAATGTTAGATTGGGCTATTTCAGTAGTAGGAAGAGACATGTCAAGGCCCTACATGGAAAGGCAAGAGGGATCTTAGACATTTCTTAGAAAAACTGCCATTCAATACTGACTTCGAGATTTGAGACCATTTCATATATGCATATATGTATCTTTTCAAAAGCCTTCATGCAGCAGCAAAGTGGTTTAAATATCCCTTTCAATGTGTTGCAGGTTTACTTTGTAACTGGGAGAAAAAAAGGCTTGTCCTATAAAGAAAAATTCTCCACGTAATATAATAAATATCCATAGATATCCTATAAATATCCATTCAAGCTGGATCTGGAATCTTGCATCATCAAACTGATCTAAGTAGAATCGGACCAAATCGGACCCCAGGAAGATTTATTGTGCCTTTAGGCACAAACTCCACCCTATTCATAGCCTTTAAAAAGTTACTGGAGAGAAAAGATTTGAGACAGAAACCCCAAATTAAATGGTGAAACGCAGCTCTTCCAAAAGCATTGTGCAAAAAGTATCTGCATCTCAAGTGATACTGTGGGTGGAAAGGGTGAGTTTGATTTATGACACAGGCGTGCCCAATCACAGCAATCAAGCATTCTATTTAATGCTCTCAGCAGAGTTAAACATGTGGGCCTGGCTGCCACTGACTGTGGGCTGTGCAAACACATTTTCTTTCTGCATTTATTTTAATCCCGTATGACTCTTCAAGTCCCTACATCCTGTTCACTGTACCAGGCTGAAGCTACAAACGTCCCCTCTTTAAATAGCCACACATTTACTTTGCTTGTGATGCTGGGCTATGTTGACGATAACCTTTTGCCTATACCATTGCCCTCTAAGTGTTCCCTTATTTGTTGTCACTTTTAAAACAATTAATGCTGAGTCTGATGGCCATTTCCAGGCATCAAAAGCACTAATTAAAAAGGCCACATCGCTGTCAAACAATTGCCAATAGAATAGTGCAATAGTTTGCCTTTGCGGGATTTATGAGATGTGGAAGTCATTAAGAGATTTACTTTTTAAAAAATTGTAAATTTGCTCATTGTCTACAAAAACAACCAGATACTACATAGACAAGGTTCAAACACACAAAATCCTCGACCTTTAAAAGAGCAGAAGCAAATGAATTAGCAAAGCATAAGGAGGAAATGGAAAGGTTATTCTATGACTCCCTTCCAAACCTGCCTGAAGTTATACCACCTTTGGCTATGTTTTTCTTCCATCTTTCTTACCATTTATAGACATACTCCAACATATACATACACACACAGAGGGACAGTCCAATGCATATACATAACACGAGTGTGTATTTAGTTCCGATTCTGTTGACTTCCCTTTGTATCACCTCATGTAAGCATATCAATATTTCCTCAACAGCCTCATGTTTATGATTATTTTTATAGCATCATAATGTTTCATTAAAAAGCAGTTTGACACAGTGCCTGGGGGACCATCATCCATTAAGTCAGAAAGTCCCGAATTTAAAGTCCTGCCGTATACTGGCTCTGACCCCAGACAAATCACATAACCTTTTAGTGTTATTTGTATGTATGGAAGAAAATTTCACACCAGGAGTTCCCTACACCAACAAAATCACATTAATATACTCTAGCTTGTTTTTCTGTCTTCCAACGGTTGAACAAATGGATATTTAGAGGTTTTGAACTGGAAAAAAAGTGATCTATCTTGAAAGGAGGTTTAGAAAAACCTATCATTGAAGGCCAGTTGGTGAATGGGTGAATAATACTTTCCAAAGGTACTATTTTCTTTTTTCAGTTTCCATTTGAATCAAAGGCCTAGAGATTGTTTCTGGAACCCCTACACTGTGAGAGCAGAGGAGATGGGGCTTCTAGGATAGGCTACAGAAGAAGCAGCAACACAGTATGTAATCCATAGGTGTCTTCCTCTGCTAGGTCGATAACCTGAGTGCCCCCTGATGTACGGTACATACATCTTTGGTGAGAAACTATTTGCCTGTAAAATTGGCCTCTGTGGTATATTCACATTTTTGTCACTATTATACGCTCAGAATGTTGAGAAAGAGATACAATGAAACATTCTGTTTCAGTGACATTAAAAAGTCACTAAATCTGCCATATCAACAAATGATATTGGCTTGGGACTCTAAAGTATGAAGAGAAGGGAAATCAGTGAGTTACAGTGGAAAACGTGTTGCATTTGGAATGAGGGGACCTAGGGTTTGGATTCTGGCTTCATATATTTATTAGCTTAGTCAACTTAGGCACATCAATTAAACTCTCTGAACCTCAACTTCCTCATCTATAAAATGGGGAGAATCATACTAGTGTGACCTACTCACAGCACTGTTATGGAGAGTCATAGAAACGTAAATTTTATTGGCATTTTGGGGGGAAACACCATAAATTAGGTACTATCCTTTTTTCTAATCCAACTATATTTGTCTAAATGGCTTCCCCTTCTGTGAGTAGACTACAAAGTCTTCCCCCCTCCTCTCATCTCTTCCTATAAATTACTTTTGGCTGGTAAACATTATACACTTAGTGTAAATTGAATTCTCTTAGGTCATGGTACAAAATGTTTGAAAGGAAGGAAGCTTGATGAAATTATCTAAAAAAAAATGTGTCTTGAAATTATCTTGGTCTGTGGTCCATATCCAAAGAGCATAGGGGACTATGGATCAGATTTTAGCACTTTGGAAGTCACCATTACCACTATTATAAATGCTTATAGCGTGTGAGGCTACTTAGGATGAAAATCAAACTAAGTGGTATATTTTTTAAAAATTGCAAATAAATGCAACAGGCAATTAGGTGGCACAGTGGATAAAGCACCAGGCCTAGAGTCAGGAAGGCAAGTCTTTCTGAGTTTAAATCTGGCCTCAGACACTAACTAGTTGTGTAACCCTGGGCAAAACATTTAACCCTGTTTGCTTCAGTTTCCTTGTCTGTTAAATGAGCTGGAGAAGGAAATGGTAAACCGCTCCAGTATTTTTGTCAAGAAAATTCCAAAATGGTGCCAGGAAGACTTAGACATGACTGAAATGAGTAAGCAACAACAAACGTAAATGTTGGAAGCCAACGTGGGGGCTGTGTAATGTATTAAACTTAATATCATAAGGGACCAGTCCATGAGATACTACAGGGTCATTAGGGGTCATTGGTGCTTCCTAGACCACACCTTTCTGGAGAACCACTGGCTTGACATGTGTGATTGTGAAGTAACAGAAGGAAACAACCTCACAGATGTGGGACAAAATGGAGTCAAGATGGTCTTAAAGATGGGGACCTTTGCTATGGTGGAAGGAATTAAGGGCAAAATCTGTCACTTTTAAAAGGTGATGGGAACTTTTGTTAAAACAACAAGAATATAGAGCAAAAAAAAGGTCAACAGTTCTACCAAGTCCCCTGATGGTTCGGTTGGTTTAGGAGAGTGAATTCCTTCCAACTCCCGTGATGTCCCTAGCAACACCTGAAAGGTCCATGATTCTCGAGCAGGTGTTTATTCAGTCATCTAGAATTTGTTAAGTGCTGCCTATGCGTGAGGCACTGCGTGAAGGCTGGGGCACAATGCAAATGTCATGTACTTAGCAGCCCCAGACCCGGCAGGATGCAGCTGAGAATCTTTGTCCTATATGCCTTTCTTAAGATGCCACTCCTCACATTCTACACCAATCTCATTTTTAAAAAAACATCCTTCTTTCTCATACAAAGACCTGAGGAGGAAACTGTCACAGAGGAAAGAAGGTGGAGGCAATCTTCTTCCTTATTGTGACCCAGTGTTTTATTTTAAGACCAAATGAAGTGGTGGGACACCCTAAAGAGCTCAATGCAGGGTTGTGTGGAGAAATTGTGTACTAATGGGGCTCTGGAAATGGGGAAAGGAGATTTTTCTATTTCCCTCTTTCGACTAATGTCACCACCTGTCTGAGCTATCAGTCAAACATCATCAGCCATTGATGGTTCCAAATGATTCTTATGCCAACTGGAGGACACTAGATGTCCCTTCCTCTATCCATCCCCCTCCATTGATTTAGCCGGAGAATTCTGAGACAGCAGTCTGAGGGGACAAAGGGGATGCTGCTATTCCAGAAATGCTAGAGTAACATTAAGCACCTTCAAATTCCTGCAGTCTTCCTTATTACCTTGTTAGTAGACAGCAAATAAGTAGTGACGGGCTCTGGTATCAACAGAGGGTGAAGAGTTTCCAAATGCCCCCACTGTGACAATGGTCCTGGCTTGATGAGAAAGACTTCATCGACCTCAATGTGTCATTTGAGGTTGAATTTGAACCCTCATCTCCATTCATCTGCCAATGAGTTGGCTTCAGACTTTCCATTTCTAGAGACCATGGGTAATTTGCCATTTGTTGGAAGTCTCTTGATGTTTGAAAATTATTATTTTATGTCATAGGGGATTCAATTATAAAGTTGAAAAAAACATCACTATTATGTTAGCTTTGCTTGATATGGGATTTATTTGCAAAAAGCAATGTATACTTCATTTCAGCAAACATGTATTAAACATTTATTATGTGCAAGTCGTTGTGCTAGGTGCTGAGGATGCAAAAATAAAATCCAAGACAGATTCTCTCTTCCCCCTTCAAGGAGCTAACATTCTCCTGGAGCAATTCCAGTGTAAATCAAGCAATTAACATTGTAACTGTAACATCATAGCTCAACTCCCAGAGCAGTTTAGCAGCAAATGTTTCTCCTAAATACAACTTCAGAAATAAATACAATATTTAGCATAGGATTTGGCCTTATTTTGCAGTTGATCTGATGAACAGCAACAAAAGTATAGTATTTATTATCTAAAAGGGATTCTGAATTGGAAAAGAATAATAATAAAACTTAATGGACTTCTATATACCCTAGGAATGAACTCATTAAAAATCAAATGAGATAAGGTGTGTGAAATATTTTGGTAAATTATGAGGGGTTATCCAAGTATTAAAGATTATCCAGAGGTGGGGAACCTTTGGCCTTGGGGTCACCTGTGGTCCTCAAGTGTGGCCCTTTGACTGAATCCAAACAAATCCAAATCCAAACAAGACAAATTTGTTCTATGAAATTTGGCTTCAGTCAAAGGGCTGTACTTGAGGACCTAGAAGGTCACATGTGGCCTTGGGGCTTCAGGTTCCCCGTCCCTGGATTCTTATTAGTAAATGCCCAATTCAGTGTGACGTTTTAAAAGATTTAAAAGTCAGTGTTAGACTGTTAATGAAAATTTTGTAATCTTAATTACAAATGTTGAATGCAGGTGACCTATTTATTTGGCCAGGAGGAAAAGTGGGTAGTTAATGAAAAAGTGGTGAAATGAGAATGTTTCCTACAATTCATTTGTCACTGATTGCCATTTCATTTAGAAGCACCTCCTAGAGTTCTTTAATTCAGTTTGAAACTGAGGACAATAATACTTGTACAATATCTACCTTAGAGCAAAGGTTCCTGTGGAAAAAAAAAAGGAGCACTTTCAATGTGATAGAGACATGAATTATTACTGATGTTATTATTAAATAACTTCACTAATGATACAAAGAACTTTAGGATTACCCTTACGAAACACATACAGCCCCATGCATCTAATAGGTACTCAAAGGTTGGTGCCAATGGGCTTATTAGAAATCATTACCTAATGCCAATTGAATAAAACATATTTTGAATTTATCTGCAAGACCATACATAGATAACCTGTGTCAAATTGCTTGCCTTCTCAATGAGGGAGGCGAGGAGAGGATTTGGAACCCAAAATTGTAAAAAAAAAAAAGTTAAAAATTGTTTTTACATGCAATTGGGGAAAAATATTAAAATTCAAATATTTTGGACTCATAGAGGAAAATCTGTTTATAAAAACTAATCTTTTTCTTGAGTGATTTATTTTAGTGTAGTGGAACTCATCTTGCCTGTATGTGCGTGCCTTGAAACAATATTGATGTAACAAATAAACTAAGTTTCTAAAGCTAGTCTTCCATTTGGATGTGTAGTCCCCATTCCTCCATGAATTGCACGAGATAGGTTTCATTTCCTGGGGGTGATTTGTTGGACACTTGTGCATCATAAAGTTTTGACAAAAGTCCCTCATTTGGATACCCATCATATTCAGAGTGCCCGCCTCCTTTTTCATCTATCACATGTTCACAATCAGATAGAGATGGTATACATAGTCTCCCTGTTTGGGGATCCCAGTCTACTAGTGTACTCGGCTCCTCGTCTTCCTCTTGTTTCTTTTTTGTCTCTGTGTCTTCCTGTGTTCTCTGTTGGAGATTTCTTAGTTGTGGATTATATGAACAGAGTAATGCTTCCTGGTCAAAATTTGCTAAAGTAGTCTCTGACTCAAGCATTAGTTTGCCCTGAAAGTTTATTCCTTCTTGCAAGTTAATCTCCTGATCCTGATAATCTGTACCAGTGTCAGTAGGTCTGACATCAAACTCATATTCTATGACAGGTTCATTCTTTGTTCGTGAACTACAGAGTAATCTTTGTTGAACTCGAGAAAGGCAGCGTAAAGTTTCCTCATTGTTGCCAAAAATGCCCATTGCCTTTGAAGCATAACCCAAGTGCTTCACTTCCGGTTCTTCCTGATGGCTCTTACCCTCCATATTCTCAGCAGTGCTCAGGTCAGAAATGTCACTGACTTTTTCCATTAAACTCTGATCTTTTGAGGAAGTTTTGCCATCTTCTACAATACTGAAGGTTATAAAGTTAACTACTACTTTTTCAGCAGGTGCAAAAAGTCTTTGGTCATATCCAGTGCCATAAATCAATACCTAAAAAGGAGATCAGTGTTTAAAAAAAAAAACCAAAACCCCTTTTTAAAAATTTAAAATGGACATTTATTTAAAAGAAATCCTGGTTTCATCAGGTGCCTTTTTTTTTTTTTAAAGATCAACTCTTACTCAACTCTGGCAGTGCCAATTATTACTTGAACAAATGATACCTCAAAGTTCCTCTGCCTTTTAGATTAAAAAGTCTCAGGCTTTCTTAGAAATAGCATGATGAAATGGTAACAGACTATGACAAAATCTGGGGAAAATCTCATCAGCTGGAATGTTTACCTCAGCTCATTCAACACATCTGGATGCATAGTCTCACCTCTGAACAACAATTACCAAGGCCTTTTTATGTGGATGGAACACACAAACAAGATTTAACAATGGAAGAACAGCATTGCTCTCTATCTATTCAAAACCATGGCCAGATGCCCTAGGAGCTTTTCACTAATATTAACCCATTAATCTTCTTCAAAACCCAAGAAAGGGCACAGTCTTTTAAAGAGGAGGGATCTGACATGCAAAAAAAAAAGGATATTCACTCATCAGTTAGCCGATGTGGCCTCATGTTCATTTTTAACTGAATAATTTTGCATTCTTTCCTTAATTTCACAATGACAATGAAAACAAAACAAAAAAATATGAATTTTAGTCAACCTTAAATTAACCATGTCAGTGCCTCTGTGGGTTACTTATAAAGGAAGCCTATTAACTAGGGGCCAATCTGTAATTGTTGCTATCCCTGTGTCAGGGGAGGGACTCAAACCCAGGTGTTCCTGATGTTGAGGTAAGCTCTCTGCCCACTATGCCAACCTGCCTCTTGACAAAATGATTGTCATTATGTTTGGTGTTGTTGGATGATAGGAACTTACCAAGTTGGTTGGTTGTTTCTCCTTGCCAATATGTATATATCTGTACATGGAGCAGCCTATTACTGAAAAAATAAAGGCTGTAACAGAAATGGGCAAAATATAGCAAAGGATGATTTTTACTTTCAACTCTGAAGTTTGATCTGTCAAGAAAAAGAAAAAAAAATGAGTAGGGGTAGAGTAGAAAGAAAATTGAATTGGAAATCGGGATACCTGGGTATCTCCTTGATCTGAAGAAGAAGAAAGCACTGGATTTGGAGTTGGAGGAACTGATAGACCCGAGACTCAGTCTCTTCACTTTGTGAGGTTTAAGTTATAAAATGTATGTAAAAGCATTTTTTAACTGTAACATACTACATTCATTTAAGTTATTAGAATGATAGCATGCCTACTCAGACCATCACCTTGACCTCCCTTTCCCCCTAACTAGTAATCTTGATTTCTCTGCTCTAATAGGTGAACTTTTGCCTTATATTTTTTTGTGGTGCAACTCCATGTCACTTCCTGGCCCGTTCCATGCCATGCCAACTCATGGGTACTACTGTCCTCACCCCTGTCTAGGTTCCCTTTACGTCTTGTTTTTTCCCATTAGACTGTAAGCTCCTTGAGGGCAGGGGCTGTCTTTACTGCTTATAGTTATATCTCAAGCACTTCACACAGAGCCTGGAATATAGAAAGCACTTCATAAATGCTCATCTATCTATCTGTCTGTCTATTACTCTGTCTAGAAATTTTAGAGCTAGACAGGAGGTAGAAGATCACCTAATCTAATCATACTTAGTCACGAAGGATTCAAGGCCCAAGGAGGTTATTACTGTTTTCAAAAAAGTAATACAGAAGAAGATTACAAGTTAATTAATTAATTAATCAAATTAAAGGCTTCTGAAAGACATAATAGGAAGCTTACCATCCCTACTATAGCAGACAAAGGGTAGAGCTAGAAATAATCCCTAAGGTTACATAATTACCCTCTTACACTAGTTAGGAAAGAATTAGCCATGTTGGCACAGTGGACAGAGTGCCAAGCCTGGTGTCAGGAGGACCTGAATTTAAATCTGGCCTCAGACACTTACTAGTGTGACCCTGGGCAAGTCACTTCTCCCTGTTTGCCTCAGTTTTCTCCTCGGTAAAACAATCTGGAGAAGGAAGTGGCAAACCACTCCAGGATCTTTGCCAAGAAAACCCCAAATGGGATCATGAAGAGTCAGACAGGACTGAAACAACCAAATTAACAACAAAGCCTGGAAAAGAGAAAACACATGTGCATGTGACAGCTCCACCAGTGTTTGAAGAACTGTTACGTGGAGGAGGGATTAGACCTGCTCTCTTTGGCCCCAGATGGCAGGACCAGGAAAAAGAGAGTAAATTGCAAAGAGAAAAATCTAGGCTCAGTGTCAGGAAAAACTTACAACGAGGACTGAACTAAAGTGGAATGAGTGGCCTTGGGAGGCAATGGGCTTCCCTTCCTTGGAGGTCTCTGAGCAGAAACTAGGTGACCATTTGTCAGGCATGTGATAGCAGAGATTCCTTTCAGTTTGGACTAGATGTCTGCTGATGTCCCTTCCAGATCTGAAATTCTGGGATCCTGTGAAGATTTATGGTCCATCTGAAGGCTCAGGACACACTTAATGGAATTATATCTCTATTGCTGCCATTTGCTTAAATGATTTCCAGGGGCAGTTCATTGGTAGCGTCTGAGCACAGCCTAAGCTGTTAAATCACAATCTCCTTAAATAAGACAATTTCTTCCATCTGGTTTATGTGGGGGAGGGCAGTTTGACTGGCACTTTGGTTAATTTGCCCAAGGGAACAGCCAGGTAGCATAATGCATAGAGTGCTAGGCCTGAAGTCAGGAAGACTCATCTTCCTGAGTTCAAATCTGACCTCAGACACTTGCTAGTTGTGTGACTCTGGGCAGGTTGCTTTATGCTGTTTGCCTCAGTTTCTTCATCTGTAAAATGAATGGGAAAAGAAAATGGAAAACCACTCCACTACCTTTGCCAAGAAAACCCCAAATGGGGTCATGAAGAGTTTGTGAGGGATAATTTATAGTGAAGTTTCCCCATTCTGAAAAATCAAAACTAGAATGGTTTCAGTATTCACTAGGCCTAGGTTTAGAGGTCACCTGACCTTCCAGGAATTTGGGGCTTAGAGCAATGGAGACCCTCCCCAGTGTCACCTCAGCACAAGCACAAGTTATGCCAAATAAGGTTAAGACCGCTTTCACTGGACACCGACATGTTTCCGGGTCCTTTGTCTCACAGAGATTCCCGTGCTTAGGTTGTGGGACAGCCCCGCTACCAATAACAGTGAAGACCAGTTGGGGGGGTTGGGTTTCTGCATTAGAAGATTATATAACCATGGGCTGCCTTCTACCTCTCGCTCTCTCCCTACAGACACCATGTTGGGTGACAGGGGCAGAGTCCTTTCTCATGAGAAAGAATAAAGACCTTTTCTAATCTCAGATTCAGACTCCGAACTCTTTCATCTCACACAAGTTAAACATAATTGAAATGACTGAACAACAATAACAAAACCAATCTGACAGATGGTATATCATCCTTAACATTACAGAAAGATGCCGCCAAAGTTGTGGAACAGAATATCCACTAGCATATGTTCCTTCCTTTTTCCGTGTAATATATTTTACTTTGAAATTGGGATGGGGTGGGGATTTGTGTTCACACATGAGTTCTATAACCCTGGGAATATAGTAAGAAAGGATTGAAGCACTTCCCTAAATTGGTGCATTTGTGAGAAATTAGAGAGATGGTGCAATGAATTTTAATGTGATCAAAGCAGTTTGTCCTTTCCTTTCAAGTTTCTATTTGGGGACTTAATAACCCTCAGATTAAGAAAGAAGGACAAGGCATATATGCTGCACCACTTGTAACATCTATTGTTCCAGTATCTCTCAAAGATGAATGTAAGGTTTTGTACAACCTGGTAATCACAATTTAAAGTCAACTGTTTTCCAGGGAGAGGCAAGAAGAAAAGGAAAAAAAGAGAGGTACTTTTAATTTAACCTTTTATCTTCCTGATAAAATCCAAGAACATTTTGTTTTATGTGAAAAGTATTCCCCAGCACTTACTCCAACTACCACTTTGATACTAATTGATGCCTAATGCCACTCCATCCAGAAAGTCCTTTCTAATCCCCTAGATTCAATTACCATATAATGCTGTGTGTTAAGTTATTTGTGTTATTGTCCATCCCCGATTGAATAACAAGCTCCCTGAGGGCAGGAACCAAGTCAGATCTAAGTTTTGTATGTCTCTCAGTTACTAGTAGAGTGTTCTGAACACAATAAGCACTTAATACACATTTTCCACAGTATCTTATTTATTGCTAAATCCCAAGGAATTGCTTATGACAGTAGTATATGTAGCTTAAAAGCAGGGGGGAAAACACATGTATAGTGAATGCTTTTCTTCTCAAAATAGGAGGTAGGGTAGAATATATGAAATGAGGAAATAGTTAAGGAAATATAATGCATATTATATAAAAAAAAACCATTTGCCTGAATCCACAGGGAAATACTACGGTGCAATGCTGGATTTAGAACCAGAGGATTTGAGTGCAAAGCCTGGCTCTGCTGCTTCTACCTCTGTGACCCTGGAAAAGTCATTGAACCTCTCAGTGCCTCAGTATCCACATCTGTAAAATGAAAGGGTTTGGACTAACTGGCTTCTCTGGTCTCTTCCAGCTCTAAATCTGGGATCCTATAATTCTATAACCTGAGTCAAAATTCTGCTATTTGCTACCTGTGTGTCTTTGAACAAGTCACTTAATTGGTTTCTGCCTTGGTTTCCTCATTTGAAAAATGAAAATGCTGGACTACCTTGCCTCAAGGGGTCAGTTTAGCTGTTACTTTTTTTTGGAGGGCAATTGGGGTTAAGTGACTTGCCCAAGGTCACACAGCTAGTAAGTGTTAAGTGTCTGAGGCTGGATTTGAACTCAGGTCCTCCTGACTCCAGGGCTGGTGCTCTCTCTGTTCATTGTGCCTCCTAGCCTCCCCTAGCTCTTACTTCTAACACTGTGAACTTAAGAACCAAGAAGGAACAATGGGAACAGGAGGGTGAAGAGAGAAAAAAATGTGGGCATGCTAGAAGTTACAAAATACTTTGAAACTAATAGTATGTCTTTTAGAGAGAAACCTGAAAATATGATCAAGAGTATGAAACTTTAGGGAAGGAAACAGAAACAGATAAACCCGCACAATTCTGAGATGGCAGGGGGAACGTTTTACTGCCAGTCAGAGATACTGCCTGAGAGTCATTTGGAAAAAAGCCCAAATAAAAGGCGTCATAACTCTTCCTTTGGCTTAGAGGAACAGGTAAGGGCAGTGGTTTGTCAGTGAGAGAGATTCAGGGAAGAAGTGGAAAAATTCTTGGGTAATGTGGGAAATGGATCACATGATTTTATGGTTGCTCTAGGCAACTTGCTAAGACTCACAAGTTGCAGAGAAGGTGCTGATGACCTGAACTGGTAGGGGGAGTTTATTCACCAGGGAGTTCCCTATACCAGTGAAATCACTTTCCTATCACTATTTGTTTTCTGCTTGAAAGTACCCTTTTAGATTAGACAGTAACTAGAGCAAAGAATAATGGTTGCTATGTTCCAGGTAATTACCACTTTTGCCTCTCAGTGGATCATATGATCCATGGATACAGAACTGGAAGGAATCTCAGAAGCCATGTAGTAGTCCAACCTCTTCATTTTACAGATGAGGAAACGGATGAGGCACAGGTCGATGGAGTGATTTGCCCAAAGTCCCAAGGGTAAACAGTGAAAGATGAAGGACTTATACTGAGTGTCAGAGATGAGTTTGATCTCATGCATCCTGACTCCAGAGCCTATGTTCTTTCCACTATACCCTGCTGACCCTTGCTTTTGCTCAGATAAGGCAGCCACATTGTTCGACTTCCTTTTGATTTTATCAGGTTTCCTTCTTCATATGCCAAGATTGTTTTACATACCTTTCAAGGTAGTGATGCATTGGTTTTCTGAAGGCTTAGCCTTTAGCAGTGGTCCTGGAACATAGGCTTGCACACTGACACAATAGAGAGTATCCGACTCCAGCTGGGGAAACTCCAAGGTATGGTTTGTTACAAATTTGTACCACTAGAAGAGGAAATTGCAAATGTGATTTTTAGAGGCCAACTTCATAGGAGGCATCCTGTAGTAGCTAAAAAGTTGAACCTGGATTTAGGAAGACCTGGGGTCAAATCACTCCTCAGACATTTATTTACTAGCTCTGGGACCATACGTAAGTCACATAACTTCTCTGAATCTCAATTATCCTCATTAGTAAAATGGGAATAATAAGACCTGTAGTAAGAACCTCATGGGCTTGAGACTCTTACTAGCTATGTGATCATAGGCAGGTCTCAGTTTTGTCATTTGTAAAATGGGAATATTCTTGTCATAGTTACCTCATGGGGTTGTCGTGAGGATTAAATGAGATAATTGTAAAACACTTAACACAGTGCCTGAAACATTTGTTATTCGGTTGTTTGCAATTGTGTCCGACTCTTTGTGACCCCAGTTAGGGTTTTCTTGGCAAAGATACTGGAGTGGTTTGCCATTTTCTTCTCTAGCTTATTTGACAGATGAGGAAAGTGAGGTAAACAGGGTTAAGTGACTTGGCCAGAGTCACACAACTAGTCAATATCTGAGACCAGATTTGAACTCAGGAAGATGAGTCTTCCCAGCTCTTCTAGCTCAGCCTGGAACATAGTAAGCTCTATATTAATGTTAGCTATTATTACCAAATGACATATATACATATATATATATATAATATATGATGGTTTGTGAGCTTTAAAACATTATATAAATGTCAGTTATTCCTATTTTTAAAAATTGTTCTTATTCTTTTCATCTTATATTTGACTGAAATAAAATAGAAATGGTCCAGGGTCACTATCTTATCATTGTTCTTTTGTATTGAATGTTTAGAGGACTACTATGCTGGCGGATAAAACAATGACTTTTTGTAACTGAATAACAGATAATAATGATTCATGGGCAAATATGACTCCAGAGGAAAAAAAAGCAATAAAAGAATACGAAATAATAAAATTCCTCATTACCATAAGCTCTTAAGGAAAAAAAAGATTCTACCACCTTCCTACCATCATTTTCCTTTGAATATAGTTTCCATGTATCATGGATAGGAACTGGTAGATGCAGCTACAAATGATAATGCACTGAGTGATTCTTATCAAAATCTCCCTTGTTGGTTCTTGCCAACATTTTTTGGCCTTCGGTGTGAAGAACCAATGGGCATTACACAAAGAAGATAGGTCCGCATACTTTATAACTATGCTTGCTACACATGATTCCATTAGCAAGGTCTTGCCATGTTAATGGGGAGTTTCTCTAAAGAAGAAAGTCAGGAGTCATTTTGCAAGCCAGCTCTGGAGTCCCTTTCACCTATCCTTTACATGCCTTTAAAAAGACAAATGCTACATACTTAAGAATAAAATTTAAAAAAAGAAACAATCTACAAAAGTTACAAAAATTATACTTGGAAATGCAACGTACCATCCGCACACACACAGCGGTGACAAAGTTACCCACAAGAACTGAGCTGCGTGGAATGCAGACATCATCTGCATCGCTTCGTCCTCATTCTGAATTTACCTTTTTGTTCGCTTTGGTGTTGTAGATAGATACATTATATTTCAGAGTGGAGTAGATTTGGTGCATGGATACAGACGTGTCTTCTGCATTTTTCTTCCACTTCTCAGGGGCTGTCAGAACAACTGAAATTGATTTCTCACCAGGAGTCAAAGCAACCACTGGGGGGCCAATTTGTGCTAGATGGACAGAAAAATAGGTTAGTCTAACGGCTAACGGTAATGCTACACTGAACACTTGAAAAAAAGTACATGGCATACAATCCTCTCATAGAGACACAGAGGCAATCACAAGACCCTTTCTGCCATTTTGGTTAAATAACCTGTCATGTACAGGGTATGAAGTGAACCTATGCTATTTCACATTCTGTGCTCTCACAAAGCTGTAGCATTGGAAGGGGAAAATCACGACTACATAGACCCTGAACTTCTGACTGGTGAAAGAATAAGTCTCTGTGTTTCGTATTTGGAGAACACTTATTTAAGATGACTTTAGAAATTTCAGTAAACATTTAATTGATGATCATTCAAAATCATGAAAAATCCTCCTAAGCACTCTTTATGGAACACTAGGTACTAAAGTTTTGCAGTATTCTTGTGGTCACAAGGGTGGAAAACAGTAAAAGGAGCCCGATTTTACAGGTGGAGAAACTGAGACATGGAGAAATGGAGAAGTTTACTGAAGACCTCTTCCTTAACTAGGATCAGGGTTTGGGGCATCACAGAGAAAAGTGGGTTGAAATGTAATTGGGAGGTTCCTCAGGGCCATTGGAGAGGAGAATCTTATATCCCTAGGAAGTTTAGGGTATGGAAGAATCCAAATACCAGATACTAAGCACCTACCTTCTAGGGTTGTGAGGATCAAATGAAATAATAATGGTAAAGCTCAGCACAATGCCTGGCACATAGTAAGGGCTATATAATTGTTAACTATTATTAGTTTTAAAAAATCACATCCTGCTTCAGATTTTGAATTTGACCTGGAAGGAGAATAATTTTTGCTAGTCAGTAAAGAGGGACAAATGAAATAGGCTGATATCTACACGGCTTATGGGAAGACTCAAAAAGAGGGCTCAATTATGATACTTTGGTCTAGACTTGAAAATAAATATGGAGATTACTTAAGTCTTTTATTTTAACTTTCTGGCCTTCAATTTTCAGTCACAACACCTGTGCTAAATAGAAAGGAGAAATAAAGATAAAATCAGCATTCTTTTCAATTGGTTTATAAGGGATTTTAAATTTTAATTCTTCAGAGACCAGTTTTCCATGACATAGCCAAATAGCATCACTGGAAAAGTACTTCTTCATTTCAGAGAGAAGCCTTGAGTTTCAAAAAGCTCTGTGTAATTTCCCAAGGGCAATTCAGTCTGTCCTCATCTCCTATTTAATTGTGGGCCTTCTCACTGTCTATTTTTAGTGTTCATTTAAGATGGGGGTACTGATGGACCAGCTGCATGGATTGTTCTGGCAAAACCTGGACAAAAGGTATTCTTCAGCCACTTGGTTTTCCCCATGTGGGTAGCTAGACTGAGATTTGGGAGGATGATTCTAAAGCTCATTTAAGAAATTTCACAGTGCTCCAGCACAATATCATTTCCAAACAGAAAAAAATATGTCAGGGACCACAGCTTTTATCGGAATCTCTCTTCAATCTGGAAACTTTTCTAAGGATTACCTAAAGGGACATGGAAAGATGTGTGATGGGCATGGAGAGTCTGCAACATGGGGCCATTAAGGAATTCCATCGAAGAAGGAGCAAAAATCAATGGTTTTAAGCTTGAATAGAAACTGGATCCCTGTAGGCTATATATTGACTTTGAAAAACTACAAAATGACATTATCTATGTTATGTTGCATTTTTATTTATTTTCTTTAACATTTACCAATTATATTTCAATCTGGTTTGGGCCTCACTTAGAGTGTGGCAGCCTGCTGAGGGGAGAGTTTGATACCTCTGTCATAATGGATGTTATCAGACTTGAAAAAGAGGTGGGCTAGTCATGTATGAAGGGTGAGAGATAACTGATTAATGTTTGCATACTCTACTAGAATTTATGCAATGTCAGGAGATTTAGGGATGGGCTACAGTGGGAGAGTAGAGTTAGAGGACCTGGGTTCAAAACCTGTCACTCCCTATGTGACCTCAGACAAATCATTTAACCTCTCTAATCTTTACTGACATTTCCTTACTCATAAAATGCAAGGTTTGGATTTGATAGATTTTAAGTCCCTTCCAGGGCAGCTAGGTGGCACAGTGGATAGAGCACAGGGCTTGGAATCAGGAAGATTTATCTTCATAAATTCAATTCTGGCCTCAGACACTTACAAGCTGTGTGACTTTGGGCAAGTTACTTAACCCAGTTTGCCTCGGTTTCCTCATCTGTAAAATGAGCTGGAGAAGGAAATGGCAAAACACTCCAGTACCTCTGCCAACAAAACCACAAATGAGGTCATGAAGAGTCAGACGTGACTGAACAAGGGTTGAGCGGAAGGTCCCTTCCAGCTCTCATTCCATGATCTGATGATATTGGGCCATTCTCCCTATGGAGTGTTTATGAGCGGTTATGGACAAGAGCCACAAAGAATAAGAAAGCCTAGATGAGTTGTGATCTGCATCGCTGAAGGGAATATCTATACTGATAATATCACAGATTCATCAAAGTATCCGAGATTAGAATTTTAGGAATAGCAGGGCCTTAGAACAGTTCAAGTCCAATTCCTTCATCTAACAAATTTGAATCTGAGACCTAAAAAAGTTAAAAGGTGATTTGTGTAAGGAAGAGGTGGGGAACCATGTGGCTTTCTAGGTCCTTGGGTGCAGCCTTTTGACTGAGTCTGAATTTTACAAAACAAATTGTTTAAGGGAATTTATTCTGTGAAGTTTAAATTCAGTCAAAGGGGTACACTTCAGGACCTAGAGCAGCGGTTCTCAACCTGTGGGTTATGTTCAATTTGTAACAATGAAAATACATCCTGCATATCAGATATTTACATTACGATTCATAATGGTAGCAAAATTACAATTATGAAGTAGCAATGAGAATAATTTTATGGTTGGGGGTCACCACAACATGAGGAACTGTATGAAAGGGTCCCGGCATTAGGAAGGTTGAGAACCACTGACCTAGAGGAAAACATGTGGCCTCAAGGCTGCAGGTTCCCCACCCAGGTAAGATCACACAGCAAGTTTGTGGGAGGGGCAGAACTAGAACCCAGATTGCCTGACCCTAAATGACCTCATTTTTCTATAAGGCTGATTTTTTTTTTAAGGCACCAATAGATCAAAGTAGAGAAATAAAAGGGTGGATGCCCCGAGATTGATTCCCTATTCTGTTTATAACCTCTTATTGTTTAACCATGTTACTTACTCTCTAACCAAGGATTAAATCGTTCTGTTTCTGCCCATTTGGAACAATGTTTTCCCCTGATGGTCTTGACTCTCCCATAGTATTGTTCTTCATGGTCATAAGTCTCATAGGAGAGATCACAAGAGGTCCTGTTGATACTTCTGCATTCTGATTTATTCAGCCATCTCTTCTGGCCATATCTGCATAAGGAGAGAGCAGTGCATGACGAGTCCTGAATGACCATTGTTCATTCCAATCAAAACAGTCATAACCTAAAACTGATGAGAAGTTAGAACATTCTCTCCAGTAAAACAAAACAAAAGTGTCATATGAAAAAAATGCTCTAAATCACTATTGATTAGAGAAATGCAAATTAAAACAACCCTGAGGTACCACCTCATACCTATCAGATTGGCTAATATGACAGTAAAGGAAAATGATAAATGTTGGAGAAGATGTGGGAAAATTGGGACACCAATGCACTGTTGGTGGAGTTGTGAACTAATTCAAACACTCTGGAGAGCAATTTAGAACTACACCAAAAAGACAACTACACCGTGCATACTCTTTGATCCAGGAATACCACTACTAGGTCTATATCCCAAAGAGATCCCAAAGGGAAAAGGACCTATATGTATAAAAATATTTATGACAGTTCTTTTTGCGATGGCAAAGAATTGGAAATTGAGGGAATGCCCATCAATTGGGAATGACTGAACAACTTGTGGTAAATGTAAAATGGAATACTGTTGTGCCATAAGAAAGGATGAGCAGTTCAATTTCAGAAAAACCTGGAAAGACTTACATGAATTGATGCTGAGTGAAGTGAACAGAACCAGGAGAAAATTGTACACAGTAACAGTAACACTGTGAAATGATCAACTATGATTGACTTAGCTCTTCTCAGTAATACAATGATCTAAAACAATTCCAAAAGATTCAGGATGAAAAATCCTATCCACATCCAGAAAGAGAACTATGAAGTCTAAATGCAGATTGAAGCATATTATTTTCACGTGTGTGTGTGTCTTTTCCCTTTTGTTCTGTACAACATGACTAATGTGGAAATATTTCCATGATTGCACATGTAAACATATCAGATAGTTTGCCATATGGTGGAGGGAGGAGGGAAAGGAGGAAAGGAGGGAGAAAAATTTGGAACTCAAAATCTTATAAAAATTAATGTTGAAAACTATCTTTACATGCAAATGGAAAAAACAAAATACTATTTACAAAAACAAAACAAAAACTCAAAGGTATCTGTCATGGAGACAAGGAAGAATCCACTTTTCCAGCCAGCATTTTCTTCATTTGTTGTCAGGTGAATGAGTCGGTGTTTTTGTCATTCCTTTTCTCTTCTGGGAATTATCATTTGGATGGTACAAATTTCTTAATGTTCTTGGACTACAGTATGAATCTTACATATTGTGTGATCTAATTAGGGAGTAATGAAATATGACAGTATGTACACTATGGTCACTTGGATGGTGTAAGAAAAGGTAGTCTCATCCTACTCCTGAACAATTATTGTTGCTGGCTTAATGATTCTATATCTTGAACATTTTGTTTAATTTTTAAGTCTGCTTGACATAAAAAAATCCAGTAGAGATTCATTGCCAGAGTCCACCAAAATTATTCTGAAACTAATAATAATGAGGTTTTTAATACCTATTATCTTCCTAATTATGCCATGTGATATAGGATGGATAGGGACTATTATTTCCATTTATTAGACTGAGAACCCAGAGGTTGTTTAAGAGGAGGCAGAGGTGAAAATAAGACTAATTGTGAGGTTTCTTCAAACCTGGTAAAATGTCCTTCCCAATAAACCAAATCATTAATGAGGGTAAGAATTGCGAAATTAGAATTTCCTTTAGCTAGAGATTATAGAAATTTTGCTTAATAATTAAGTGCTCATTTTTTCCACTCATCATATTATGCTGTCACAACAGGCAGCTCAATTAAACTCAATTAGTGTTCATGCAACACCTAGTATGTTTTTCAAATTGTAAGCTCCTTAAGGGTGGGGACTGTTTTTTGAATGCCCAGCTTTTAGCACAGTGCCCAACATAGTAGATAGACACTTAAATGTTTATCAATCAATTCATTGATTGATTGTTTTTAAAACTGGATCTTCTTATTTCTTCCAAGTAGGGCACGCAGGTCTGTTTCCATTTTGATGAACAGGGGGGTCTTCGATCAGCTCGGTTTCTGAAGTGGGTTAGTTCTTTCCTCCTTAGGCAATTGTGTGGACCCCTGCTCCTTCAGGCATGCTACATTGATGCTGGACTTAGCTTAGACACCTGAGCTGCAGAGTCCAATGCAGCTCAGAATTCCCAAGTTTGAGACCCATAAGCTTCAGTCATCTTGGTAGCTGGGATTATAGGCATGTGCTGCAATGCCTAGAAACACCTACTTTGTCTAAGGCTCTATGGTATGTGCTAGGGACGCAAAAATGAAGCCAGATATAATTTGTGCTCAAGGAACAAGGCCTTTAGCTGTTTCCCACGCAGAAAGTGTACTCTTTCTTCATCTCTCCCTCTTAGAACTCCTAATTCCCTTCAATGCTCAGTTCAAGTACCACTTTCTAGACGAGGCCTTTCCTGATCCCCCCAGCCCTTAGTGTCCTACCTCCCCAAATTACCATGTATTCATTCTGTATGTGTTAGGTACTGTATATACTTACATACGTATGTTTTGTCTCTCCCTCTCCCTGCCAGTGTTAAATCCTTGTGGACAAGAACTATTTCATTTTTGTCCTTGTATCTCTAGGCCCTGAACGGTGCCTGACACATAGTAAACATTTAACAGACACTTGTTGATTGAAGGGAGTTTGTAATCTAGTGGTAAGAGTGGGGATGGGGAAACAAAAGCATAGGTAAGCATAATGGAAAGTTATACTGAGTGCATTATATTGAGGGAGGCCTATCTTGCCTGTCATAGCTGACTCTGCTGTGCACTTACATTTAGCAATCCATGAATGAGCACAAGTGCATAGGAAACTGTGGCAAAGTGGAAAGAGCCCTACATCTGGAGTCAGGGGACCTGCCAGAGTCATTTGACACTTTGGTGACCTGGGCCTCAGTGTCCTCAAACATAAAATAAGGTGACTGGACTAGCTGGCCTCTGAATTCTCCCCTAGTTTTTGTTACACAATCCTATGAAATTCAAGCAGCCACCCTGTGATAGACAGAAGAAACCTTTCTATATACACACTTCTTATAATATATAGCTCCTATCTATATTGAAACTAGACAAATCATCTCATAAATTGCTTCTGTCAAATGCCTCACACTATACAGAAAGAGGATTTTCTTTATCATTTTGTCCACTCTAAAACTGTAGATAAATGAATTTATGCAATTGAGATTTGACTTTTATAACATAGTAATTATAAAGGGCAGCTAGGTGAGGCAGTAGGTAGAGTACTGGGCCAGGACTCAGGAAGACTCATCTTCCCAAGTTCAAATCTGGTCTTAGACCCTTACTAGCTGTCTGACCCTCGTCAAATCACTTCATCCTGTCTGCCTCAATTTTCTCATCTGTAAAATGAGCTGGAGAAGGAAATGGCAAACCGCTCTAGTACATCTACCAAGAAAACCCCAATTGGGGTCATAAAGAGTCAGACATGACTGAATAAAATTTAAATCATAAAGAATAGAGTAATTACACAAAAGCAATGCAAGACAAGAACAATTATTCAGAAAACATGGGCTTAAGACTTGAGGATAGAGTTAGCACTACTCCGTTGAGGGAAACTAGCCTTTTTGGCAAATAGATTTACACTTTTGGTAGCAATAAATTTCAAATATGGATTTTGCAAAAGTATAAAGTCACTTGTGTTAAAGTTACCAAGCCATCCAAGACATAACAGTGAAAGTCTGATCCTATTGATTAATAGGGATTTTTAGCCTTTTGGCATTGGAATCTTTTGGCAGTCTAGTGAAACCAATGAGCTTTTTATGCATAAAATAAAATATATAGGGTTACAAAGGAGACCAATTATATTGAAATACAATTATCAAAATATTTTTTAAAGTTAATAGATGCCAGGTTAACGACCTCTGCTCTAACCAAAACAACATACCTCTGTTATCACTGCATGAATCCTAATGTGTCAAACATCAAGGGCAAGAAATGTTTCTACAGGGATCAGGACAATTACAACATATGACACGGTGATAGCTATGTAGTATTTCATCCAGCATGTCAATAATAATACTACATGTGGAGAAAAACTATTAGACTGTATCTGACCCTGGGGTAGGTGTCAGGTGAGAATAGGGAGAGAGGAGGAAGAAGATTCTGATGGGGAGGGAACCTAGTGTAGTGGAAAGAGCACAGGATTTGGAGTCAGACTCGGAATCCCATCTCTACTAACTACTGCCTGGATGACCATAAGCAAGTCACTCTATCTCTTGGAGACTCGGTATTCTCATTTGTAAAACGAAGGCCTTGGATTAGATCAAGGGTCCTTATCTGGCGTCCATAGATAGATCTCAGGGCATCTATGAATCTGAAACTTTAAAAATTGTGATAACTTTTTCAACCTAATTGGTTTACTTTGTAATCTTGTTTATTTTATTTTATGCATTTAAAAAGATTATTCTGAGAAGAGATCCATTGACTTCTCCAGACTGCTAATGGGGTTGATGTCATAACAAAGAGTAAGAATTCCTGGAATAAAAGATCTTTGAAGGCCCTTCCAGCTCCAGATCCTATGATCCTATGATTTGTTATGTGAAGTTCGAATGGTATTAATAACAGATCAAAGGAGAAACTTCAAGCCGACTGCAAATACAGTGCAGTATAGTAGGTAGTACTAAGCCCCTCCAGTTGCTTTATTGGGAAGGATATTTCTTAAATAGTGAAAAGCTAATTACCTTCTAACCCAATTTAATTTCATCTCTGCTTATGTGAACTTATGAAGGTACCTATAGGCAATTCCTTAAATTTAACTTAAAATGCAACTAGCAAACTAGCAACTTAGAAGGAGAAACAGACATTCTCATAGTTCAAAGAATGTAGTCCTCTCTGCCTCCCCTGCCATTCTTATGAACTGGCTTTATATGTAATAATTCCCCTAGTTAGTAATGGCCACTCCTACCCCACCTACTCAGGGTTGAGTTCTGGACAGCCATCATAGGCACTTATGAACTATTACATTGTTCAGCAGGTACATTTTGTGTCCTCTAATAGCACCATTAGGTCAGGAGTCATGTCTTAGCTAAATTTAACCACACAATCTCCTCTAGGGACTTACGATTAGCAAATGGTGGTTCAATTGATTTGAATGGAAATGTAGCCTCACTGCTTGCAGGAGGTTGGAGACTTTTGGATGCCTTTTTGCCCAGCTCTATTGTTGCTTGTCTTAAAATGTTTTCATATGGACTTGAAACATGCACAGACACATAAGTACTCCTTTACAGTAGAAAAATCTGCAAGTTTTTTTTTTGTTGTGCAATCAAAACTGTATTTGCTCAAATAAATCATGTGTGGTTATCTTCTCCCCATTCCCAACCCTCTGATTACATAAACATCTAAGAATCAGAATAAGCCCTGTATCTCTACCTAAACGAGAATTTTAAAGAGAACAGATACTAAGGAATAAATTCAAATATGAATCCAAGAACTCATTTTAAATGACTAAATCATCAATTAAGAAATTTCTAAATCAATAAGAAAAAGTCAACTGGGTAGAGTTTCCATTTTAATCATAAGAGTAATATAAGCCTATATTTCTCTTTAATGGTACTCATTAAAAAATGATGTTTTTGTTTATATATCACAGTCATTTTAGGATAACCCCTAACCTCCAAAGCCCTCACTTGTAACAAAGAGAAGCATTAAGTAAAACTACCAACCCAGTGATCTTGTCTGACAGTGCGTATAACATTTTGTACCTGTGTTCCCTCACCTCTACCACCTAAAGGAGGAGGTGAATTTCTTCATTACTTCTTTTGGGCCAAGGTTGATCAATATCATCATTCAGCAAATTAGGAAGGGCTGATTTTGCTGCTCAGGATTTTGCACCAAATTTAAGAACTTTTGGAATTCCCTTAAGCTACTTCTTCCCATGAATAAGTTTCATAATGGGTGAACTGTCCTGTTCACTTGTGAAGGATAGAAATTTTATCCATCCTTTTCCACTTAAATATTTGTCACTTGACCAGGGCCAACATGCTTCTTTGATGACAAACAAAACATTTTGTCACTTTAACTTAACTTCGAAGTATTTTGTTATTGTTTGGTCATTTTGAACTCTTGGTGACCCCATTTGGGATTTTCTTGGCAAAGATACTGGAGTATTTGCCATTTTCTTCTTCAGCTCATTCTACCGATGAGGAACTGAGACAAACAGGGTTAAGTGACTTGCCTAGGGTCATACAGCTAGTAAGTGTCTGAGACTGGATTTGAACCAGGAAGATTGCTGAATCTAGGCCCTGTTCTTTATACACTGTGTCACCTAGTTGCCCTGACATAAAAATATATCAGAATTTAATGAACCATTAACTTTACTTGACTTATTATTTGATGCTATGAGAGGTTTCTCTTTATTCATATCACAAGAATCCTTGGTCAAAGATGATAAAAAGAAAAATTCAAACAAATAGAAAACTTACATTAGATACTGCACAGTATAAACAACTTCGACTCCTCTTAGACCCTCTGGTGAATTCCACTGTAGAACATTCTTCATGTTTACAGATGAGAAAGTGACATTGGTTGGTTTAGGTAAACCACTACTGATACAAGGTGCTGAAAAAAATAAGAAAATGGAAACATTCATACAGAGAAAGAAAAATATTTATTGCTTATTAGACTGGATAGTGTGCTTAAAATACAAAACAACAAAGTTCTATAACAACTTTTTAGAAAGACGACCACCTTGTTTTTACTAAAAGGGTATGATGATAGATATTACAACATACACATGACAATAGACAATCAGTGTGAAATAAGTGGATTTGTTCAAATGCTTTGGTCTTGCCAAAATAATACTAGAGGATTTAATGAATCAATGGAATACACTGCAGAGTAATTAGCTACTATTTTAGTATAATAACAGAGGATTGGGGAAGTGTCTTAATACCACATACCTAGATTATAAAAGAGGAAGAAGGACCATTTTGGAATGAAAAACAAAATTTTCATTCCAACATCAAGCATGACACAATCCAATGAGAGGAAGAATTTAAATTTCATTTGTGATCAAAGTACTAAGTATCAGTATTAATGTGCGGAGAACATGTCCTGTCATGACTGCCCACATATCCTTCATGACAAGAGGTTTGGAAATACAACAGTGCAGGGAGTCAAAAAGTCTTTGGCTGCAGTCATTGAGGGTGGTCTAGAGCTAGATAAACCCATTTGGTTCATGTATGCTAACAACAGCATCAATAGTAACTGAAATTTATATAGCACTTTTAAGTTTGGAAAACCCTTTACATACATTATCTAATTGTAGTGACACTATAGCCCTATGAGGTAAGCATTACAGGTATTATCATTCTTATTTTTATAGATGAACATGAAACTGAGGCTCAGGGTATTTTTGTGACTTCTCCATAAGGGCTTGACTTTCATGCCTCATCTGGTATGGAGGTGCTCTGGGCTCCAGAAGGTGATGCCAGGGGATCCTAAGGGATCTTAAAGGTCATCTAGTCTAACCCTCTCATTTTACAGATATAGAAACTGAGGCCCAGAGAAGTGAACAACAACAACAAAGAGCATTTATGTAGTGTTTAAAGATTTGGAAAGCACTTTATATATGCTATCTCATTTGATAATAATTACAACTCTGTGAGGCAATTAGTAAGTTCAGACAGGTTCTATCACGCTAGAAAAATCTTCAGCATGGCTCCCAGCAAAAGAATGAGATTGTTTTTCTTGGTTAATCCTAGCTGAGAGTAGAGAGCCTCATCACCTCTAAATACAGAAAACCAGTAGACTGGCCACTTGGTTATTTCTTTGGTCGCAGCAATCCACAAACAAAATTACAAAATGGCCCCCATTCCTGTGGGGCTTTTTTCCAATTCTACAGTGATGGCAGAAGAATGGCAGAAAAGAGAGCAAAGAATGCTAAGAATCACAATGTTTAGATGATCTACAAACTTTACATTGGTTGTTGGTCTTATAAACGTGAAACCCTTGGTCGATAGTTAATGAGTAGATGAGGAGAAGTCATATCAATCTTGACATTCTCAACTGTAAACAAAACCAAGGAAGGAAGAAAATTTCAGCTAAATAGAAGGATGGCTCACATCTGTGGACAGACAAAGAAGGAATTGGTGGAGCTGTTATTGCACGCCTCATGGCAACAAGAAACATGATTTCAGGGCTTATTTGTACTCTTCATAAAAAGCATTTGCAAAACAACCACCACAAGAATGACTGTAGTTTATGTATGAATATTGGTTGAAGAGGCAGAGAAATTATCTGAAGAACTTGATAAGATCCTCCAAGCAAAATCAATATAAACAGAAGCACCACGGCATCCAGAGGGAGAGAGAGGAGGTGGTGGCATGTGCTGAGATAATAAAATCACCTCAAATGTCTTTATTTTTATTTTTATTTTTTGGAGGGTGGAAGACAAGGCAATTGGGGCTAAGTGACTTGCCCAAGGTCACATAGCCAGTTAAGTGTCAAGTGTCTGAGGCCAGATTTGAACTCAGGTCCTTCTGACTCCAGGGCTGGTGCTTTATTCACTGCTCCACCTAGCTGACCCTCACCTCAAATGTTTTGACCACCACCTTCACTCAGAACCCAATGGAGACAGCTCAGAATCCTTAGGAATAGTGGTTCACTAGCCCTGCTTCCAGTCTAGGTCCATGAAGTCATCTAAGGAATCATCTCTTGTGGAGACATGAACCTGGCTCTGTGGGAACTATATAACCTTTGCCTGCTCTTTAGACTCTGCGCTTGAAAAGAGGAAAGAAGAAAAGAAAGAAAACGAGAGAAAAGAAAGTTCTTACCACTGATGTCCTTGGAATGGTCAAATAGTTCAATAACAGAAATGGATATGATTTTTGTCAATGGAAATAACATTAAAGAAGGTGCATCACCATTTGCTTTACCACTGCGTGATAAGGACCATAGGTCTTTCCATCTAACTTGTTGCTGAAACCTCCTATATGTTTTCTCCCCTTAACAGAAGTGAAATCCTTGAGAGCAAGGATTGTTTTACCCTTTGTATTCCCAGCACTTAGCTCAATACTTTGTACATAATAAATCCGTTTTAATCAATGTTTTTTTCCATCATTTTCTTTCCTTCCTTCCTTCCTTTTTTCCTTTCCTCCTTCCTTCCTTCCTTCTTTTTTTCCTCCCTCTCTTCCTCCCTCCAAGTGGTTAATTGTGGGAAGTGAAACAAAAGGGAAACAATCCCCGTCCTCAAGAAGTTTACATTATATTACAAGAAACAACATATAGGTATAAAACTAATTCAAAATACATTTAAAATAAATACAAAGTAATTTACAAATACAAAAAAATACAAAGTAGGGAGGCACTGATAGTTCCAGCAGACTGAAAAAAATGAACTTCATGAAGAAAGTGATGCTTGAACTGGTTCTTGAAGGAATCTAGGAATTCCAAGAGGTAGAAGAGAAGTGGAGTCTGATGAAGGACAATAAGCTAGTGAATAGCATGTGTGATTTGGGCTCATCATTTTATACTTGTGGCATGTAAAAGGTGTAATGACTAAGGAAACAAAAGTTCAAGCTTCTGTGCATATCTATTTATTAAGTAACATGTGTCAATTGCATAAGAACTCAGGATCAGCTTAGGGGGAGAGTGGACAAGTGCAATTCCCTGAAATCAGAAAAAGGTGTCTCACTCCCCCCAAGCGCATTTTTAATCAAGGGAACATGGAAACAATAACTGATTGATCATATATGGAGCCAGTTTTCAGATAAGACATGGGTTGCTTGAGATGTATAATTGTGAGAAAATTCTTAGCATCCATCTTCAGATCTGGTCAGCATGACCTAGGTCCTTAGTTAAGGATCTCTAAGCAGCAGGTAGAGCTGGTTTAACTTCCAATCATGTAGGGTTAGGTTCAAGCAATGCAACAAAGTCCTCTCATGATTCCCACAATTAAACAAAATTTTCTCACAAGACAGAAATTGGACTAGACCCATAATTGAATGGAAAGAGAAATGAGCTAGCTCTGGAATTGAATCACAAGATAGTGTGGTTCACCCAATTCCCACAATTAACCATTTGCTGTCCCAATCCCTTCAAAGTAACTCCTTCTAAAGGATCCTTGAATTTAGGACTAGAAATCATCTGTATCCAGGTCAGATCTTTAGGACTGCAGTCAATTCTCACTCCTTTTGTTGTTGTTTAGTCATTTTTTTCAGTCATGTCCAGCTCTTTGTGACCCCCTTGGGCAGTGGTTCTCAACCTTCCTAATGCCACAATCCTTCAATACAGTTCCTCATGTTGTGGTGACCCCCAACCATTAAATTATTTTTGTTGCTACTTCATAACTGTAATTTTGCTACTGTTATGAATTGTAATGTAAATATCTGATATGCAGGATATATTTTCATTGTTACAAATTGAACATAACCCACAGTTTGAGAACCACTGCCCTTGGGGTTTTCTTGGCAAAGATACTGAAGTGGCTTGCCATTTCCTTCTCTTCCCATTCTTATATAATTTATATAATTGCAAGCCATGCTAGATGGAGTGCTTGATTCTCTGTGAGGAAGAATTCAATTCATGTCCTGCCTTTTGCACTTTACCACGAACACAATACTCAGATATTCAACTGGTTCTGTGTTCTTGATTTGGCTATTCTCTCCAAAGATGCAGATCACAACCCATCCATGCCTGCCTGATCTATTTAACTTTCATCCATGTCCTTCCTTACGTTCAGAGGGAATCCACCCAATGTGCTGTGCTGGAGGCTTTTCTCATTTTCCTCTGATATCAAGAAGAGATGAGTGTCCCTGTGTCATCAATTATCTTCATCACACGACCAACCTATCTTCTCTTCCTATCACACATTTCCTTATGGCATCGTTTACTGTCATTCTTCTTTAATGTTCTTCATTGACTGTATGTCTCAGCCTGTTCACACTCGCCATGTGCCTCTGTATTGCCCTCTTTGTAATACTTATTTTCAGTTCTTTTGGAGAGTGTGTATAACTGCTACGTAGCACTACCAGTAGAATGTTAATAATAAAGAAGATGAACATTTATTTCCATGGGAAGCATACAGATGTTTTTCAATTCCCCAAAGGCACTGCAGTCTTCTTCCTCTGGCTCAATTCTGGACCCACCTTGTCTATTTGCATTATCTGTGCCAGAAGAGTTTAATCTTTTGTTGTTCAGTTGTTCCAGATTCTTTGGGAACCCATTTGGGGTTTTCTCAGCAAAGATACTGAAGTGGTTTGCCCTTTCCTTCTCCAGTTAATTTTATAGATGAGAAACTGAGAATAACAGGGTTAAGTGACTTGCTCAGGGTCATACCGCTAGTAAGTCTCTGAGGTCAGATTTGAACTCAGGAAGATTCATCTTCCTGACTCCAGGCCTGGTGCTCTACCCACTGCATCACCTAGCTGCCCCAGAGTTTCTCTATTCAATAACATATAATCTGGGCAACAGACTTTCTTTGTCCCCTTGGTCTTTTCCTGTGTGGATCAGATCAAACTCAATTGAATGGTTTATGAATTACTTCCAGGAGGCTCTGCAGGGTTTTGGGGCTCAGTGCTACCAAGAAAATATCATTTGTAAACAGAAACCATTGGAGGAGCTCACCATCCATAGGGAATCCCTTTTCAACTTGAATTTTTACCTGGATCTTCTCCATCACAGGCAAATCACTTTGGGGATCATCTCTCTTTCTCTTTCATGCTTCACCTGATGTTTATGATTAAAGACTCACTGAACAGTGTTATTTCTGTTGTCATAACTTTCAAGAAACTGAAATTATTTTCCTGTGTAGTTGGGGGACACTTTGTTGAAAAAGAGGTTATATAATGGCATTTTGCTCCACCGCATTGAATTTTTTTTTAATAATCCACCAACAGTAATCACAGAAGGCTCTTACATTCTCTACATTTTTAATCAGCCATGAAATAGTAAAAATGTGGTCCATTGTTGGATATCACTTTTAAAAGCCTTCTTATTTCCTACTAATACCCTTATTATTAAGCAGCAAGGTGGCCCTGTGGACAGGGCATTTGGTTTGGAGTCAGGGGACCTGAGTTCAAGTCCAGTCTCAGATGCTTACTAGCTGTGTGTCCTTAGACAAGTCACTTAGCTCTGTTTGCCTCAGTTTCCTCATCTGTAAAATGAGCTGAGGAAGGAAATTACAAACTATTCCAGTATCTTTGCTGAGAAAATCCCGATGGGGGTCATGAAGAGTTATAAACCATGACTGAAACAGCTAAATAATAACAAGTGAATTCAAAAATTATGTAAATATGTTTGTTCCAGACACAATTTTGCAATATTTTAATTTATCCACATTTCTGTATACATAATATAAAATATATCTTCATCTCTGATCTGGCTAAATGCTGAATTGAAATTTCCAGGAATCTGAAACTTGTCCTAAGCTTCTCGAAGGCAAGAACCATTAAAGCTTTAACTTTTTATTCCCACGGTTTGCTAGATTGCATTTAGATAGTTAAAAAAACCAAATAAACAAAATAGGATATTTTAAGGCAGAAATTGAAGAATGCCTTACTTAAGAAGAATGTGAAAAACTTGTAGATAACAAAACTTGTCCTTCTGAACTCTTAAAGAAACCTATTACTCTTCCAACAGAGGAGACACAGCAGGATAGCTTTCTCTGCTGTCAAAAGCAGAACAAGGAGGAAAGAAAATTGTTTGACGTTATTCTGGAGCACCAACGTCTGTGGTTTAATTTGGCTTTTGCTTTGTACTTCCTTAAAGGCCTTCCAGCAAAGGTTACCCAAAGGCACAGCAGCTGATTTCCACCAAGCTTTAGTGCTTCTTGATCAGTCAAGAATATTCATTAGCAACTAGGAAAAAGTAAAAACTGTAATTTTCCTATTATTTCTTTTTTGGGGGGATGCCTTCTACTTTAAATAGGATCTCAATGTATATCATAATCCTCACATACTCTATAATAGGAAACCTGAAATACAGTACTATCCCCATCCCACATCCCCTTTTCCTCCCCAAAAATTAAACAGAAAGAAGAAAAAAATTCTAGCTCCTCAGTTATCTAAAAAAATTTATAGTTCTTACTTATAATATATTAACCCTAAATAACCATCATTTTAGGCAGCTAGGTGGCTCAGTAGATAGAACGCTGGGCCTGGAGCCAGGAAGACTCATCTTCCAGAGTTTAAATCTGGCCTCAGACACTTACTAGCTGTGTGACCCTGACCTTATTTCTTCATCTGTAAAGTGGGCTGGAGAAGGAAATGGCAAACCACTCCAGCATCTCCACTAAGAAAACCCCAAATGGAATCACAGGGAGTCAGATGCAACTGAAAAACAATTTAACAAATAACTATCTTTTTAACATTTTTATTTTATGTCAAATTGGAAAACTAAAAACTCAAAGAGAAACATTTAAAATGGAATATTTCTAAATTTAAATACAGAGGTGGTAGGAGCTTTTTAGGGTGGAGTGAAGAGATTTTAAAAGCTAAGATTACACGTGTGCTGCCTTGGTTTCAGAAAGGCAAAAGAAAATCAGTATAAACAGTACCTTAGAAAACTCCAATATTAGTTGTACTGTATTTTTTCAGGGGTGAAGGGTGGGGAGGTGGTGGAAGGAAGCAGAGGAGATATGGCTGTTTGACTACAGTAAAAAAAAAACTCAACTAAACAACTTCTTAAAGTTTGATTTAATTTTCCCATTTTCATTTTCTGAAATGAATCGCACATTTATATAATCTTGTGACAAGAAGTAGTAATAGCTGCTCTGGAGCCTTGTCTCACCAATGAATGGAACTACAAACTTGGGGGAAACCTTCTAAAGCTGAAAGTAGGTCAGAGATTAGGCCCAGATATTTTATTTCTTCAGTCAAGACCAGGGGAATTGCCCAAAATGAAATTTATGATAGGGTCTGCTGATTTTTCAACTTATCTTTGATGGGAGGAAATTGAACCATCAGATATTGGTCCTCCATTGTTTTCAGTCTGTAGGCATCTCAAACTCAATATGTCCAAAACAGAACTCAGGATCTTTTTCCTCAAACCCTTCTCTCTCCCCAATTTCCCTACTACTACCCAGGGTACCCCTATCCTCCTGGTCACTACTCCTCACTCCCACTCACCCCACATATCCAATCTGTTGCCAATTCTTGTCTTTTCTACCTTTCTACCTTTACAACATCTTTAGTATGTCTCCCTTTTGCTCACATAGCCACCACACTGATGTAAACCTTCATCGCCTCCTGCCCATACAATTGCAATTGCCTTCTGGTTAGTTTCCCTGCCTTGTTCTCTCCTGACTCCAATTCATCTTTCTCTAAGTTGTCAAAGTGATTTCCCTAAGGTACAGATCTGACCATGTCAACCCCCTTCCTTCCTAACTCAGTAAACTCCAGTGATTCCCCATTACTTCCAGGATCACATATTTAAAATCCTCTGTTTAAAGGCCTTTACAATCTGATCTCTTCCTACCTCTCCAGTTTTCTTACACTTGACTCTCCTCCATGTAGTCTACAATCCAGTGGCCTTTCAATAGCCTTTCTGCTATTCTTCACACACTTTACTCCATCTCCTAATTCTTGCTTTTCCTTGGCTGCCTCCCTTGCCTGGAATGCTCTCCTTCCTCATCTCTGCCTCCTGACTCACTTCAAGTCTCAGCTCAAACCCCACTTTCTACATGAAACAATTCAAAATCACTTTATCCCTGTCCCTCTGTAAATGCATTCCCTTGGGCACTGCCTCCCATTTGCACTCAATAGGGTGTCCCAAAAATCTTAATGCCATTTCACACTATCCCACTGGCACCTTGGAAAGTATGTAATGCAATAGCTTCATATTATTACAATAATATTATATCTTGTATGTACATAGTTATTTTCATCTTGTCTTCTCTGTTAGAATATGAGCTATTTGAGGGCAGGGACTATGTTTTTTTTTTCTTTTTGGAGGGAGGAAAGCAGGGCAATTGGGGTTAAGTGACTTGTTCAAGGTCACACGGCTAGTAAGTGCTAAGTATCTGAGGCTGGATTTGAACTCATCCAGACTCCAGAATCAGTGCTCTATTCACTGTGCCACCTAGCCGCCCTGGGACTATGTTTTTTACCTTTATTTGTATACTAACACTTATCACAGTGTCTAGAACATACTAAGTAATTCATAAAAGCTTGCTGATTTACTGATTCCTGAGAATGAAAATCTCATGCATCAAAACTTTGCTTATTTCAATGGACAAACTCCTGATTCATTGAGCTCTATATCTTCCTCGTTCCAGTGTTCATAGGGCTTACAGGTAGAGCTGGATGAGAGTTTAAAGATCATTTAGTCTAACGTCTTCATTTTATAGATGAGGAAATGAAAGCCCAGAGGAGCGAAAAGACTTGGGACCAGATCTTGCTGGCATATCTATGATTTACAAGGAATCAGCTGGGTTTGATCTATGGAAATTTCTATTCTTTCAGCAAAAGATAGGTCCAAGCAAAAATTCCCTCACTTGAAGTATCCTTCCCTTCAGAATAAAACTGGTTTTACAATGTAATTTTTACATTTAATTTTAAAATAAGACCTTAGAGTTCTAGTCCAGGAGTTCTTAACCCTCAAGGTCACCTACCCCACCCCTGACAGAACCGTAAGAGGACCATGGATAGATTTCAGAAAAGCCATGACCTTGGATGGGAAAAAAAAATTATATCTTTATTTCAATATAATTAGTTTCCTTTTCTTTAGATAGAGTACTGGAACTGGAGGAGGGAAGACCTGGGTTTAAATCTAGCTTTAAATGTTTACTAACAATTGTGTGACCCTGGACAAGTCACCTGACCACTATTAGTTTCCGTTTCTTCAATTTCAAAACGGGGATAATATAGCACCTACCATCCAGTGTTGTTGTGAAGCTGAGACAATATTTGTAAAGCACTTTGCACACTTTAAAGCACTACATAAATATTAGTTGCTGCTGCTACTATTATTAATTATGTTTCTTTTAGTTTATACATTTAAAAAACTGTTTCCTGGAAATAGCCCCTAGGCTTAACCAAACTGCTAAAGACACAAAAAATGGTTAAGAATCTCTGACAGTTCCACCTTCTACTTGATGACAAAGTCTCTCTCTGTAAGATTTTACCTCTATTTAAATATTTTCAGTGATGGAAAAATCACTACCTCATATCATCCCCCTTGATTTTTGGGTGGTTCTCATGGTGGAGAATTTCTTATATTGAGCCAAAAAACTTTTATGCAGTTTTGCCCTTTGAATCTGGATAGGAAATATCTAATCTCACTTTCAGAGGGTAGTCCTTCCAATATTTGAAATCAATGATCAAGTAAATCCCTTCACATGATCTTGTCTCCATGTAAAAGAATCCCAATTCATTCTATCCATTCTTCAAATGGCATGATTTCACCCTGCTGTGGATATGCTGTGGATGATCCCCAACGTGGATCCCCAAAATAACATATTACTTTAGATGTGGTCTAAGTACAGTAGAAGTATTGCCTCCTATGTTAAGAAACCTCTATTTCTGTAAATGTAGCCTAAAATCACATGACCTTTTTGGTCAATCATGTCATACTGTTGACTTCTCCTGAGCTAACATTCAATTAAAATGCTGAAATCTTTTTTCACATGAAATATGATTAAACTAGGTCTCCCCTAATCTGCAGCTAAATCTTTGAATCCAAGTACAGAACTTTACATTTATCTCTACTAAATTTCAGCTTGTTAGCAAAGGGCATTATTCCAGGCTGTCTAATCTTCTGGATGATGACTGTTCATTGTGAATGTGTTTTATCTACCCCAAATTAATACGATCTTCAAATGTGATGGTATTTCAACTTTGTTTTAATCTAAGTAAAATAGTATACTGAATAGAATAGAACCAAGGGTAGAAATCTGACATGCACCATTAGGGAATTGCTTTCATGATGTCATCATTAATTTAAAATAAATTTCTATAGAGTACCTATTATATATGATGGTGATACAAAGAAAAATTAGACACAGTCTTCATTGATTTGTTAGTAAAAACTCTTTGGGTTTTTGAAATCTACCTGCAATCTAGCTTATATTTTTTGAATTTTCACTTAAGGAAAACATAAAGACTTTGTCAAATACCTGGCAGAAATCCAAGATACACTTAAGATACACTTTGTCTATAATCTTCACTTGAAGATAGTGCTATTGTACATACTCTCTGACCTAATTTTATTACTAGTTGGCCTATAGACCAAGGAAGACAAAAACAGAAGAAAAGGTTGCACATACACAAAAATATTTATAGTAGCACTTTTTTTAGTACAAAGAACTGAAGCAAAGCTGGCATTCATTAATGGGAAAAAGACTAAATAACTTAAAATATCTGAATGCAGTGAAATATTGTCATGCCTTAAAAATGACAAATATGATGAATTCAAAGAAAATTACGAAGACTTGCATGAATTGATACAGAGAAAAGTAAGCAGAAGTGAAGAATTTATACAATGATTATGGCAATGTAAAGAAAAATAGCAGTTAATGACACGAGAGATTTTTGGCCAATACGGAAACAGGCAGGTGAGTTTCCACACCTCTTCTAGCAAAAAACCTAAAAATTTCACCAGGCCAAATAATGATTAAAATATTTACTTTATTTTTATTCATTATTTTATTCATTTTTCATTTTTTCCAGTCACATGTAAAAAACCTTCAAAATTCATTTTAAAAATTTAGAGTTCCAAATTCCTTTCCTTCCTCTAGCCCCTACCCCGCTACCCCATCAAGAAGGCAAGCAATTTGATATAGGTTATATGTGTGTAGTCATGCAAAACATATTTCCATATTAGTCATGTTGTGAAAGAAAACACAGACACTCCCCCCCACCAAGAAAAATAAAGTTTAAAAAAGTATGTTTCAATCTGCATTCAGACTCCATCAGCTCTTCCTATGGAAGTGGACAGCATTTTTCATCATAGTCCTTTGGAATTGTATTAGATCATTGTATTGCTTAGAATAACTAAGTCATTCACAGCTGATCATCATACAATATTGCTATTACTGTGTACAATGTTATCTTGGTTCTGCTCACTTCACCTTATATCAGTTCACGTAAGTCTTTCCAGGTTTTTCTAAGAACACTCTGTTCATCATTTCTTATAGCACAATAGTATTCTATCACAATCATGTGCTACAACTTCACTAGCCATTTCCCAGTTAAGGGACATCCTCTCAATTTCCTATTCTTTGCAATAACAGAAAGAGCTGTCATAAATATTTTTGTACATATAGATCCTTTCCTTTTTAAATCTCTTTGGAATACAGACCTAGTATGGTATTGCTGGGTGAGAGAGTATGCATAGTTTCATAGCCCTTTGGACATAGTTCCAAATTCATCTCCAGAATGGTTAGATCAATTCACAATTCTGTTAGTCCACAATTTCATTAGTGTCCCAGTTTTCTCATAACCCCTCCAAAATTTGTTATTTTCCTTCTCTGTCGTGATAGTTAATCTAATAGGTATGAGGTGGCACCTCAAGAGTTTTAACTTGTATTTCTCTAGTGAATAATGACTTAAAGCATTTTTCCATATAACCAGATAGCTTTGATTTCTTTGTCTGAAAACTTCCTGTTCATATCCTTTGACCATTTATCAATTGGGGAATGACTTATTTTCTTATAAATTTGACTCAGTTATCTATGTATTTGAGAAATGAAGAACTTGCAAAAGAAATTTGCTATATAAATTTTCTCCCAGTTTTCTGCTTTC
This sequence comes from Pseudochirops cupreus, assembly GCA_028627135.1. Classification (NCBI taxonomy): domain Eukaryota; kingdom Metazoa; phylum Chordata; class Mammalia; order Diprotodontia; family Pseudocheiridae; genus Pseudochirops; species Pseudochirops cupreus. The sequence continues at coordinate 296,640,800 of CM053584.1, forward strand.
CTTTTAATCTTGGCTGCATTGGTTTTGTTTGTGCAAAACCTTTTTAATTTGCTGTTTAATTTAATATGATCAAAATTATCCATTTTACATCCCACAATGCTTTCTATCTTCTTTAGTCATAAATTTTTCCCTCATCCATAGGTCTGACAGGTAAATTTTTCCATACTCCCTTAATTTGTTTATGGTATCGCCCATTTGCTTATGGTATCACCTGATCAAAAATTTTAATGAGAAACTATAGTAAGTAATTTCTTTCACCCCCAAACCAGTACAAAAAGTTAAATGGAAGCTTTCTGAAAAATAGGAAAGGGGGCTATCATCATACTATTTGCTTAGGCAAACAATGAGACAGCTTCCCAGTGTGACCAGAGATCAGGGACTTATAATCTGTGAGGTTCTTTAACCAGACTCAGAAAGAGCAGAGGGCTTTTTTTTTTATATATATTTCTTTCCTTAAAATTTCCTTTTCTGCAACTTCTACTCCTTGTTCCAATTTCTACCCTTAGAGGCTAAGCAGGTAAAATCTAATCCCTTTTCCCTATGACAATCTTTGAAATATTTAGAGGTGGCTCTAATATTCTCCCTGTGTTTTCTCCTGACTAAACACCTCCAGTTTCCTCAACTATATTTTCATTTGACATGAACTGAAGACCTTTGCTATCCTGTTCACTCTCTTTTGAATGTTCTCCACTTTCAATTCAAAAATTCAATTCAACACACATTTGAGTGCCTACTATATGCCTAGAACTGCGCTAGTACTTGGGATATAAAAAATAAAAATGAAAACAGACCCTGCCCTCAAGGAGCTTACATTCTGGAGCAGTGGTTCTCAACCTTCCTAATGCTGCAACCCTTTAATACTCGTATATGGGTGTATCTGCATGTGGGCGAACTCGCCTGGAGATGGATAGAGGAGCGGTGTCTCAGTTCTTAAAACCATTGGAAATATGTGTTTTCTGACGGTCTTAGGCGACCCCCAAAGGGGTCGCGACCCACAGGTTGAGAACCACTGTTCTAGAGGGACTGGCTTATCAATGTCCTTATTAAAATGTGTCACTGAGAAAGTGTTTTGTGAAGTTTTGACTTTAATACCCTATTTGTGAAGGATCAGTTACAATGATCCAAAGAGGGACCTGAGACATAGCCAATACTGAATCATCTTGCTTTCACAAGGACAAGAGAGACCAGGAGAGAGAAATTGCTAATGCTGGAAAGGAGAAGAGTTCTGAACTTAAAATATGAACAAAATGTCAATTTAAAGAAAGAAACAAAGTTTCCCCATCCTTAATCACAGCTTGCATAAGAAGTAAATAAATCACCTCGATAACCAGCAAAGCCACGATAGTGATACTGGACCCTCCTATTTGAAGGGAATGCTATGTAAATTGGAAAGTATAAAACTTTAAATAATATAAGCTATTAACTGTGTAACATAAGCTATTATTATTATGCATAAATGCAAGCTATTATTAACTATGGAAACCTATTAGAACTTCATAATTATACTTTTATACCTGAATTATATAAAGTTATACTATTTCTCACTGTCACAATACACTGGATATAATAAGGAATGATTGCTTCACAACTCATATAGAGTATCACTCTTCATACTCCCACCTTTAGCTGTCCATCTAGCAGAAAAATAGTACTTTCACTTACCTGTCATATAGAAAGACTATCCTAAATATAAATTGGTCCCTAATTATCACCAGTAAGGAGTGGTGAGCTGCTTATAAGAAAGTTAACCCAGACCTTCAGACTGTAATTACCCTCAAACCCTCACTTTGACCACAGAACTCAGACTTTCCAATTCACATTGTCAATGTCATCAATAAACAAGGGAAAGAACCTGGCTGTACAAGACTTAACAGTCAAAAGTTGCCTGTTCTGGGGACTTCCCCTTTAGGGACAATAAAGTTCTCATAGCTTTGATTAGCTAGGGAAGTCGTGGGAAAGCTAATCAGAGACTACCACCAGACCTTCCATGTCTACTTTGGGTTTTCTAAAGTTGGATCTGCATGTATGAATAACCAAAATCACAGGGGGAGGGAGGTCAGGAAAAGGCAGCAGAGCCTATCCATAGGGGATTTTATCATTTGAATTATGATGGGATCATGTGAACTTTCAAATCTTCTGAGGTCAATCTGTCAATCAACATTTACTATACCTCCCTGCCAGAGAGGCACTCCCCATGCCTATGCTACTAAGACAAAAAAAAATTAGTCTGTCATAAAGCAGCTTAAATTCTGTTGGGGAAGACATCTTGTACTCATATAAGCATATACAAATAGACACACATGAATGCACACATATGGGTATTATATATGTAGATACATATGTATACGTATACACACACACACACATACGTTATGTATACACACATATTTTACAAGGTGGTTTGGTAGGGGGAATCACAAACAGCTGGCAGAGAACTGATTCCAGAAAAGCTTCATGTAGAAAGTGGTACTTAAGCTGGGCTTTGAGAGGAAACAGGGATTCTAAGAGGCAGAAGTTAGCCATATGACTTATTACTCATCAATATGTTTTTAGAATTCGAGGCCTAGATCAAATTTCCCCTGTGATTCCTTCCCTGGGCCTTCCAGATGCAATTGACCTCTTTAATCTTTTTTAGCATGTTATACTCTTTATATGTACTTATCATATCCTAATTCTTGTTATATTTACCTGTGAACATACTTTTTTTTTTGCTTTTTTTTTTTTGGAGGGGGGGAAGGTAGGGCAATTGGGGTTAAGTGACTTGCCCAAGGTCACATGGCTAATTTTTTGTATTAAGTGTCTGAGGTCAGATTTGAACTCAGGTCCTCCTGACTCCAGGGCCAGTGCTCTATTCATTGTGCCACCTAGCCACCCCTGTGAACATACTTAATAACCTTTAATAGACTGTAAACTACTTGGAATATGGAATAGGTCTTACTTACCTGTTTGAATATCACTTCTTTACACAGAGATTTGCACAAATTGGTTGATTAATAAACATTTCTTGATGAAAGAAGTGAAATTATTTCTCTCCATACTAATAACTAATTATTCATTGAGATTAAGGTCTTTCCTTTCTATTTCATTGTTCAGAAATAAACCCCTGTAGGTTATTCAGTCAGTCTCTGAAGGACATTACTGATAGATTATATTACCCAAATCCTCGGGGTGCATGCTTCTGGATCTTGCATGGGACTCCACCCAACTAGGAGACCTTACAAACAAATCCAGTCTAAGCAGTATCTTGCCCTTAGGAATAAGCCTCTGTTTGCCCTTGGAACCTTCCATTAGAATTTAGGGTGACCTAGCTTATGAAGGGGAAAATTACACAGTGAGGTCTGAGTAGAGATGGATTCTTTTGTCCAGATTGCTAGAGGCAACTGAGTCTTATGATTAGATCACACTCTCTGTAGGAGGAGCTGAAGACTTTTTGCTGACTACCTTATTAATATGTCCATCCCCTCTTTGATTGTTAACCAATCAGAGTTGATTTTCATCCTCAGGAACATGCCTTTTTCCAAAGGCTTTTTAAACATTCATTATTCTCCAAGAAGGATCTTTGGTTTATGAGAGAAAACCAATGACAATTTTATTAATTGTCTGCTGGCCATAATTAATAAAATTATCAATTACCCAGAAACTATGTCTCTTAAACTTTTCATACGTCACAGAATGAATGGCAATAGGTAAAGTAAAGTAGCAGGCAATAAACATTTACGGTATGAAACCTATATATTTTGAAATAGGAAAGTACCTTAGAGTGTTTAAAAAAATACTACTTTCCACTCCCCGACTGTGGTTTCTATTGTGGTGAATGAGGTTAGCATGGATTGAGATGCAAGCACTTACAGTTGATAAAGGAATCTCTGCAAAAAAATCCATAAACTTTTATCTTAAAAACTAACACAGTAAATATTTTGGAGAAAGAAAAGTTAAAGAAGAGGGTTAATTTACTATGTCTAATCTTTAAAAATACTGCCAAACTTCTTGTCACTGAGAACATAACATGCACATATCACAGAATCTGAATCAGGAAGGCTCGTCAGAGGCTAGCTAGTTCAAACTGATGCAATAACTTTCTACAGCTTTCCTGATGAGTGGCCATTTATCTCTGTTTGAAGACTCCTAATTTTCTCTTGAAAAACTTCAGTCCCTCAATCAGCTGATAGGTGTTTTTCAGCTTTGAAATTCTGGTCTTCTTGGCTGTGAGTAAGTTAAATTATGACAGTCAGGTCTGGAATTTTGTCTCATGGAAAAGATACAAGATTCTTTATTAACTAGGTTGCATGATTGAGTGTTGGTAAGAAAAATCTTTTTTTGTTTTTCTTCCTTCTGCTAATCATTTGTACATATCTCTTTATGGTAACTCTCCAATCTCCATCAACGGTTCTGTTTGATTTTGACTGCATGGAACGTCATGCGCTCACATTGGGTCCTCACTGTCATTATACTTTAAGTTTGTGCCAAATCTCTTCCTTTTCCCCCAAGTCTGCATTTGTGGAAGAATGTAACCCAAAAAAATTTTTGGAGAATGTTTTATACTAACTTCTTGCTGTGCCATTTCAGTATATGCCTTTGATAAGAACTATTTGAATCTACTAGCTAATTGTTAATGGGAAGTACAGTGATAGGGGCTCAAGAATGACTGTAATAGCAGTAGGAATGTACAAGACTCAGTAGGAATGTACAAGTACTCTACCCTTAGAACCAGAAAGAAGCAGCTAATATGAGTAACTGGAAGAGTGGCCCTAAAGGGAATGTTACATTAAGTACCTACTATGTGAGATGTTAGATTCTGAGAGAGATATGAAAAAAGACATGAAAATACCTTTCCTCAAGAAGATTACAATCTATTAAGAGTGACAAGACGATGGGGAGGCTAGGTGGTGCAGTGAATAGAGAACCAACCCTGGAGACAAGAGGACCTGAGTTCATATACGGCCTCAGACACTTAACACTTACTAGCCATGTGACCTTGGGCAAGTCACTTAACTCTAGCTGCCCTGCCTTCTCTCTTCCAAAAAGCAAAAAAAAAAAAAAAAAAGAAATATAATGCAAATTAGAATACATTAAGTGCATAAGCAGATCATACACTGCCATGAGACCAGAAAAAGGGAAAAAACAACATAGTTTTAGATGAATTCTTTCTTGTCTTATATCCTCATTACATAGCAGAATGCCTTAAAAAACATCTGCCAGATTGAACTAGGAGATGACATGCTTATTCCGATAATGCTGCCATTATTCTAGGTATTTTTGGAGTCCCTCTTTTGGATGGCCCTCAAGATCAACTTATGATACTCACAAGAATCACAGATCTAGAGCTGGAAGAGACCTCAATGGTCACCTAATTGAATGTTCTTAATCTAATCATTATCATCATCATCGTCATCATCATCATCATCTTCATCTTCATCTTCATCATCGTCATGATCACCACTAACATTTACATATCATTTTACTATGTGCCAGGCACTGTGCTAATTCCTTTACAATTTTACAAATGAAAGAACTGGGGCTCAGAGAGAGTAAGACGCGAGTAGTGACCGAATTGAGATTCTAAAGTAAACCCTGAAACTCCAAGTCTAGTGCTATGCTATTTTTCTTTATCAGTTTCATTCCCTTATTGACTCTGCTTTAAAACAAAACAAAAACCAAAACAAAATAACCAGAACAACAAAATTCTCTATGTGGAACTGTCCAGCTTGATCACCTACACTATTCACCAGGCTTGATCCTGAAATGATTCTTGGTTATCTCTGAAAATCAAATGCACTTTCAAAGAATGATTATTTGCAGCACTTAACATACTCATGCGAATGTACTGTGGGCTATGAGGGCAAATCCAAAGGGATAGTTCCAGAAATGCCTTGAAAAATAGCAGGATCACTGAAATAAGTATATGGGCTCCCAAGAAGATTTCTTTGCAGAGGAAAATATTCATTTGGAGGCAAGGATGTGTGCTGGTTTTTAACAAGTGACTAAAAAAAAGTATCTATAACAATATAATTCTAATTTAATCTGCCTTATTAACATTTTATCCAATCACTTTCTGAAGTCTAGACAATCAGCAAAACAATGAATCAAACCCTTATTGTACTGATTTCTGAGGTGTAAATACTCAAATTAATAAAGATTTTGAGTGCTATACAAACCTTGGAGCTGGCAGTAGAGCCCAGTTCTCCTTATTCCCAATCTGGACATCTGTGCACTTTACCTTGATGCCTCTCCAATATAGTTACAAGGAGAACACAAGTTTAAAAAAAACCTTTTTTTTTTCAGGTAGTAAAATTAGAAAAAAATCTAGCCTAGAAAATATCAAGACCTTGAATAAAAGTAAAACCTTAGAAAGTTACTGTAAAATTATCTTTAGGGGAAAAAAAGTCATTCCCTTCTCTAATGTTATAGATAAAATTCATTTGGTTTGAAGTATCTTGTTAAGCACATGAAATCTAATGAAGCCCTGAAAACTAATGTCTTCTTCAAAATAATAACTCCATAGAAGAAATTCAGATTTTAATAATGATGTTGATTTTGTTAAAGAAGAATGGGAAAGTAACTTCTTGCTTAGGTCCATCATCATCCTTGAGGCTAGAGTACACTAAATCAGTCATCTCCACACATGTTTATTTCTCTGATTCCACAAAACTCTCTAATAACACTTGAAACTAGGAGAGCTACTATAAATGTAAAACTCTCTTTCTTGCTCCAGAAAAGTCTCATTCAATTAAATATGGGGCAGTTGATGCAGGAGCTAGTATTTCTGAAGACCCAGAGCTACTCTCTGTGGTAAGATTCATTAGGTTGTGAGTTTCTTGAGGGCATGGACTGTTTTTTTGTCTCTTTTTGTATCCATGGTGCTTAGCACAGAGCCTGACACATAGTAGGCACTTAAATATTTATCTATTGATTAAGAGTAATGGTTCTGGGTGGGGCTGAGGTTGATTTCCTCTCAACAATATTTATATGTGTGCTGATTAACATCATATATTCCTGAAAACTGGGAGAGGAGGAAAAGTGCACAAGCAGAAATTAATGTGTCAAACAATAACTGGGAAGATAATTTTGCCAAAATGTCTTATAATGAATGTATTACCAAACTGAACATAAATGTAGCTGCTTGTCAAGGTGGCAGGGATAATTCATGCCATGGCTCTCTTCCAGTGGTTTAAGCTAATAATTGGTTTGGTGGAGAGCTGATCAAAAGGGTAAGTGTAAGAGAGTATATGACCACTTGATCAAAATTATTAGGAACATGATTGAAGTGATTGGACTGTCTGTGTTAATGTTTGATTCTGTGGCCCACGGGATTGTGAGGCCACATCATTTCTCCAAAAACAAAAGACCTAGAATTCATGAATGGCATATGCTGACAAGTCTTAAAAACCAGAACTACAGGAAATTGTAGTGATTTGCATAAAACCTTCGTCACAAAAAAACTGCAAGTAAGTTTTTAGAAGAAGGATAACCATGCACATATTTACTCTTAACTCTATGGAGTAAATGTGTAATAGAATAAAATACACAAAGTAAATTTTCCACTTCACTTGTCAACTATTCCACTGTTCTTCTTTCTAACAATCTGATATTCTGCCTAGACAGAACTGCCATACTTTGGCACTGATTATGTTTTCCATTTAATTCCTTTTGTTTGCATCATTTTAATGCTAAAGTCTGTATATTTGGACCCTAAAAAAGTGATCAAACTTGAAAAATAGAGTTGGGCTAGTTCTGTACATACAACACTAAATTAAGATTGCTCAAGCTATTTCACATCAGGAAATATATGCTACTAAACATAACTTTAAGTAATCTATAGGTTAAGCAATAATGTTTAAACTTATCATGGCATCAAAAATAATCTTTTTAGGAATATCTGAGAAAATTATTGCTTTTAAGAAAAACAGACATGTGGAAATTGATTCTTATTTTAGATTTGTCTCATGACATAAGAGTTTAGACCTGAAATTTAGTTATTGGTAAGTAAAGTCCCTCTTAAAAATGTAGGTTGGCCCTTTTGATAACACTTATAATCCTGAGTTGCCTAGAGCAGAGGTGTCAGGTAAGTAGCCTGTAGAATGCAAGATACTCCCTGTTGCAGACCAAATCAGATTAAAATGTAATTGGGAAATATTTAACAAAATAAATAAAAATAAAATATAACATAGATAGCTGTGTGACCCTGGGTGAGTCACTTAACCTTGTTTGCCTCAGGGTCCTCATCTGTAAAATGAACTGGAGAAGGAAATGTCAAACCACTCCAGTATTCTTGCCAAGAAAATCCCAAATGGCTTCAAGAGTTAGTTACAACTAATTAACTAAACAACAACAACAATAAGCAGGAGTCCTTATGTACAGATTGGTGGCCCCCATTTCTATTTGGATCTGACACCATTAGCCTAGAGACCTGTGAGATTCAGTGATTGTCCAGGGTCACACAGTTTGTATGTGTTAAGTTTAAGAACTTGAACCCAGCTCTACTTGACTTCAAGGATACTTCTAGTCTCTCTCTCTCTCTCTCTCTCTCTCTCTCTCTCTCTCTCTCTCTCTCTCTCTCTCTCTCTCTCTCTCTCTCTCTCTCTCTCTCTCTCTCTCTCTCTCTCTCTCTCTCTCTCTCTCTCTCACACACACACACACACACACACACACACACACACACACACACACACACACACACAAATTCAAAGAGCAGATGAAGCCTTTCTTCCTTCCACCCAAGGTCTACACCTAAGGGGAAGAAGTGGCTTACCACCTCAAAACCACACTCTAGGCAATCAGTAGTAAGTAGGATTTTCCCCTTCATATGTGCTGTGGGTAGCCCTATGAACAGGCACTGGCAGCAAGAGACACACCCTGGAGAATGGCATATTTCTGGTGATCTTCACTCTTATTTCCCTTATTCCCCTTCTGGGGTAAAAGCTGCTCAGTGAGAGATTGCTGCTATTTTTTCCTCCCTAAGACGTAAACATTTGTGTTAGTCATACAAGTGCACATTTTCATAAACTTACTTCTTGTTTGAGAGAGAGAGGGAGAGGGAGAGAGAGAGAGAGAGAGAGAGAGAGAGAGA
>CM053584.1:296649966-296684971 GCA_028627135.1 Pseudochirops cupreus
AAGTGCAAGGACACACACTGAGTTAGTGCCCAAGCTAGAATTAGAACCCAGGCACGACTCCTATACCAGGGCTCTTTCCACTGTATCATTTTGTTAACAAAGGAGCAAATAAACGTTGTCATTGCTTCCCATTGAAATATGACTGTAGCTTACACTGAGTGTTATTTTAATTAAATGTATCTTCCCCCATTCAATTGCATATTGAATATTAATGTCAATTCAGTGTTAAGATGAAAAAAATATATTTCACTTGTGAATAAAAATAACAAGCTAGTTTTTAAAAACTGTAAAGGCCTGATTGTGATATTTCTCCCTCTCCTTCCTATCTCAACCATCTCAACTGGTTCCTAGTTCTTCATGATCACAATCTTCTTGATGTTTCTCTATCTGTGACATCATCCTTTTCTTTATGCATCTATTTCAGATCAATTACAGAAACATTTTCATACTTGTACTTGAATCCCAAAGACAAAATGTTCATTTAAATCCAGCTTTATGCCTTTCTAAGAAGTATTTCTATTGGAAAACAATAGTTGTGCTTGATTTCCTGAAAGTAAAAGGTTTCCAGAATGTAAACATATTTTCAAAATGCAAGTATAATTTTATCATTAAATCATCACTAATATTCCACCATCAAGGCACAACCTATGTTCATATACTTAATAGTTTATTTGAAATGTTAATAGCTGATGGTTCCTTAATTTGTTAACTATGTTGTCTTCAATCTATATTAGACCAACATTCTTGAATTTTAATAAGAAATAGAGCTGGCAAGAATTTTAAGGATCATCTGGTCCAGTCTCCTCATTTTGAAGATTAGATAACTGAAGCTCAGAGAGATAAAATGATAGGTCAGCTAGGTGGGGAAGTAGAGTGCAGGACCTAGAGGCAGGAAGACCTGGATTCAAATCCTGCCTTAGGCACTTACTAGTTGTATGACCCTAAGTAAGTCATTTTACCTTAGTTCTCTTTAGTTTCCTCAACTGTAAAAGGGAGATAATAATAGTGCCTACTTCCCAGAGTTGCTGCGAGGATAAAATGAAGTTATATTTATAAAGTACTTTTCAAATCTTAAAGCACTAAAATATATACTCTACCAGCTATCACCATCATTATTGCTTAAAGTGACACAATGAGTTAGTGAGAGAGCTAGGGATAAAAACCCAGGCCTCCAATTCTAGTACAGGGCAATTTCCAATATATCTCATTGCCTCCTCACTGAAATGTGTTTTTCTTCTTTTGACCTTCTATTATGTTTAAATGCCTTTCCAAATTAATACACATGATCATCTTACAACTTAGATTTTAATAGTTCTCAATAATTTCCGTCATCTAATGTTTTACTCCACATACATTACATTTCTTACACAAGTTGTCTGATTTTTCTTTCTTTTTGGGGGGGGAAGGCAGGGCAATTGGGGTTAAGTGACTTGCCCAAGGTCATACTGCTAGTTTGTTGTGTGTGTGTGCGTGTTAAGGGTCTGAGGTCATATTTGAACTCAGGTCCTCCTGACTCCAGGGCCATTGCTCCACTTACTGCACCACCTAGCTGCCCCTCTGATGTTTTTTCTATACACTTGCTCTATTTAATGAAAACACATACATCTCTTATTCTTCTTTAATTCTTCCTCCTCCTCCCATTCATATATTTTTCAACATTATCAGGATAAGCGGTCTTAACCCTAAGCCAAGCACTCTTTTCTCATCTCTTGAAAATCCTATCTGAACACTTAGGCCTTCCAGGTAGCTGTTCCTGTTTTATCACAGGAGCCATGAGGAAGGATGGAGAGTGAGTGGAGCATGGCATTTTATCCACTATCTCTTTTGTTTGAGCCTCTTTCCCCACTGTTCCCTGAATGTTTGAGTCTTATCTACTGAACAAAAAAATGGATATGTAAAAATAGTGTGGTTGAGTGGAAGTAGCAAAGGACTTGAATTGGGTTTTGGTTCAATTTCAAGTCAAATTCTATGTAACTTCATAAAAACATTTTCTGAGCCGTAGTTTCTTCATCTACAAAAAGGGACTAAAGTCCTTTCACTCTTCCTTGTAAGGATGTTTGAGGAACAAATTAGAGAATTTATTTAGATCACTAGACAACTTTGAGTTATTATTATTATTTGCTGAATAGATAATATATAGAGAAAGTAAGGTTTCTCATAGGATTAAGCTCGAAGAGGCTTTAGATGGCATCTGATCCAGTCCTCTCATTTTATGACTGAGGAATCCTAGAATGAGGAAATTTCTTCGTGGAGAGGAATAGATTAAGTAAGATCCACCTCATGATGCTCTGTGATCTAAATCTGATACACTCTAAAGTACATTCACCTGGCAAAAATGACCTGAAGGGACCACAAGGGCATTCTAAATGAAAAACCACCACTGCACTCCAATACCATTCTCATTAAATAGTATTTATCAATGAAATCACATTTTTAAAACTTTGGTTTTATAGACTTTCATAGTCAAAACTTCATAGAATTTCAGAGTTGAAAGAGCTGTTAGTGGGCAACTAGTCCAACCCATACTTACACAAGAATCTCTCTAACATACCTGGCAAGTGGTCATTTATTCTTTTACTTGAAGACCTCCAATGCTGAGGAAGCACCTGACACAACCCATTCCACATTGGATTGCTCACATTTTTAGGAAGTTTTTTTCCCCTTATATTAAGCCTCAACTTGATTCATTGCAATTTCCACCCATTGCTCCTAATTCTATCCTTTGGGACCTAACAGAACAAGTATAACCTGCCTCCCCAAATACTTGAAGGCGGCCATCATAGTCTCCTTAAGACTTCCCTTCCCCTTGGTTGAATATCTCCAGTTCCTTTAAGCTGGAATTCCTTAATCTTGTTTTGTGTCATGGATCCCTTTGGCAATCTGATGAAGTCTATGAGTTTCTTCTTAGAATAATGTTTTTAAATGCATAAAATAAAATGTAGAAAGTTTAGAAAAGAAACCAAGTATATTGAAACACAGTTGTTAAAATGTATATATTCTTAAAGTTCTCACGCTCTAATTTAAGATTTCCTACTCTGAACAATTATGATTACCTTTTTCTGGATGCTGTCCAGTTTATCAGTGTTTTCCTAAAATATAGCACCTAGCACAATATGGCACTCAGCACAATATTCATATGTGACTTGACTAGGGCTGAGTACAATGGGACCATCAACTTGTTCTTCTCGGAAGCCATACTTGGCTTAATGCAATTGGCTTCTTAGGTTGCTATGCCATCTTATTAATGCATATTGATCTTGCACTACACCAGAAGCCTTGGATTTTTCAGGCACACTGAAGTCTAGCCATGTTTTCTCTATCTTTTACGTGTGAATATTTTTTAATCCACATGTAATACTTTATATTTATTCCTACTGCACTTTAGCCTAACCAGTTTAACCCAACGTTCTAACTTGTCAAAATCTTTTGGAATCCTGCTTGTCATCCAATGTGTTGACCACCCCTCCCAATTTTGTGTCATCTGTAAATTTGATAAGTACATCATCTGCGCTTTTATAGAAGTCAATGATAAAAATATTAAGTAGCACAAGGCCAAATGTAGAATTCTGGGGCACTAGACACCTCATTTGAAGCTGAGAATGAACTATTAATGACTAATCTTCAAGTCTGGACATTCAGTGAGTCCAGTCCATTATGCATCCTTGTAATGTAATGACGTCTAACTCGTGTCTTCATCTTTTCCAAATGATAGGAGGAGACACTTAACCTAGATTCTAGAAAAGAGTTGGCAATCTTCATCTGTAGCACTCCCCTGATCTACCAGTTTGGTAATCATAATTTAAAAAAAATGGAGGGGGGGAAATTAGTGTAGTTTGGCATGATTTCTTCTTTTTTTTTTTTCCTTTTTTGGAGGGGGAAAGGCAGGGCAATTGGAGTTAAGTGACATGCCCAAGCCAGTAAATGTTAAGTGTCTGAGGCTGGATTTGAACTCAGGTCCTCCTGACTCTGGGTTTGGTGCTCTATTCACTGTGCCACCTAGCTGCCCCATGGCATGATTTATTCTTCAGAAGCCATTTTGGCTCTAAGTGATCATTGCTTCCTCTTCTAGATATTCACTAATTATCCTTTTAATAATACATTTTGGAATTCTGCCAGGAGTTATAGCCAAACTACATTTTGTAGACTAAATATCTCTCTCTCTCTCTCTGTCTCTGTCTCTGTCTCTCTCTTTCTCCTTCCCTCTCTCTCTCTCTTTCTTTCATCAAGAGATTTGCTCTCCTCTAATCCTTTGTTACTCCCTCCATTCTTCAGTTTCCAAATTATGAGAGTGGCTCAACAATCATATCTAAGCCGTTCTTGCCATTCTCTAGGCTGTGATTTAGTTGGGTCAATTCTCTTGAGCTCAGTATGGGGCTCCATGTGCCACACAAACTCCAGAAAGGTCAAAGTCATAGTTCTATTATTGTAAAATCTAGATTTTGCTGACTTCGTTTTATAGCTCACAGGATCACTAAATCATAGATTCAGAGCTGGAAGAGATCATCTCAGAAGCCACCTAGTCCATTACTCATTTTATAGGTAAAGAAACTGAGGTCCAAGTAGGTTAAGTCATTTGCTCAAAGTCCTATAGGTAGAAAGTCTCAGAGATGGGATTGGAATACAGATCTGGAGAGTCTTAAGGAGGGCTTAACATTGTGAGTGTTAATCTTGTGGAGTTTTTCTCCCTCCTAAATCTGAATGAAAACACCTCCCTTTATATTTTCCCCTAAATGTGAGTATATGTTTTAAACTCTTAATTGCCATTACAATTTTAGATTGACTCATATTTCAACCCCAACATAAAACTACCAAATAGATACTATTAAGTGATAAGTTTACCTCGTGGGAGCTCAAGACAAAAAACATATCCAAACAACTTTTCAGCCAACTTTAGCCAAAAGGAAGGCAACAGTAGTCCCAACAGGAGTGGATAACAACCCAGCAATAAACCACTCAGTAGTAATCAGAGCTCTAATATCAGACTCTGCAAGCCAAAAAGATGTGGAGACTTGGAAAGGATTCAGAGAATTATAAAATATGTTAAGATGTTGACAAATATGGCCTAAAGAAGTTCAGATTATTTAGAAAAGAGAAGATTTGAGAACGGCTCCCATTGTCCCACTGAAAAGGCATCATAAGAATGGACATATATCTGTGTTCAAATATAGGATAAGTTAAAGGTCTCTAAGCCATCTTCCACCATAGCTACCTGGGACCTTTTGGTTCACCCCCAATATGCAGAATTATTAGGAGAAGAATAACAAAGAGAAGTTGGTCTTGTTTTGTTTTGTTTTGTTTTTTTACTTTCTCCAAAGATGTCTGTTACAGAGAGCAAATGCTGGGCTTGTAGTAAGGATGGAAGTCTCTGAAGTGAGGAGGTCAAAGCCTCTGGCATTTACCAGCTCTTTGGTTATAACCTGTGATTTCATCATTATAGAGAATTCTCACTAAGAAAACTCCCTTATAGCCTTGGAGAGTTACTTGGGGCACTGAGGGACAGAGTGGCTTTGCCCAAGGTCAGCCACTTAAACTTTCCATCTCTTAAACTATAAAATAGTACTTCTCTGTCTGCCTCAGAGAGCTGTTGAGAAGAAAGCACTTCGTCAACTTTATGCTAGTTGTTATTACTCTGTGAAGACCAAACAAGAGGAAATGGGCTACAAACGAATCTTCAAGATAAGCATTTTGGCTTTTTGAGGGATTAAGCTTGAGAACAGGCTGCTAAAGATGACTGGAGGCTATTCATATCTTTGTGGGGTTCTTCAAAAATAGAGAAGAAAGGTGCCCGTCTTTAGATGGTTTGTCAACTAGTGGATCACTGGATCCCTTATGTTGTTGTTGTTCTTGAGTCATTTCAGTTGTGTTCAACTCTCTGTGACACCATTTTGGGGTTTTCTTAGCAAAGACACTGAAGTGGTTTGCCATTTCCCTCTCCGGCTCATTTTATAAATGAGGAAACTGGAGCAAACAGAGTTAAGTGACTTGCCCAGGGTCACACAGCTAGGAAGAGTCTCAGGCCAGATTTGAACTTAGGTCTCCTTGACTATATGAGCTTTGTAAACTCCTCCCTGTGTTTGTGTAACCAAAAAATGAAAAAGATACATCCAGTATTAGAGAAGATGCTCAGGGATGCAGTGTCTTCCTGGTATGAGTACAGAGTCAGATTTGCACGAGTGTGTGTGTATCTTTAATTTTTTTTAATATTTCAGATGAAAATATAGCTTTGTACCCATGTGTACAGAACCATATAGACCCATGTGTGCAAAACCTGACTCTCTACTCATACCAGAAAGCATCCTCTCCAATACTGGATGTAACTCTTTCATCTCTCCAACCCTACCCCAACTGCTAGCCCAATCAAACACTCAGGCCAAGAGGAGAGGAAAGCACACTCCTGGTGCCTCACTGTCACTTCCAGACCTGACCTTGGTCACTATCACTTTGCAACTTTTGCTTGGATTCTCTTTGAGGTTCATTCATTTAGACCCCTGATTGCTGTCAACCATCAGGTTCTCTCTCCTTTAAGTTCTATACCTGGTTCACAGCTTACTGCTCCACTCTGAACTGCCTTCATACTCGGGGATGTCAATTTTTGGCTCTGATTCCCCTTCAAACACTGGAGCCTTCTAATTCATCAATTTCCTCAACTCACATAAACACACCCTTACTCTACTTTAGCTACAGACAGGGAGTTATGTCCTTTATTTAATCATCATGTAGAAAAGCTTGACTTTTATCTTCTAGAATTCTGAATTTCTAATCTTAGACCATAGCCTCATACCTATCCATTTCTTCCTCTGGTTTTCTCCTTCTAAACTTATTCTATTTTAAATATTTTTCTTTTTCATTGTGAACTTAACAATCATCAACATTTCTCTATTCCAAGAATAAGAAAAAGATTTGTATAGGAAATTGAATTTATATTATATAGAATGTTTTTAAGAAATATATATGTGTGTAGATGTATATATATGTAAGTATGTATGTATGTATGTATGTATGTGTGTGTATTCCAGTCTCAGATACTAGCTTTGTGACTCTGGGCAAGTCAGTTACTAGGACCAGTACCAACTGGTACTTAGTACCAGTTTCCTCATTGAAATTGAGGAATATTGAATTGAAATAATTGAAATTGAAATAATAGCACTTACCTCTCATGGTTGTTCTGAGGATCAGATGACTTAATATTTATGAAATACTTGGCACAATGCTAAGCACACAGTAGGAGCTATATAGATATGAACCATAGTATATATACATATACACATAAATATATGTGGGGGGAGACTGTATATAGATATAGTTATATACACACATAGATTTAATGAGCTAGTAATAAAACTGCTTTATTTGTATCATTTATACCTTAAATTTTTTCTTCTGTGCATTCAGGAGAACCTTTATTATAGTCTTTTTGGAAGGCATATCTATCACTACTCACTAACCTACTCCCCACTCCCTTGTAGGAGCCCTACTTTGTAACAGATATGTACAGTCAATCAAAATAAATCAATACAGTCAGGTGTGGCAGTGGGGGGGTACAGACAGAAGGAGAAGCTAAGATAGCAGAGAAACAGGAAGAAGACACAGGCTCAACCCCACAATCCCTCCACACAAAATTGTAAAATGTACCCGAGTTCTGATCTGGGAAATCCAAGGGGGGAACCCCCCCCAAAAAAACCCTTAATCATTTTTCTAGCACAGGTAAGTAAAATGAGACAGAATGCAAGGTCTGTGCAAATAAAGGAATGGTCCCACGCAGCATTCTGGCCCTGGAAGAAGCTCCACACCAGGGCAAGAAAATGTCTCAGGTCTAGTAAAGATGGACCTGACCCTGTGCAATCTGCTGGAATAGATGGCAACTATTGCTCAGTGCTCAGTTCTGGATCAAAGATCCAGGGCTACCTAAAGAGGGGATCTGAACCTTGAGGTGGTGGTCCAGAGTGAGGAAGGGCAGTAGGCCCTGGATAGTCTACTTAGAGAGGAAGTTCAGAAGGAAGCTGCAGCTGCTGCATGGCCCTGATCCTAGAAGTGGAGCAGTATCTCAGTCCCAGTCTAGTCTGAAGTCTTCAGGGAAATAACCAAAGAAAGCATCCCAGACCAAAAAGAAGCCTGCAGTTCTGAACCAACAGAGCTTTCCAGATGACTGATGGTATGTGAGTCCAGCAATAGTTTACTGGAACTCCAACGGGGTATTACTCAGACCCAAACACAAGTCAGGAACTTGCCCAGCTCAGACCAGGGCAACAATCAGACTTTGCCCTGGATCAGTTCAGTCTTGTTCGAGAATATGGAAAACTTGTGGGTCTCCAGCTTCAGATGTCTCTAAGGTCTTGGATTAACACAACACTCAGTGCCCCAGAACTTCCCTTCTCTATCTTTTACCCTCTCCCTACCTCCAGCTTTCTTGTGATACACAAAATATCTAGATTCACCATATCTCCTCCAACGTTAAAGCATCTTTCCTTGGCTCTGCTGTTCTCTCAAGTTAGTCTTTTCTATCTCCTTCACTTTTTCACAACCAAACTTCTAGAAAAAGTTGCCTAACCTTCTTGCCTCCATTTCTTCACAGTGCAGTTACTTAACACTTTGCATTCTGGTTTTCAGTCACACTATTCCACTGAAATAGCTCTTTCCAAAGTTATCAAAAATCTCTTGATTTTATTGGTCAATAAGCATTCTTCAGCATGTGCCTGTCACTGAGCTAAGTGCTGAGCACACAAAGAGAAGCAAAAATTGTCCCTGCTTCAAATATTGCACACGCCAATGGAGAATTCAACATGCAAATAACTATCCACATGTCATCTCAGAGAAAAGGCAGTAGTGAGGGACCAGCAGAGAGAGGCCAGGAAGTGGCTGTTTCTCGGTCTTCATCCTTTTTTTCCTTTCTGCAGCATTTGACCCTGTTCACTCCTTTCTCTGGCTTTTCTCCTACTTGTCTGACCATTCCTTAAAAGTATACTTTCCTGGCTCATAATCCACATCCTACCCCCTTTGTGGGGGTACTTCAACAATCTGTCCTATGTCCTTGTCTCTTTCCGTACTCTGTAGTTGAATTTCTCAAGATTCAATGATTATTTGTAAGCAGATGACTGCCAAATCTACCTAGTCATCTTGTCTGCCCAATCTCGTGTACCAACTGTCTGATGGACATCTCCACTTGAATGACTATAGGCATCTCAAAGGCAATATGTCCAAAGTGGAACTTATTGTCTTTTCCCTTAAATTTATCCATTTCCCAAACTTCGTTATTTCTGTTGAGGGTACCACTGTGCTTCCATTCAGCCAGTTTTTCAACCTTGGAATCTATCTGGCTCTTAATTCTCCCTCACTTTCCACCTGCATTGTATCCAATCAGGTGCCAAGTCTCACTGATTCTGCCTCCACAACATCTCTCTTGTTCCCTGCCTTGCCTTTTCATGCCCACCATACTAGCCCACTCTCATCACTTAGATTATTGTAGTATACTCCAATCTTGTCTCCTTGACTCCATTCTTTTTCCTCTCCAGTCTATCCTCTGCACAGAGGATAAATGCACAAGTCTATGTCACTCTCCTGCACAAGAATTTTCAGTGGTTCCCTATTACATTGAAGATAAAATAGAAAATGGCATTTAAAGAAAGGGAGCAAATAAGCATTGCATGGTGCTAAAAGTGCTTTACCAATATTATCTCCTTTGATCTTCAAAACAACCCTAGGAGGTAGACGCCATTGTTACTCCCATTTCATAGTTGAGGAAACAGAGGCAGAGACAAGTTAAGTGTGTTGCCCAGGGTCACATGACTAGGAAGTGTCTGGGGCCACATTCGAACTCAAGTCTTCCGAACTCCAGGATGAGTTCTCTATCCATTGTACCAACTAGATGCCTCGTTTAGGTCCTTCACAATTACTTTCCAACATATATTTCTATATTTCATATAATTCGTATTAATCTATCTCATGCACTCTATGTTCCAATCACAATGTACAAGCTGTATACCATACTAGCTCTTATAACCATGTTTTTGTATAAGTTGACCCTTTCTTACTTCCACCTCTTAGAAGAGGAGGATCACAAAACTGGATATAGAATGGACCTCAGATGCTAAGGTGAATCCCTCTTTTTTTTATTTACAGATGGGGAAACTGAGACAAAGTGAAGTGACTTACCCAAAGTCACATAGGTTGTAATTGTCTGAGGCAGGATCTGAATTTAGGTCCCTTCTCTAAAGGACTAATGATATTTCCACGTTCCATAGTGGCTCCCTGTCCCTGAATTCCTCCAAGGCTCAGTCCAAATACAATCTCCTCTACAACACTTGTCCTGACCACTACAATTTGTGTGCCTCCCCCCACTCAATTACATGGTATCATTTTATTTTTACTTAGGACCATAAGATCATTAATTTCGTACTAAAAAGAACCTTAGAGGTCATCTAAAGTAACCCCTTCATTTTGCAAATGAGGAATTGAGGATCAAGGAAATTAAGTGATTTGTCTAGGGTCACACAGCTAGAAAGTGATGGAGGCAGAGTTTAAATCCAGCTCTTCCTGAGTCCAAATCAATAACTCTGGCTGCTATGCCAGACATAGGACAACTAGGCAGTATAGTGGATAGAGAACTTGAATCAGGACCACTCACCTTCATGAGTTCAAATCCAGTCTCAACATTTACTAGCTGTGGGACCCTGGGTAAATCACTTAATCCTGTTTGCCTCAGTTTCCTCATCTGTAAAAATGATCTGGGGGAAGGAAATGTCAAAACCACTCCAGTATCTTTGCCAAGAAAATCCCAAATGGGCTCATGAAGAGCTCAAAACAACCACCATACCATTATCTCTGTACATGTTTTTTTTTTCCCCCAGTTGAATAAAAATACCTAGAAATTAGTAACTGCTTCACTTTTGCCTTTCTATGCCCAGTGCTAGCACATCGTAAACACTTAATAAATTTCTAACAATTGAATCAAGCAATGTGTGTTTTAGTCCCTACTGTACCCTCAGCTAGCAGTCTTGCCTTAAGCAAGTTACTTAACTTCTGAGTCTCAATTTAATAATCTGCAAAAAGGCAAAAATACCTTCACTGTTTACTTCTTAGGATTATTCTGGATTTCAAATCAGATAATGTATGTACTTTGAAAACTGTGACACCCAATTAATTTGCCTTCTCATCAGTTGTCTCTCCTAAAACTGGAGTGAAAAAAAAAGTAATTTTTAAAAGTGTTTGGTTAATTTGGGTTCCAGTTAATGGAAACTTTACTGTATTTTTAGATTTACAATAACTTTTTAAGAAATCATACCTTTAGGAAACATAATCTTGTATGTTATCTGCTCTGCCTGGAAATTGATGTTTTTAATTGAGTCATAATTTACTGTCACTCAGCTAATGCTTAGAATAATTTGAAAGTTTTTCTTCTTAAACCCATCTGAAAATAATCTTCTTGAAAGTAACTACAAAGGAAAAAATGATGCGCCCATGAAAGGACACTTATTTTACATATTTCTTTGCTGTCTTCTTCCCAGATACCTTTACTGATTTAAAAAGAGAGAGTCAATATGTCAATATTTAACTGTGACATATTAGTTATTCTAATTATAATTTACCCAATATAAAATTTCAACTGGTTGGCAGTACTTCAAAAGAGGTCAGGATCCATATTATGACTACAAGGAACTGAAGTGTAAAGGAGCACTAGAGACAGCCTGATGTGGATTAAGCTGTCTGGATCTGAATTCAAGATTAACTGGGTTAGAAACCTGCCTCATCTAGAACCGCCCTGAGCAAAGCCATCGACTTTTTAAATCTCACTTTACTCATCTTTAAAATGGGCTTGATGATAATCCTTGTGAGGAAGGATCAAATTAGATAAAGTCTGTTAAAAAAAAAAAGGCTTTACAATTTACTATATAAAAGTCAGCTTTTTTTTATACAAATCTGGAAGACCTAGATTGAAATTCTGCCTGTACCACAGAATGTGACCTTATGAAACTGACTTCCCTTCTCCCAGGATCAATAAATTGTTTGGGGGCTAACTAAATAATTTCACCCTAAGACCCCTTTTCTAGCTCTATGTCATCTCATCCTACAATCAGATTATCCAATTTCTGTGGTGGAAAAAAAAGTGAATATCAACAAACTTAGCTAGGCTGCCTTTGCAACCAGGGAGAGAGGAAAGGTAAATAGGAGTTTCTCTCTCCACGTCCTAAGTGTTGGGGTTAACCCCTGCCCCTTGCCCCGATCTCTAGTAAGGTAAGAAGGGAGGAAGCGAGCAGCATCCCTGGAAGACTCTAAGTGAGCGCTCCGCACCCCTGGCTGCCCTCTTCTGGGCCAGGGTCAGCGTCCCAGTCTGAAAGCGAAACACCCAAGAAAAGAGAAGAGGAGGAGGAGGAGGCAGCGGCGGCGGCGGCCGGCGGCGGCTGCGTCGTCGGCGAATCCGGCACATGGAGCTCCGAGCCCGGAGCAACTGCAGTGCCCTCCTTGCAGTCCGGGGATTGAACTCCAGCTTCAGTCCCGCCGGAATAGAGGATGGGGCTAAGGGGCTGGGGAGGGGACGCGAATTAAGGCTGCGTCTCAGACAGACGGACAGCACTCTCAGACAGACGGGAGGACACACAAGCATGCATACATACACACCTACTTACCTGAGAACACCGGCTGTAGTTCGTGAAGCAGGAACCGAGCCACCAGGGCCAGGTACCAGGGAGCCCAGAGCCCTCTAGCTGCTGCCCGACTGCGGGGCCGAAGGGTCCGCATTGGGCAGGGGCGGAAGGTCACATCTCAGAGAGCCAGGTCACGTCCCAGACTGGCTAGGTTACAGGTCTCCAGGCGGCCGCCAGGCCATTGTCGTGCGCTCCCTGTCGCGGCCGGAGCTGCACTCAGCTCCACTCCGCTGTGTTCCGCTCGGCTCTGCTCCGCGTAGCTCTCCCGCCTCGCGCTCGGGCACTACTACCGGGCTCCCACCGCCCTGGGACAGGTAAGCGGGAGGGGGCCCTTTCCCTCACTCTGCTGGGGCTAAGCTTAGGTGGTAAGATAAGGGCCGGAGGGGAGGAGGTGTTTGCTGGCCCCACCCACTCCCAGCGCCCAGGCCCAGCACTGGGGGAGGAAAGAGAGAGGGAAGTTCAACCCAAAGGAGCCCAGGAGGGACCAGGGAGGAAGACAGTAGCGCCTGAAACCGGTACTACGGCAAATGTCTGGGCTGTTAACCTTGGGTGACCTTGGGACAGCAACTTACCACCACCCAGCAAACACTTTTCTAGTGTAAACGCCTTGAGAACTAGTTCCATTTATTTATTTGTTGGTTTTTGGTGGTTATTTCGTGGTCTTTAAGCAGATTTCATCGATCACAGTGCCATGCACAAAGTGAGTGCTCAATAAATCTCATTGAACGTTGACCTGTTGTTACCATTGTGAGAGAAAAAGTAAAGTCTCTGACTGTCATAGATTTTTTTTCCCTTCCACTGACAACTTGAATTTTTCCTACTTCTTTTATTTAAATCTTGCTGGTAGGCATGGAGAATAGATGATAAATCATGTTGTTCAGGTGTGTCCAATTGTTGGTGACCCCACGGACACACTCCAGTACTGTCCCTGGGGTTTTCTTGGCAAAGATACTGGAATGGTTTGCCATTTCCTTCTCCAGTGGAATAAGTCAAACAGAGGTTAAATGACTTGCCCAGGGTCACACAGCTATTGAGTATCTGAAGTCAAATCGAAATTCAGGTCTTCGTGACTCTAGGCCCAGCACTCTAACCACTGATTCACCTTGCTGCCTTCCTAGCTGCCTCATAGATGATAGGATTATAGATTTAAAGCTGAAAGGTACCTTAGCAGTCATCAAATCCAAATTTCTAATTTTACAGATGAAGAAACAGGCCTAAAGAGATCAAGGCACTTGCCCAGGGTTATAATTGCCAGGTTAAGTACATGAAGACAGATTGAGTATTTTAGATGCTGCATGATCATAGGTATCACCATGGCTGACCATAAAACTGCATTTTAAGTGTTTAGCACACAGATCCATGGAAGAGAGGACATAATCCTCGTAACATTCCTTTTAGATAGGAGTAGTATTTTCTGATTAAAATACCTACAGCTCAGGTATTTTCTGTTGGTTCATTTCTGAGCTAAAATCTTTAGATTCCCATTGAGGAATATGCACATTAATACAACAAGATTTTCCTAGTCTTTGACATAGCTTCCTCTTCCAAGAAAGGCTTGGTGACCACTTGGGGGAGAACTTTTAGATCAGATTGTTAGGTACAGGTTGTGTTAGATGGCTTCTGTTTTCCTTTAAACTCTGAAATTTTGTGATTTTATGACTCTGTGTCCCATTAGACTTAATTTTTAGACAAACTGAGAAACAGAGGGACCATTAGGATTGCCATTCCATAGCATTAATAATAATAAAATTAATTTACATATCATTTTGCAGTTTATGGTTCGCTTTCCTTGTAGCTGCCTCATCTGGTAAATCATACAGATATTATTACCCTAATTTTTGCAAATGAGGAAGCTAAAACTCTGAGAGTTTCAGTTGTGACTCATGGTCATCTAGTGTGTTAATAAGTGTCCGAGCTGGTGCTGGACCTCATGTCTCTTGATTCCAAGTCCAGTAACCTTCCCACTGTGCTGCTAGCTTCCAGGATGTCTTTTCCCCTGACAGAAGGAAGAAATCCTTGCATGGGGCAGTCGAGCTTTGATTGATGCCCAGTATAATTTTTCAGCCTATTAAATATTCTCCTTCCCCTACTTCCTTTTTTGTTTCTCAGCTTTCTCTTTTAACTCCAAGAGTACAAGATAAAGTTTGTGGGGAGATACCACTGTCATGATTAAGCAGAATGATTACTATGTCTGTATGGAATAAATGTGTTCTAGAAACTAATCCAGGCATATGATCTACGCTTAACACATGTTCAATTACCATAAAGAACTTCCTGACAAGTTTTCTTTGTTTTTTAACAGTGACCCAGACCTGCCTTGAGGAGTCTCCTTGAATGTCTCTACTCTCCAGCTTGTTCCCCACCCCTTCTAGGTAAAGGACACTCCCTTATCTTCCCTCCCCAGCTCTAATACTCCCCAAGTAATTTAAACCTTAGGTTCTCTTCCTCAAATAGATTTTTCAAAAATGACTCACCCCCTTCCAAATTGATATTTTGCTTCTTCTCAGTGAAAACCCTGACCCACCTCCCCACAATCCAGCATTTTAAATTTAGTTGCTGTGGCTCCTGGTGTGAAGATTTGTGGGTTAGCTGGCAAAGATAACAAATGAAATCGAAAGTACTTGATTTTTGTGTAATAGATTAGCCCAGGTTCCAAGGACTGTGAGTACAGTCATTACCTAACCCTCTTTCCAGTCTTCTTACTTGGTTCAACAATAAGTGTATGTGTACTTCTACATGGCAGTTTGCAGAAATGTAGAATTGGGGTAACCACTAAACAGTAACTTAAAAATAAATTTATTTTGAATACTTTCATGGATCTGTGATCACAGATGTGATCCATCCATACTTTCTCATCTAGTCCAATGCACAAGGAGCTTGCTGCTCCCACAAAGCATTCCATCCCATTTTTAGCAGGTCTAATTTTTAGGAAAATGATCCTTATTTTGAGCTAAAATATTCCATTCTGTAATGTTTACTCATTGGTCTCAACTCTGGCCACTAGAACTACATAGAATACATTTAATTCCTCTTCTAGGTGGCAAAAATGAAAATATTTGATGATGACCAATAATCATGGCTAATATTTTAAAATTTGCAAAGCATTTACCAATAATTTATATGTCTCCTCTTCTTTAGGCTAACTTCTGCTGGGGCTTAAATATAAGCTTCTGAGGACTCTGCTCTTTGAACTGGATCTCCCAGGGACTGCCCTTCATTTCCCCTTTGGACCTTCCCAAGCAGACAGATAAATGAGTACCTGTCACTATCTCCGTTTCTTTTTCAACTAGGATTTGGGAAGACTGAGTGGCCTTGTGTCTAGGTAAGCCCATTTAGGCCTAGGAAAGGTAATCTAATTCTGGATTTTATTATAAAGGCAGTGGGAAACCAGTGAAGTTTTTCGACTAGGACTGGGTAGCACAGTCAGACTTGTACTGAGTCAGTTATTTTGTTATTTCTTTTGAGGATGGATTAGAGAAAATGAATTAGAGCCTGGAAGCAGAGAGATCAATTAGAAGGCTATCATAACCAAGCCCAGTCCCTGAAAAAAGAACTGGGAAAATGAAATCATCTTTCTTATTTGCAGACATGGGGCAGGGTGCAGTTATGGGAGTACAATATTGCATATTCTGTCATATTATGTTCAGTTGATACAGTGGTTTTGTTAAACAGCTTTTTCATCCCTCTCCCTTTTATATTCATTGTACAAGGGATGACTTTCTGGATATAGGATGAGGAAGGGATATATTCAGTAATGAAAGTAATGTTAAAAAACAATAGAGAGCAGTATTTTTTTAAAAGGCAGTTATTTTTCTTTAAAAAATTTCAATTAAAAAGCTATTTCTCTCCCTCTCCTCCCTAGTCCACTGGGGGGAAACAAAAGAAAGAAAAAAACCTCTTGTAACAAAGATGCTAAGTCTCAGTCTGCAGTTACTCCCACTGTCCACCTCCTTCTGTGCTGCTGAAGGAAGATGGAGAAAGTCACCAGGATGATGGGGTCCTTTACAAATATTTGCTACATAGATATCTTCACTGTGGCAAGGCAATCTTTTATACCTCTCTAATTAGCTCCCTATTCTACTCACCAAAGTAACTTTTCCAAACTTTTTTTCCACTCTCCAAACGTCCTATGGTTCCCCCTAACTCTACTCTCTCAACTGAGAACCTTATCTGAAAAAACTAAGACCATAGAGAGCTCCCCTTTCTCTCTTGTTCTCATGACTCTGTGCTGGTTCTCCTCCTACCTGTCTGACTACTTTTTCTTCATCCATGACATGCCTGCTAATGAGTGAGTATGCAACAAGATTCTATCCTGGGTCCCTTTCTATTCTCCATCTGTACTTTTCTACACAGTGATGTCATTAGAACTCATAAATTCAGGAATTATCTCTATGATGCCCTAACATCTTTCTTTACCTCCGGATTCCCATTTCTAATTGCCTGTTGGACATCTCTAACTAGATGTCCCATAGACATCTTAAACACAACTTGTCTCAAACTGACCTCATTATTTCCACCCCAAACCTCCTTCTGCATTTCCCTGTTACTGTTGAGGACACTGCTATCCTCTCAGCTACTCAGGCTTGAAGCCTAGATAGCATCCTTGGCTCCTTACTCTCATTATCTCATATTCAATATGTTGCAAAAGTCTGTTTACTTCACTTCCATAACAACTCTTGGGTATGCGTCCTCCTTCCGTCCAACATCGGCACCACCCTGATGTAGTCTCTCATCACCTGGGCTATTGCAAGAGTCTTCTAGCTGGTGTTCCTGCCTCAAGTCTCTCCCCATGCCAATTCATCCTCCCTTCAGCTGTCAAACGAATCATCCTCATATAGTGATTTTCTCCACCTGCAAGATAAAAATATAAAATCTTCCATTTGACCTTCAGAACCACTTACAACCTGACCCTCATCTACCTTTCTGTCCTTCTCACGCATTACTGCCTGACACATACCCTGTGGTCCAGTGATCCTGGCCTCCTTGTCAATCTTTGCACAAAATATTGCATCTCCTGACTTTGGATATCTTCACTGGCTGTCTCCCATGCCCAGAATTCTCTCCCTCTTCAACTCTGTCTCCTGGCTATCCTGGCCTCCATCAAGACCCAGCTAAAATTCTACCTTCTCCAAGACCCCTTTCCTGGTCTCCCTTAATGCTAGTGCCCTCCCTTTATTGATTATCTCCAATTATCTTGTTTGTACATATTCTTATTGTCTCCCCCATTTGACTGCTAGCTCCTTAAGAGCATGGACTGTCTTTTGCCTTTTATTTTTTTTAAATTTTATTATTTATTTTATTTTGCTTTTTGGAGGTGAAGAGCAGGGCAGTTGGGGTTAAGTGACTTGCCCAAGGTCACACGGTTAGTAAGTGTTAAGTGTCTGAGGTCTGATTTGAACTCAGGTCCTCCTGACTCCAGGGCCAGTGCTCTATTGACTGCACCACCTAGCCACCCCCTTGCCTTTTATTTTTTTTATCCCCAGTGCTTAGCAAAGTACCAGGTACATAGTAGGTACTTAGTAAAAGCTTGTTGAGTAACTTGCTAGTCAAGCAAAAGCAATTCCAACATTGACCATAACCAAAGAATATATCTCAGTCTGATGAGTTCATCATCTTTCTGCAAAGCGATAGGTAGGAAGTCCTTCATCCTGTGGAATTGTGGTTAGTCATTGGGTTGATCAGAGAGTTAACGCATTTCAAAGTTGCTTGTCTTTACAGTGTTATTATTACATAAATTGTTCTCTACGTTCTCCTCATTTTACTTTGCATCATTTTATACAGATCTTTCTAGGTTTCTCTGAAATTGTTTCTTTTATCATTTCTTATAGCACAATAGTATTTCATTACATTCATGTGCCATATTTTTTAGTCTTTCCCCAATTGATGGTGATTTTCTTAGTTTCCAGTTTTTTGCCTTTGCAAAAGAGTTAATTATAAATATTTATATATAGAACGTGTGTATATATATGTCTATGTACATATACATACTATATAACACAGAGTACCCTCTTCTAAAAATCTTTTTGGGGTATAAACCTTGTAGTAGTATTGCTTGGTTAAAAGGTATGTGCGGTGTAGAAATTGGGTGGGGGAGCATAGTTCCAAATAGCTTTCTAGTATGGTTGGACCAGTTTATAGCTCCAGCAACAGTCCATTGTGACTGTTCCCCCTTACTTCAGCGTTTGTCATTTTCCTTTTTCTAACCAAATTTGGTAATCTGATGGATGTGAGATGGACCCTCAGTTATTTTAATTTGTCTTTCTTTAATTATAAGTGATTTGGAGCATTTTTTTCTCATCTCTCTCTAGAGCTAGCTTAGATTTCTTCCCTTGAGAACTGCCTGTTCATATCCTTTGATGATTTATCATTGAGTAATGGTTCTATTCTTATAAATTTAAAACAGTTATTTATGTATCTTGAAATAGAAATGATGCAGATTTTTTCCCCTGAATTATCTGTTTCCCCAAAGGTTGTTATTATGGTATTTCAGGCAAAAGGTGATAAGGACCCGAATATAGGACAATAGCAGTAGAAGTTGAGAGAATGGACAGGATATAAAATTAAATATTGGTAACTAGTAGGGAGGAATAAAAAATAATCTGGAGACTATCATTCTGAGATTGTAGAGATGTAACTAGTGACTTGGAACCAAAGCTTTGTGTTTTATGATTGCTGTGTTTTTATTCTTTATATGATTATATATGTGAAGTGAGCCCCCATGTGTGGTAAGGGGCTACATGTAGCAAGATGCCAAGGGAATGGGTATATAGATGAGATGACCCTTGGGGCCGGTGTCTGGTGTGATTTCTGATACTTCTAGCAGTCCAATTTCCAAAGGTAAATGTGGACTCAGCCTACATTCTTTGGAGATTTGTCAGAAAATCTGCACCCAGCTATGGATCATTTGAATGAAATAATGAAATAAAACCTTCTGCTTTAAAATAAGAAGAAAACACCACTCTGCTTGCTCAGATACCTCGGACCCCAAAATCTAAGAAAGACAGAGAGGCTGCCTGAGAGGAAGTATTCCCACAAAACTTGATGTATCTGAGCAACTCCAAATACATCCAAAAATGTTACAGAAAAACTTGAAAATTGAACAGTGCAATGTTCTAAGGGGAAAAATACCTGAAGAATTATGGCTATCTTAATACTTATGATGAGGTTAAAAGGAGAGATACAGAACAAGGCAGCAGTTCAAGAAGAGTTAAAGGCACACTCCAAACAACCCAAAATCGATGATCTGGTGTGGTTACTGCAGTGTGCCCACCTGTATGTTTCAGATGGTAGTTGACATGATAAATTAAAGAGGCTCATACTAATCAATCATTCTTTTTGGCCTAGAATTCTAAGTAAGTGGAATGCTGTGTCCCACACCCTGTGTTCCCCACTTGCCAGTAATAAAATCCAGGTTCCACCCAGCCCCTGAAGTTTGTTTACAACAAATCAAGTGCTTCTGATTAACAGGATATGACAAGATAAAGATATAGTTGAGACCTGTATGCATTTGGGGAAAATAAATTATAAATGTTAATTTAAGAATTAGGAACAAATTAAGCTCGGTAATATTTAATGTGTGGATCAACACTTTGGAAGTCCAACAAGGCAGTGGCAGCCTTACAGAACCAAGATTTTAAAGAATAATGAAGCATATTCAAATACATTACTGTTCAATATTTTGGTAAGAGGAGAAGGGCATTTGTATAATTACTAAATAAAATAAAATTGACTTAAATTATTTTGATCCTATCCTTTCTATTTCTATTCATGTATGTTTTATAATGTATATATTAGTACAGGTGGCATATGTATATGATTTATAAATAAGTATACATATATTAGGGAGGGTCAATGCTTAAAACTTTTTTTTTTTACTGATACGGGGATATCACCAAAAAAGTTTGGAGACCACTCTCCTAGACTATTGCAATCACCACTTAATTGGTTTCCTGACTTTCATGTCGTTCCTCTCCAAGCCAACCTCCTCAAGAGTTGACAGATACTTTTAAAGTTGAAGATCTGATTGTAGCAAACTCTCTTCCACCTCAAACATCTCTAATGTCTCCTTACTGTCTGTAGAATGGGTGTGGGAAACCTGTGGCCCTGAGGCCACATACAGCCTTCTAGGTCCTAGGGTGCAGCCTTTTGATTGAGTTCAAGTTTTACAGAAGAAATTCTTTTATCAAGGGGATTTGTTCTGTGAAGTTTGAATTCAAAGTGCTGCACTTGAGGACCCTGTGGCCACAGGTTCCCCACCCCTGCTCTAGGATAAAATACAAAATCCATAGCCTTGGAATTTAAAGCCCTCTACAGCCTGACTTTAACCTCCCTGCCCAGTCTTTTTTATTAATCCCCTCCATGCATTCTCCATTCTAGTCAAATTAATCTACTATTCCCTGTACACAAAATTACGTCTCCTGCTTTGCACAAGTTATCCTCTAGATTCAGAAGGGACTCCCCACGCCCCTTCACTGACATCTCTTTGACTTCCTTCAAATCAGTTTTTATTTTCCACATGACATTTTTCCTGATCAATTATTAGTGTTGTTTCCTTCTTGAAATTACTTCGTCTGTACCTGTCTTGTGTTCCTGTGGATTAGAATGTAAGATTCTCGAGGGTAGGGGGTGTTTCATTTTGTCTTTCACGATATAAGCTTTGAGGCACTTAACTTTGACTCTCATTTGCAGTTCCCCAAACTCAGTTATTTATGTCCTCTCAGAGTTAGAGTCCCCTGTGAGGTGTCAGACAGTCATCTTTCTAATACCATACTTCATAAGGTCTCAGCAGTATGTTTCTTCCCAACAATTATCAGTTGGGAAGGAGAATCATTTAGTTAGCCAGTCTCAATTAGATCTTAGAAATGTCATTTACTAAGGGTACAGTAAGAAAAGTTGGTATAAAACATTCCATCCCTAAAGTCTGTGATACAGTTTCCCTCTAGTACATACAAAGTCCAGGGGGAAATGGGGTTATGCTTTGAGAGCAAATATGGCAAGGAGATAGATCAGCTCTGGAATGCCAAAAGTCTTTTTCCCCCGCTTTGAGGCTACTCAAGGAGTTTCCTACACTGCCACCAGCCACTGCTGTCCCTGAAGATGATGTTAGGGTGCTGATGGAAATATGGGAAGTCCAAAATCCTCTAAACTCATAGAAACCAGCAAGGTCCTCCTCCAGCTGGTAGGTTGGGGTGGAGGGTGGTAAGGAGAGCAAGACTGAAGCCAAAGTATTCTCCTCTCGGACAAGCGCCTTCTTTCAGAGGTTTTAGTGGGGATTCTTTCTCCTCATTTACCACTTGCTTGGATCTGAATCTCTGCCTAATGCTCAAAGAGCTAGGATTCTGAATTGGAATGATTATTCTATTTTATAGATGAACTCCAGATCATAACTAGGTTTCCTCAACCAATATGAACACTCTTCCTGACAATATCACTCCAGTTCATCTAAGAACTTGTTCCGTTGTTTCAGTCATGTCTGACTCTTCGTGATCACATTTGGAGTTTTCTTGGCAAAAAATACTAGAGTGGCTTGTCATTTCCTTCTTTAGCTCATTTTACAGATGGGCAACTGAGGCAAACAGGGTTAAGTGACTTGCCTAGGGTCACAGAGCTAGTAAGTCTCTGAGGCCAGATTTGAACTCATGAAGATGAACATTCCTGACTTCAGACCCAGCTCTCTATCCACTGCACCACCTAGATGCCCCTCATCTAAGGGCACTTCTTAGTTAATCTAAAGTGTTCATGGGCTCAAAAGGGAGCACAAAGAGTTGGACAAGACTGAACAATAACCCAGGCCTGAGTTGCAAACTCTCCCTGTTTCTTTCCTTATTTAGAAGCCTTCCAGGCCCTACTTACTCTGGTAGAGCTTCTGGACTTTTCCCAGAAGCCTGTGTTAAAAAGCCCACAGCAAGGGAGCTTTGAACTGTCTCCTTGCTTTTATCAGAGGGATGGCATCATTCTGCCTTCTTGGCTCTGCTAATTAGCTCTGGGGCACAACAGTGGCTCTCTGCTTCCTTTCTTGGTTAACATTCAAAATCCTCACCCCGTTCTCTCCTTTCATGACCAAAGCACCAGCAAATATCCAAATTCATGTGGTACCTATACCTTCCCCGGAGCTGGGACTTCAGAAAATTACTCTTGGCTATTCTGCCTGTCACTTGGTCCTTAAATTCCCCTCCCCCCCCTCCAAACTTTATATTGAATTCTGTCTCCCCTTCACTCCAACCCCGTTGAGCTATGCAATTTCTCTTTATGATTTGGTTTATGCTTGAAACTTCTTTTAATCCTTAAAGGGGGCAGGTTCTTTTCCCGTGTTGATATTTTTAAAAATAAGGAAGCAGCTTAGAACTCAAATGTAACAAAAAAAAATTTAAAAAATATATTTGAACCAAATAGAAGAATTTTATCCAAATTAACTACAAAGGACACGTGAAGGAAGAAGCTACTTGCATCTAGAGAAAGAATCAATAAATAGAAATATGTATAGAATGTTTTTACATATATGTATACATACATATGTATGTGTATGCACACACATATATACATGTATACATACACATACACATATACATATATATATATATACACATATATACATACACACATTTGTGTCTAATGGTATCCGTCTCCAGGGTGATGGAATGGAAGAAAAAAAGGAAGTTACATGCTAACTTTATATTTAAAAGGAATAGTAAGTTATACATAAGAGATTTGCAGTTTTATGTATAATCTTTTTTTCTATACTTGTTTTATTAAGTTCAGAATTTTAAAAAACCTCAAAACCCAAGTTATCCTACTACTTACTCATAGCTGGTATACAAAAGTCCCTCCTATGGATAGCAACAGGACCTGTGACTTCACTGGTATAAGGAATTCCCTTGGTAAGAAAAATTTCCCTCTACTAACGTAAGTTGGCACCTTTGCACTGAAAAATTAAGTGACTTTCTTCTATTGTGGCAAATACCAGAGGCAGGACTTGAAGTCAGCTCTTCTTAGCTCACTGGCATTCTCTGCACCACACTGCCTATGTCCTTTTATACATATTCCTTTTACTTTTCCATTTGGTCACCTTCAGAGGAATCCTCAGTTTTCTGAGAAGAGGTCCTATTTGGATCAGTTTTAGAGAGAGTGTATATGTTTATCACAAATCTCAGTGGGATTCTTCTTTCTCAGGATCGTAGGTCTCACTTAAGATCTTAAGATTCTATACAAGGGAGATGATTTTGGGAAGATGGCTGACTGAGTAGGTCAGAAAATACCAAGTTTTCCAGATTTCCAGGGTGAACATAGAGTGCTAAAAATAAACAAGAGTTAGGGTAGAACAGGGGTCCTCCTGGGATAATCACAGATCTGAAGAAAAATCCCAGGACCAAGGTTTGGTCCTTGTGAGGAGTAGACACATCCATGCTAGGTCCACTAAACAGCCAGGCAAGCCCCGGGGCTAGCTAGGTTGGAAGGCTGCCTCAGCCCCAGCCACAGGAACTTTCCCCTCCCAGACAGTGTGGGGAGCCTGGCATCTGAGGCTGCTGATAATAGATACCAGCCCCAGCTGTGTTGCTGAGAGGCAGCTCTGGGTGAGAAGGAACCAGCACAGGCCTGGTAAGAGCGAAAGCAGTGGGGTGTGGACACTGTTGGCTTTGGGCACGTACAGGAGGGCAGAATTCTTGATTTCAGTTCCAAGCTAGAGGGGAGAACTGAAGGAAGATCTGTGACCAGAGATAGCATCCCCCATACCATAGGACTAGAGGTCATTGTAAAAAATTAGCTTCTACAATTTTTTTTTTAATGAGCAGGCAAAGGAGAAAGAATCCAACCATAGAAAGTTACAGTAGAAATAGAGAAGACCAAGGTTTGTCTTCAGAGAATACTGAAACAACAACAAAAAAAGCCTCTCCTGCCCCGAAGAATAACTTCAAATGGTCACCTGCCCAAAAATTTTAGAAAGATTTAAAAAATCAAATTTTAAAAATTTGATTTAAAAAATCAAATGAGAGAGATTGAGGAAAAACTCAAATAAAAAAAGAACAATCCAAGAAAAACAAGAAGATTTTGAAAAGAAAGTCAACCAATTAGAAAAGGAGACCCAGAATCTTAAGGAAGAAAATGACTACTTGAAAATTAGAAACAGGCAAAGGGAAGCCAGCAAAGTTATAAGAGACCAAGAAATAATAAAACAATATATAAAGAATAAAAAAATAGAAGAGAATGTGAGATATCTCAACAAATTAAGACCATCAAGAAATCATAAGAATAATTTAACTGAGAGCTAAGATCAAAAAAGGAATTTTGATACAATAATACAATAAATAATTAAAGAAGATTGTCCTGAACCATTAGAACAAAAGAGAAAAGCAGAAATAGAAAAAAAAAATCCACCAATCACCATCTGAAAGAGATTCTATGGGCAAAACCTACAGGAATATAACAGTCAATTCCAAAACCCCCAGCTCGAGGATAAAATATTATGAGCAATAAGGAAAAAAAAAAACCAATTTAAATATGGTGGTACCACAATTAGAATTTCACAAGACCTAGCAGTGGCTACACTAAAAGACTGAAGCTCTTAGAACACTATAAATTGAAAAGCAAAAGAACTGGGTTTCTGGACAAAAATATCATACCCAACAAAGTTAAGCATGATCCTGAATGAAAAAAAAAAGGATACTTAATGAATTGTCAGATGTTCAGAATTTTGTTAGAAAAATAAAAAATCCTGAACTTAATAGAAGATTTGACATATAAGATAAAAGAGAAATATAAGGTAAGTATCAAAGGCTAATTGCAGGGGATTCAGTAAGGATAGACTTCTTACCTTTTAAACAAAGAAATGTAAAATGTATGTCTGAGATTCTGTTTAGCAGTTGAGTGGTTCATAAGACAGATTGGGGTAGACCTGAGTATGACATGATTTTAAAAAGTAAAACCATTTAGGAACAGGTAAAAAGAATAATTATTTTCTACAAATGAGGTCTGAGAGAACTGACACAGAACTGAGACAGAATAATTAGATGGGGGAGGAGGACTGGTAGTTCTGGAATCCTGCTTTCATTGGGAATGGGTTTAAGAGGATAGAAGAGTATAAAAGTCTTCTGAATTCAGAAAGAAATAAAAGTCTAAGGGAATGGGGAGGGGGGAGAATTAGGGAAGGATTTCCAGAAGGGAGTGTGAGGGATTAGGATAAGGGGGAGTAGGTAATAGGTGTTTAGATTACCAAGAATGGGAGGATAATAGAGGGGCCCTTGGAAGGAGGTGTAGGCTAATTAATAGGAGGGCAATATTTTGGGTAAAAGTAGAGGAGTTAGGAGAGATAGGAAATAAGAGACACATACAAACATAAAAAATATTGGGAACAGAATTTATTAGGGAAAAAAACCACAGATAGCAATCATAATCTCAGACAAAGTTAAAGCTAAAATAGATTTAATCATAAGAGAAAAATAGGGAAACCACTATATGTCAGCATATTAATCAATGTTGTTTTAGACTATTAAAAAAACTAGACAGTATAAGGATGGAATATTGCTGTGGTATAGGAAATGACAAGTTGGTAGACTTAGAAAAATATGAAAAGACTCGGACTCATGAAAGAAGAGGTTGTTATTCACCCTTAGAGAAACAAAAGACAATTAATTATGGTATGATCTTGCATAGATTGCATATGTCTAGATATGAGTATGATTATAGATAAGTATATTTATATGTATGTAAGTGTACATATGCATGTGTATATGCATGTATATATATTTGTGTGTATGTGTATATATGTATATATATGTATAGTCTATCTATCTAATCTATCTGTTTATATCTGTGCTTAATTGTACCTTCTTGAGGATGGGAGGGGCAGAAGGGGGAAAAAACAAAGTAAAAAGTGCATAGCAGAGAACAAAAGAAAACTTACAAGGAAGAAAAGAAAAGATGGACGGCTCTGAACACAATGAGTAGTGTTTGTTACACAGACTTTCTTGAAATGGAAAGTTATTACTGTATATTTTGAATCCTCTCAAGTCCTGCTATTCACACGGCAATGTTTTTTTTTTCTTATTTTGTATTTAAGTTCTAATATTTAAGTTTGTATTTCCTTTTGTTCTTTATTGTGTCTTTAAATTTTTGTATTTAAGTTTAAAATGAATTATTAAGAAAAGATTTTATGCAGGACGTCTAGCTAAGATTAGGAAATAGGGAGACAGGTCCGTTCTCAGGAATGTCCTGCCTTTTTTCATCCTCCTCCTCCTCCTCTCCCTTACCTTTCACTTTCTTTTCTTTCCTGTCAATGCTCCTTGTCTCTTTCCTCACCTCCAGAATCTATAAAAAACTGCATTTAATATCCTTTTTTTTGGTCCCCACTTTTTTTCACATTGTCCTAGGAACGCACATTGATTCTTCTCTGTATCTTTTCTGGTCCAGACAGACCCTTGATGGAGGACCTGGTAACATTTCTGAAGGGAAAAGGGAGCAAAACCAAAGGAAGTCAGAGTGAAATTGTGTTCACATATGGCAAATATGCTGAAGATCTCAGAAAGTTTAGAGCTTCTGTGGACATCAAGCCTCAAAAGCTTTTTTTTTTTGTTTGCTTTCCTCATGTGCCTTTGTCCTGCGGCACTGAGATCACCGCTCATATGCCTTAGTGATAACAGATCCTGTTTTTCATAACATCTTAAATATATCAATATTAGAATTGTTATAGACTATTTTGGATTCTTTGGGTTTTATGGGTTAGGGAACACATTTCTGCCAAACACTGGCATGTAGGAGATTCTGAAAGATATTATTAATCTGTTTACAGCATGAACATAGTAATGTAAAGGAAAACTACTCTAAAAGACTTAAGAAATAATACTAATGATAATTAGCATTTATATAACACTTTAAGATTTGCAAAGTGCTTTACTTATGTACCTTAAAGGTCATCTAGTCCAAGCCCCTCATTTGTATGTAGGGAAAATGAGGCCCAGGGAAGTTAAGGACCTCGTCCAAGGTTACACAGATGGTACATTCTCGAGCCAGGATCCAGAGCTAGTATTCTTCCCATGGCCTCCCTAGATAGAACTCTAGAATTTTGCTCAATTCAGATTACCGATGGTGAAGCCTGTCTCCCTTATCTTGGTAGAGAGATAGTGGACTATGAATGAGGAGTAAGGCATGCATTCTCAGAGGAGGACAATGTGTTGATTTATTGTACTTGACTTGAAAAAGTAGGGTTTTATTAGAGGTGAGGGGAGTCATTGGGAAGTGACAGTCTTATGTGGATTTTATATATATGTATATATGTAAATACAACCACACCTATATATATGTATATATTTTTACACACACCTATATGCACATTTATATATTTTTATATTTATATTTAAATGTATTATATTTATTATATATATAAGCACCAATAAAATATTTCCAAAGAAAACTAAAGACACCACAATGGCAAATCCTTCTTCTACTTTTTGCTATGATGATCCAGGGACTAACAGATGACAAGATTCCCTTGCAGCTCAAGCCTTGTCCCATTGATATTTTCCTCTCCTGGTTTACCTTATACTCTCTCATGCTTTCTACATTCCTTTGTCTTTGCTGCCACCATAGAATACCTTTAGCTCAAATACCCACAATTATTCCCAGCCCCCCCCCTCCATTTCCTTCCTCCCAGCTGAAACGCAATGAGCATAGGAAGGATTGATTTGTGAAGAAAAAACATAGATCGGAATATAATGGCAGTACGATATACTGGAATGGGATTTGAAATAAACAAGTCTTAGTTCAAATCCCAGCTCTGCCATTTATTTTACTACCTATATGACCTTGGGCAAGTCACTTAGGATCACAGACCAGGGCTGGAAGAGACGTTAGAGACCGTCTAGTCCAATAGTCTTATTTTACAGTTGAGGAAACTAAAGCCAAGAAAGACTATAATTTTCTCAAGGTAGTAAGTAATAGAGCTGGGATTTGAACCCAGGTCTTATGAGTTCAGATTCATCCCCTTTTCAAACTCTATACCATAGTTGACTAAAATAGTGGTTCTCCCACTGTAGACCATGGCCCTCGTAGACTCCACACTTATTGCAGGGGTTCTGAAACTATGCATACACCCTAGAGTCATTTTGCTCTTTAATAACATTTATGTCAGATTGCTTGTAACAGAGATAAAAGGAGAAGCTTTCTCCCAAAACTCTGTCTCCCCTGAGGCAACTGACCTCAGGCAACTCTTTTCCAGGCAGGTTCTAGGAAGGCCCTCTCTGGGCTTCCCCACTGCCCACACTTCTGAGGGAGGTAACTAGAGAAAAAGTCATACCTGGAGGAAGGACCTGGGAAAGGGTAGTTGTGGGCACCAAGTAGAGGAAGTAGCTAGTTCTTCTTTTTAGCCAAACACCCCTAGTTCTCAGACTCTGTTACACCTCTTTAAGTGACTGTTGTTTCCCTTGGTAGAATGTAAGATTCTTGAGGGCTGGAACTGTTTCATATCCCCCATGGTTAGCACAGTGTCACAGACATAACAGGTGCTTAATAAATGTTTGCTTGCTTGATTTTGGTTCCTAAATGAAAGAATATATGCGACCATTGAAAAAGGGATTATTTTATTTTATTGTTTTTGTTTTGCTTTTTGGAGGGCAGTTGGGATTAAGTGACTTGCCGAAGGTCACATGGCTAGTAAGTGTTAAGTGTCTGGGGTTAGATTTGAACTCAGGTCCTCCTGACTCCAGGACCTATTCACTGCGCCACCCAGCCGTTCCCCACCCCAAGACATTATTTTAAAACAAACTTGGAGGTGCTGCTGAGTGTTTACTTACGTTAGCAATTGAAAATAGATTTAGCTTCAGATTGCTTTGCAAAGCAAAGTGAATGCAACAGAAGGAGATAGAATTGCCAAATATGCTTGTGGTGATGGACATTTTGGAGAATCTTAACATTTCTGCAGGCCCAGGTTCTTTCTCTCTTCCTAACCACCCTTCAATCGACATAGTGCATAAAAAAAAAATCAGAACTAAGTTATGAAGTTAGGGAAATGAATAATAAACAGAAATTTCTTTTAAAACATAAAAGTTACCGTGACATTTAAAAATTCTTTGATATATTTTTCTTCCAATATGCCTCAAATTTACATTTCGTTCAAGGAAGATAATATGTAGGCTTCAGATGTGATAGTCTACTTTTGATACTTGAGATGCTTTAAGGGGAGGGAGGCTCAAAGAAGATCGAAGAATTTCCCTTCATGATTTTCACTCTGAGAGGGAGCTTTTGCATAATGGATGGAGAACTGGGCTTGGAGGCAGAAAATCTGATATCAAACACTGGCCATCTTAGTTGCATGGTCCAGCTGCTTAGCCCCTCAGTGTCTCTTAAGAAATACTAAGCTTCTACATTGTAAAGTAGGTCCGCTTCTGCATTGATAGAGGGGGCTTCCTAGTGGGGAGTTCCACATACAGATTAAATCACAGCTATGTTCCAATTTTTTAAAAATCCTACTTCATTTCTATTAATATTCATAAGGAAAGGGTTTGGTTTTTGGTTCTCATTTGGGGTGTGAATGTGTGTGTGTGTGTGTGTGTGTGTGTGTGTGTGTGTGTGTGTGTGTGTGTGTGTTGTGGGGGAGGGGAGTCTTTCAGTGTTTATGTCTATTTTGGAGTTGGGTAGTACTATGGAAAACTGATCTAGTAGCTGTAATCACACACACACACACACACACACACACACACACACACTCACACACAAAATAGGTCAGCAAAGGTCTGATACAAACCCAAAGGATTTGTCTACTTTTTTTTTTCTGTTAGCTGTAACTTGAAAAACAGACCCTTGCAAATATTTAATGACCTTGGCATTGAAGACCACCCAGGAAATTGTTAGTGCAACAATTGAGAGGACAGTAATTCAACTGGTAGCTTCGGTGGGGTCTGAAGTAAGTAGCTAGACAGACAGATGTAGTGATTAGCAGAAGCGTGTGAAAAGGGACTGCACACTTTTCTTTCTGTGGTGGAAAAACAGAAGAAAACAAGAATAATGGACTTTTGCCTCAATCCATGGGGAGTCTGGCTTCACTTTTGATAAACTACAGTTCCCTCTGCTGGCTGACTTAAGGTCTGCGTGATTTTGACCCTTGGCCAACATCTTTCAATCAACCAGTCAACATTTATTAAGCCCCTACTAATGTGCCAGGCAGGCACTATGCTAAGTGTGGGGATACAGAAATGAGGCAAAAAACAGTCCCTGCCATCAAGAGACAGGTTCCTATAGTTTAACTTCATTATAAAAAAAAATCTTCATATTCTGGATTGTTTCCCCCCTCTGTTTTTTAGCAACAACTATGGCCAAATAATATATTGAGCATAAATATTTTCTGTTCTTTTTTCACAGCTGTGGTGATGCCATCAGCTTTCATTTTGGTGCTAATGGATAAAGGTAGGGGAGGACTGAGGAAAGCTTGCATTTATCAGTACTATCTTATATTGATAACACTCTGAGAACCTAGTGCCGAAACAATTTCTTTGCCTTCTTATTTCATTACTGGATAGTTATAATTAGCAATCCTTTTTGTTTTTGTCATGTTCATTTTTACTGTATATTGACTTCAAAATTCAAGGACTGAATATAATGACTTTTCTACTTCCTTCTACTATTAGAGACTATCAAAGATATTTACAAATATCCAATTTGTACCACTCTGTTACTGGAGAAGAGCAAAGATGAGTTTCAATACACATTGCTTTTCTTGCTCATATGACTAAAATTAGAATTACAGTGGCTTGCCAGGTGTAATTGTTGACATCAACCTTTGAAGATGAAAAGGTTAATTTGATTTAGGTTTCTATCATTGCTGGCATAATGGTAGCATATGCTTAATAAATGTTTGTTTAATCGAATTGAATTGAAAAACATAAAACACATTTTTTAAAAAGGTGTTTTTAGAAGTTTAAAAATGCCAAGCATTTACATTTATAATTTCTATAATGAAAATTTAAAGCACTGTAGAAAAAGTTATCAAGAGTACACAATTGAAGCTCTACTTATTAAAAACTGTCATAAAAAGAGAGAGAGGTTATTGGCAGAAGTAAGCGGAAAAAGAACTTAAAACCCAAACTTCCTTGACTAACAAAGTGGCAGCAGGTTTAGGTATCGTGGCAGGCTCTTGCTAACCGCTTGGGATCCCCTACATATTGAGCAAATGCTTTTTATTTCTCTTGACTCATTAATCCATGGCTAGGAAGGACATAAGTAGAAGTCAGTACATGGAGAAAAATAATTAAATATTGCCTTCCAGTATATCTGTGCACACAGTACATATCTAGCTAGCCACTGGATGTCAGTGTAACCCCATGATCCTATTATATTTGTCTTAATGTCCAGATGAAGTCGTCTTCTGTCACCTACTCATGAATTTGCAATGTACATATTTAGGATGTCAGACTTAAAGGGGCATAAGGAAATGCCCCAGGCAAGAAAAGAGAGCAGCAATCTTAACAGCTGCAAGACTTATCCCCCTGTTTCAGTTTTAGTTTTACTTTTGAATAGCCCTAGGACCTCACATCTAGTTTGGATCTGTGGTACCACCATCATAGTCATCACCGTTCACAGTCTGCAGAGAGTACTTTTATTCCTTTAGCTGCTAGTGTGGATAAATTCCTTCTATTTGCCCAGAAAGAAGGTTGGGGTTTTCTAAAACAGCTCATTTCCATAAAGAACTTCAATGAAGTTCATGAAAAAAACTTCATGAAAAACAATTTACAAAAGCACCCAATTGTATTTCCAGGACATTCTTTTCTATTCCTATTTACTGACTAGCCTCTGATCTATGGCAGCTACCTCTGTCTTGAAGGTCTTTCTGCTTACTGGTTAAATTTGATTTCTTTACCACTTATATTAAGCCTAGTCTCAACATCTAGTCCCCAATGAATGCTATTATTAGCCTTTGAAGGTCTCTAACTGTGACTACCCTCCAGTGAATGGACAACGAATGTCCATATTTCTCTTGTGTTCAGGTCACCGTCTCTTCCCACTCTTTCATAACTCTTTGATGAAGCATTGCATAGCCAAAAGAGGAAATTCTGTTCTGGATCTGATTCCCATAAACAGGGAAGAATTGGTATCTTGGAAATTATGGGAACTGTGGAAGGAAATGACCACTCCTTCCTATACTTTGTGTTAGAGATGGAGAGGAAATCTGGGCATAGTCTAACATGTACCATAGATTTGGGGAAACAGACTTCAAAGAGTTTGGAAGAAATAAAGGTAAGAGACCATGGAATAAAATGCTTCAGGGGAAGTCAGCCCAGGAGACTTGGGAGAGATTTTAAAAAATTAACCTCTGAAAACACAAAATGAAATAATTCAAATGAGGAAAAAAATAAGGAGTATTTGTCTGAAGGAAAATGAGGAATATTTGTCTGAAGAGACAATGTAGATTCATGGGGAACTCTCCAAGAAACTTAGATTTCAAAAAGATACGTTGAAAAGATGAAAATGAGATCAGGTAATAGAGGATAAAAGCATGTAATATAAGAAAATCCTATAAAAATAATTGTGTTAAATGTATGTTAAACCTCAGAATGAGTTATGGCTGAGGAGGGAATAGTGACACTCAAGTACCCTGACTTCTCTAGACTTCCCTGTCTGACTCATTGGCTGCATCCTATCACAATCCTGGCTCCAAGGGTCACCATGGCTCAAATTTAATTCTGGTGGAAATCACTGTCTGCACCTGGAACTGAGAGGAACCAACACCCAACAGAAACCCCAGGCCTCTTTCTCAGAGCTAAGATGAAAGGTGGAGTGCAGTAGAAGGAGGTCCTTCACCTTTCACCAATAGTTCAATTCCTCATGCCTATGCTACGGGTAAACATGAGCCAGAAAGAGAGAAGCAGGAAGAAAGTGACTGTCTCATTCTCACCAGTTTTAATGACACAGGCAGTTAATAAAAGAAGGCCACGCCCAACTGTGTGTAGGGGATACAGAGGCTTCCATGTTAGGCAATCTGGACATGCTCCAAATGCCCTTCAGGGTGCCTCCATTTAGGAGAATCTGGCATGTCTAGACAAGCCCAATTAATTTGATATTCAATTAATTTGATCTTCACCATAAACCTGTGATGTTTTATCCTCATTTTTTTGGAGTCATTTTTCAGTCATATCTGGCTCTTCATGATCCCACTTGGAGTTTTCTTGGCAAAGATACTGAAGTGGTTTGCCATTTCCTTTTCCAGCTTATTTTACAGATAAGGAAACTGAGGCAAACAGGATTAAGTGACTTGCCCAGGGTCATGCAGCTAGTGTCTGAGGCTTGATTTGAACTTGTGTCTTCCTGACTTCAAGCCCCAGTGCCCTATCTACTGGATCACAGTGGAAACTGAAGTTGAGAGAGATTAAGTGACTTGCCCAT
The DNA here is from genome assembly GCA_028627135.1 of Pseudochirops cupreus. Lineage (NCBI taxonomy): Eukaryota > Metazoa > Chordata > Mammalia > Diprotodontia > Pseudocheiridae > Pseudochirops > Pseudochirops cupreus. The sequence continues at coordinate 296,683,968 of CM053584.1, forward strand.
AGTCAAACAGGTATTAAGGACAGTTTTAAAAAGCTGTATTTTATTTGTTTGTTTGTTTGAACATATTGTGAGAAAAAGGGAGATTTAAGGAAAGGATAGGACTATTGTTTAGGGTTGGGGAGACAATGATGTAACAGTCTACAATGAGAAGGCAGAGCTGCTCAATTCTAATTTTACTTCTGTTTTCTTTGCCAAAGATAAATGACCTTTGCGTTGGAAATGACAGAACAAAAATAACTAACAAGGATTTTCTATGTAAGAGGATCATAAGAGAGTACCTGGCTGCCCTTGAAAAATTCAAGACAGCTGACCCAGATGAACTATATCTTTGGGTCCTGAAAGAAAGGGCAATGTGATTGATAAGACAATGCCATTGATATTTGAAAGATCATGAAAAATGGGAGAGGTATCACATGATTGAAGAATGGTAAATATCCTGATCTAAAAAAAAAAGAAATAGAACAATTACAAGAGTGTGTAAACTGTGGGGCAGGGGATTTTCTTTACTTTCTGGTAAGTTTCTAGAATGGATCATTAAATAGATGGTTAGTGAAATCTAGAAAGAGAAGTGGTCATTACGAAGAATCAGCTTGACTTCAGCAAGAACAGATCAGGTAAGACTAACCTCATTGCCTTTTTTTTTTGACAAGATTGCTAAATTGTATTTGACAGGAGACAGTATACGGCCATGTAGATCTAGCTCTGCTACTGTCTAAGTCACTACCTCCCCTTGGGCTGTGGTGGAGATGGCTCGGAAATGATGATGGAAAGAACTTACCTATATTTTTACTTATTTTTAAAAACGATATTTTATTCCCCCCATGCATGTAAAACAACTTTCAACATTCATTTAAAAAAATTTTAATTCAAAGTTCTATCCTTCCTTTCCCTCCCCCTTCCCTGAGATAGTAAGCAATCTGATATAGGTTGTCCATATGCAATCATATAAAACATTTCCATATTAGTCATTTTGTGCAAGAAGACCGAGAAAGAAAGAAAGAAAG
>CM053584.1:296685471-296729625 GCA_028627135.1 Pseudochirops cupreus
CCTCCTCCTCCCTCTCTCTCCCATGATCTTTCTTTTCCCCAAAGAAGGAATCAAGGGTTTGGGAGCTGTTCTTACTTTGCTTCTCATGCTTATTCTTACTCATGGTTGTTCAGACCGTGATTTTTTTTTTTAAATCTCTGTGGGGCTCTGCTTCCAGAAGGGAAAGCTCTGTCCCAAATCGCTGGGGTCCTCCCAGCTGCCGTAGCTCTTAGGAAGAGGCTGGGAACTCTTCCTATTTACTTCTGGCTGACTAGATAGCGAGGACTCCAAGACCGAGGCCCAAGATAGCGATCGGGATCCAGGCTGCTCAACACGAGAGCACTGGCCTGAGAACAATCGCTCAGTCCCCCTGCTGCCTGCAGGCTGCTGGCGGGAAGCTGCAATGCCGAGGCGGGTGCAAATTTTCCGCTCTGGAGGCCTTCTGGCCAGAGGACTCCTTATCTCCCCCTTTCACAATTCCCACTTGCAGCTGCTGCTAATCTGCTCACCTGAGAGGCTCCTCCACTCCTCCTGTCCAGCCGCCCCGGGGCACAGCCGTGGCTTTAGGCCAGGCTGGTTTCAGTTCGCAGTGCTGATATGGTTCCTCCTAGCTGAGCTGACTTCAGTGGGAAGTATCTTTGTGTGCGTTTTGGAGTTCTAGGATTAGTTTAGAGTCCTATTTTATGGGTATTTTGGGGTGGCTATGTGAGAGCTGCATGTTGCTGCTGTTACGCCGCCATCTTGGCTCTGCCCCCCCACTTTGCAAAACTTAAAGCACATAAATGCTATTACTATGTAAATCACTTCACAAACCTCAGTTATCGAACCAACTAGCTTATTATATACGTGTATCATTGTGCAAACCTGCTCAGCCCAAAAGCTGTGTGTATGTATATGTATATATACGTTATTACCTTATGTAGATCACTTTGCAAACCTTAAAGCCTGTTTCAGTATAAATCCCGGGGCAAACCTTGTATCTGTATATACGTACTAGCTCTCCTGCACATTCTGCCTCTCGTCTGAGATAAGCAACACTTGGCTTTCGGTCAGCCAATCATTACAGGGGACAGAGACAGACAGGATGCTTATTCTTCCTCAACAAGCAAGGTGGGCCGGGGACAAGCCGACTGGCCTGGGAAGAATGCCCAGGAATCTGCTTACTCCGCGTGGCGGGCGGAGAAACAAGCCCCAGGAAGATTCGAAAGACGCCTTCACGCTGTGGTTAAGCTGTGACACCGCCACTGCGAAGGAAGCTGGGGTGAGACGAGAAGTGGGAGAGAGAAGAAGGGAAGGGGCGGGGCCAAGCAACGACCAAGGTCTTTCTCACGTGGTTAACCGCGTAAGGGCAGACGACCAAGTCCAAGGAGACGGGTTGGGTCTGGCTGGGGTGTGGGCGGTGGGAACCACAGTGGCTGCCGCGGTCGCCACGCCCACTGGAGGAGCCGGTGCCAGAGGAGAGTTTTTACTAGGGACCTAGATTGCTTTTGGCAGTTACCAGCGCAGCAGGGGAAGGAGGCGGAGAAGGGGAGGGTGGGGAAGGGGGAGGAGGAGGGAGAGGAGAAGAAGGAGGAGGAGGAGGGAGAGAAAGAGAAGGAGGAAGAGGAGGAGAAGGAGGAAGAGGAGGAAGAGGAGAAGGTCAGATCTGATCTCCCACTCCGTCCCTTGCCCACTCCCGCCTCCTCGGGAACACCAATCCACAAGCTACAGGAAGTGACGCGCACGAGGCTTCGTGGGCTGGGGTTGGTGGTTTGTACCTTAGAGCTCAGTCGGGGAAACCCATTCCCGCTGTCACGGAGGTTAGCGCCCTCCTCTGGGATCCGGCGAGGGCCGTGCCTGCGGCAGCAACCCGAGATTACGGCTGGGTCCTGCAGGGAGGAAGCGGAGGGATGAGGCCCAGGCTCCGCTGGGCCTCCGGGGTAGACCCCAGCCTCCTTCTCCTCTTTATCTTTATGTACCGGGGCTGGGCTGAGCCCCCGACCCTGGATCCCGCAGCGTCCTTCGGTAGGAATCTAGGGATTGGTCTCAGGATGTGGTTGGGAGGGCGGGGTGGTTTCCGGCTAACTCTTGGGGGGGCGGGGGAGGGGGGGCCGGGGAACCACCTCCGTTCCCAATCTGCCCTTGGCATCTGGATATCCCTTCTTGGAGGTCGGAATTTCCCAGCTCTTTGGCCACAAGTCACACCATCTGTCTTTGTGGCTTCTGTTTCCCTGTGGGAGAAAATAGTAAGGGGCAGGGGAGAAGGAGAATGGAGCCAGAGTAGACCCACCCTGACAGCGAAAACAGCTCCCTCTCCCCCGACCCCGTTGAGGAAGTAATTTTTCTCCAGACTTGGGGGTTGCCCCATTTTTGTTTATTCGTGCCAACACACACTCTCTCTCCCCCCCATCTCCACACACCGCCCCCCCCATAGACTTTGTCCAGTATCCTTTGGGGGAGAGAGAGGTTGGGTGTTGTCCCGCGTTATTATCTTGGGAATGAAGATTGCTCTCTTACAAGTTGCACTGTTACAAGCTACACTGGAATTTCTTTTAAAGTGGAGAAAAGTTTAACTAGTCTGCCCAGAAATGGCCGAAAGGAAGCCATGAGTATTTTTCTTTTCTTTTGTCAGTAAGGATTACACTTAGTTGTGGTGAATTGAAGATTTGTAGGGACCAGTGACTGCTTTTGCCAATGGAAGTTGGTGTCCTCTGTGTCTTCGACCCTTTCTTACTAACACACTTGTTGTAGTGTGTATATGTGTATTAGAATCTTTGGAATCGATAGGTTTCCTCGCCCTTTTGATTGTATGTACTTCACTGGAAGATTTGAGTGGCAAAAAGGTTTTTTTCTTATTTTTCCCAGGTAAATGTTTATAGTTTTCTAAAGTTATGGATTCCGATTTGTTACATTGTTACAGCTTACAGATATTTTCTGGGAGAATAGACGCTTCAGTTAGACTTTTTAGTAAATATCATACAGTCTTGATTACAAGATGTTAAGGAGATTGATTGATTTTCCAAAATAGTGAAAGTTTCTTAACATCTTCCTTCTTTGACAGGTCAAAAGTTTTTCTGTTGTCTCCTCTTTCCCTTCCTTTTTTGTATTGTAACTTCCATCGTCAGTTTTATTTTTCCCAAATGTGAGACTTGGAAACTATAAATTCAGTTGGCATCATCATTTAAAAGGTGATTAACTTACCTTTAAAGCTAAAAGTCTCCACATGTGGGGAGGAGTAGGAAATATTGGGGTTTTAGGTAAGAAGTGTTCTTAAGAGCCAAGAATCCTTGTGATTTTTCTTGAGGTATTTTGGAGGCTTTTAGATGGACTTTGGTTGATTTGTTCTCTCCTTCTAACCAAGGGTAGGGGGATGGTAAGCTTTTGGGAGTATCTGGTTGTTAGTGAACTTCATAATCCTGCTACTGGTGAAGAGAAGGAAATTTGTGACAACTACAAAGAATACTGAACTTGAACTCCGGGCACTCAAGTACAAATTCTGCGTCTATCAATTACTACCTGTGAGACCATATCCAAGTAACTTATTTAATCTGTCTGGACCTCAGTGTCCTCATCAGTAAAAGGAGGGGATTGGACTAGATAATTTCTAAGGACCTTTCCAGCTAGAAATCATTGATCCTGGATAGCAGTCTTGGGAGGAAGGAAACTTGTTGAACTGCAGGGAAATATGAAGGACTGTGTTAGAATGGAGTGTATTGGATTAGTTTGGTAGAAAGAACTGATTATGTATTTAGTTAAGAGGGCAGCCCATTCCTGTGCAAATAGTTATTCAGTAAATGTTTACTGAGTAATCAGAGTGATTTGGGTTTAAGGCATGGTCCGTAAGAAAGAAATCTAGCCCACTACCCCCAAGATATCTTTCGATGTTTCAGTGATCAAAATTTACATTCCCTTGGGCAGAGCATCTGTATCATATGATTACACTTAATTGTGGTATGCAGAGGGAGAGGAGGGGGTTGGGTAATCAAATAAGGAAAACCATTTCTTACATGCTGTTTGATGTGCAAAACTAACACATCAGTCAAGGATTGGTAGTAAGCCTACTATGTGCTATGCTGAAGTTTATCCCTAGAGATTAAGTGCTAGAAATACAAAGGAAAAGTGAAAAAACAGTACCTGACCTCAAGGAGTTTGCATTCTAATACACAAGACAAGCGGTGCATATTTAAATAAAATGTATAATCTCTGGTGATAATAAGAAAAGCAGTAAATATATATTTGGGACAGCTAGGTTGTACAGGGGCTGGAGCACCAGGCTTAGAGTCAGGAAGACTGGAGTTCAGGTGTGATCTTACTAGCAATGTGCCCCTCGGTTAGTCATTTAACTCTGTTTGCCTCAGTTCCTCATCTGTAAAATGAATTGAAGGAAATGGCAAACCATTCCAGTACCTTTGCCAAGAAAACTCCAAATGGAGTCACAGAGAGTTGGACACGACTGCAACAACTGAACAATGACAAGCTAGTAGTAAATAATAAGGACCCAACTGAAAGTGGTGACTGTAAGTGGATAGAAGGAGGAAGTATTGTGCAGAATATTGTAGAGTGAGAAAATCCAATCCAATAAATACTAAATTCCTTCTGTGTTCCAGCCACTGGGAATACAGTTGATCAAATGAAAAACTGTCCCTGCTGTCAAGGAGTTTACATTCTGATGGGAGGAGACTACACAGAGAAAGTAGGCAAGTTTCAGGCTGGAGTAAAAAGTGGAAATGGGGATGATGAGAAGAGGGATCTCGTGCAGCAACTAGCCTGTACTAGTACATTCCACACAAAAAGTACTCAGAGAGTAGTGGGATGGAGTGCTAGGGAAGACTTGAAGGGGAAGTAAGTGATTTGGAGGAGCAGCTGAGGTGAGAGATACCAAATTAGAGAGGAATAGGATTGCCTTGATATACTAAGGTCCCAGTTGAAATTAAATAACAGCTTTATAGTGGATCCAATCAGCATAGTTCCTTTGCAAAAGTTGGGGCATCCACCTTTGAAACATTTCACATAATGTCAGATTTTTTTAGACATAATCAAGTAGGTAATTTTTTTTAAAATCTTTTCCCTCTTTTAAAAAAATTTTCAGTGATTGCTCTTAGGGAAGGGTAAAGATACGGGACAAAAGTAAAGATCAATAAAATCTTTTTTTAAAGATTTTGAGTTTTTTAGTAAGGAAGTGGCATTCTTATGAAACATTGCAAGATCAAGGGTATGACTGTTTCTAGCTGAGATGAAGTGGAGGTGTGGTTGTGTTTTGTGTACTAATGGCTGTATTCCTAGTTTGTATCTTTACTGTAGGTAGCACTCAAAGAATCAAGTATTATTTCCTCTATTCTACGACTCATTCATTGGACTTACATTTATTATATTACCCTTTTTTTGTTCCCCTTAGCTCTGTCACCTTATCCCTTTTTGTCTGTAGCACATTCTTCTGCCTTGGAAGTTACCTTAAATTTACTTGCAATAAAATTTCTTTGGATTTTGTTTTAGTTCATGATGTGACCGCTCAATTTTAACAGTTATTTGATGGTGTATTATGCTGGGTTTTGTTTTGATTTCACCTTTTTCCCCTGCAAAGACCTTTTGTATTAACTTGAGAAGTCATATATTCTCTGCCCTCTTGTTTTTTAGAAGTAAACGAGACCAGAATTATAGAGGGTTAGCCACAAAACTGACAACACATTGAAATAAATAACAAGAGAAGTATAATGTGCCCAATTTGAGGCACGGGGTAAATCACAGTGAAATTTGTCTGCAAATGGGATAGATTCCTCCTAGGATATATTTAATTTTTCTACACAGGAGATTTCTTGGTTTACTTTTTACACATTAGAGACAAAGATTTCAGCCACATTCTTCATTTTAAATAATTTGTTTTTGTATAATTTGAGGTTAATTTTGTAGCAACATCAGAAAACTGAATGATTAACCAAAAAGCTCTTTGAATCCCATCATTAAGTAACTAGAGAGTGAACCAGCTCAAATTTAACAAGTTGATATTGGGGTGACTTTTTACTACATTATGTAAAGGCAATGGCCATCCCCTATCTAAATGGCAATTTAGATTCTTTATACCTCCCCATCCCCACAAAAAAAAAAAACCCAAACCCTTCACACCTCTCCCCCCAAAAAATTCTAGAAATATTTTAATGACCAGGTATCACTTTTTAAACAAAGTAAGCCTATTTACATTTAATAACAATAGCTAAAATTTATGTAGCTCTTTAAGGTTCACAAAGATAACTAGTATATATAATTATAAATAATAAATATGAAGAGCAGCTAGGCCATGCTGTAGATAGAACTCCAGCGTTGGAATCAGGAAGTCTTATCTTCCAGAGTTCAAATCCAGCCTCAGACACTTACTAGCTATGTGACCCAGTTTGCTTCACTTTCCTTATCTGTAAAATGAGCGAGAGAAGAAAATGGCAAACCATTCCAATATTTTTACCCAAAAAAAACCCAGATGGAGTCATGAACAATTGATACCACTGAAATGACTCAACAACAAAATAAACATAGAGTAAATACAAAATAGTTAAATGCAAGGAAGCTTATTGTTACATGTATTCTGTATGTGTAAATCTGTGAAGCAGCTGCATAGAAAGAGAGTCAAACCCATGGAAGCCTATGAATCTAGAGAGAGTAGATGAAAGGGCCCAGGACAGATCTTTGGGGCATACCTCTCAAGGATAGGATATACTGCTGCTGAGCCAGCAGGGGAGATGAAGAGGGAGGGAGAGATTAGCAGGTAGGGAAAGAACCACAAGAAAGTAGTGTTATTAAAAACAGGGAAGAGTATCCAGGAGAAAGCTCTGCTTTGAGCCTTTATTTACAGGGTAAATGATCAAAATTTTACTGGTACTTCAGCATTTTCGTGTTGTGTATATCCATCAGGCCATATGAATTTAGAATGAGAAGGGACCTTCGAGGCATCAAGTCCACCTCCCCACAGCATTTTATGGAGGAGGAAACCAAAGCAGAGTTAAATGCTTTGCTCAGAGTCACACAAGTAGCCAGTGTCTGAGATTGGATTGAAACTTGGTCTTCCTGACACCCAGTTCTATTGCCTTACTGTACCATGCTGCCTCTCTGATTTGGCATTTCTGAATGCATTTTTTGCCTCTGAGTGATCAAAATCCTTGCTTATTTGCCACTAAAGAAAGATTTTTTTTATTCTCTTCCCCACCCCCTCATTCCCTCGTTTCTTCTGAGTCCAGAATGCTCATCTGCAGGAAGCTTGAGATTTTACTCTGTATAGTATATAGACAGTTCTCATTTTATATAAACTCACATTTAAATTCTGCATTCCAAAAAAAACCCTGTTAACTTTATAGTACTGTGCACTCTTTCTCTCTCGCCCTCGCTCTTTCTTGCTCTTTCTCTCTTTCTCTGTCTTTCTCTTTGCTCCTGCTGTAAAGCCTCCCACCCCACCCTCCACCAAAAAAAAAAAAAACAAAACTTAAAAACTGTTTAAAAAAAACACAGAAGCAGAAGAATGGTCTGGAAAGAACATTAAGACCTCCAGCTCTGAGAGAGGTTACCTTACCCACCTTCCCTTCTTCTTCTCCTGTGTCCATTTCAGGCCCTCTCTCTCTCTTTCTCTCTTTCTCTCTCTCTCCCTTCCCATGGGCTCATGGCCCCCTTCCTGTCTCCCTCTCCTTCCCTCCCTTCCCCATGTCAATTAGCAGATTCTCATTATGTAAAAATCACTTTACCTAGAGATCTTCAAAAGTTCCATTTAGATAAAGCAAGAACTGTCTCTGAAACATTCACCAAATGGCTCTTCTGCAAGTTAGCATTATTGGACACTTCCAAAAAAATTTAGTTAAGATATTTTTTGAGAAAATAGTTCATAATGTTTATTGATTTAAAAAAATTTTTCTTGTTTCCATGCACCTCATAAGTAAATAGTGAATGAGGGATTGTTTTAAATTAAGTTTCTTTATAACCCGAAATTTTGAATGTTCATATACTAACTTGAGAAACTTTCCAAATTTGATCTGAAAATACCTCTTGTTTATTACACTATTACGTGAATTCAAGAAAGACATACTTAATAATCACATCATTTCTCTTCTGAAAAAACCACAGATTATATCCTCAAAAGGTTTTCCCTAAACCTACCAATAATTTCTGTCTAACATAATAGAGGGTTTAGAACCTCCAATTTGTTCCTTTAACTGGCTTCTGGGATAGAACATTTATATCCTTCCTCTAGGCACACCATATTCAGCTTTCATTGTATGTAATCCTGTCATTCTTCCCCTTTCTTTTCTCTCAGCCCCTGTCCTTTTGGCATTTGTTACCTATACCTCAGCTTAGCCTTCATTTCTGAACTCCCATACACACCCACACGTATCCACAATAAAAATAAAGAAAACTGGGATAAGAAGAATAAGAGTAGATTAGATTGCATTTATATAGCACTTCGAGATTGCAGAGAGTTTTACAAGTATTATCTCAGTTGTTCCTCACAGAAACTCTGGAAGGTATGTACGTCCTCTTAGTAGCCCCATTTTGCAGATGAGGAAGCTGAGGCAGAAAGAAGTTAAGTGACTTGCTCATGATCCCACATTTCTTAACTAAATTTAAGGCCATCTACCATAGCAGCTATTCTCTACTGACCCAAGATATACTTCAATAACAAGTACAATTCAAGATTGTACATGCTTTGACCCATAATAAAAATGAATGTATACAATACAATATGATTCTCCGCAAAAGACTGTCCAACCTGTTCTTTTCATTTATGGGCAAAACTGATTCTTCATCTACAGTCTCTTGTTAACGTGAATATACTGGTGGCCCAACTCTAGTTTGTTGATCCACCTACATATGCATACCTTGGACAATAAGTAGTCTCCTTACCCTTGGTCTTCCCTGTATTGATACTTAGGCCAAGCATTTTGGGGTGATTATGAATCTTATTTATGGACACTTTCTGGTATTACAGAACTTGATACAATCACAAAATGGTATCCAGAAATAGGAACATCTGGAGTATCTCAGTCTCTCTAGAGTTGTTCACTTCCTTTTGGACTCTGCTAGAAATCCATGAAAGTGGCCAGCACCTTTGGCAACCTCATGTCTCCTTGTATTATTACTTACTTGTTAATAATCAAAGGGGTTGTCAAATGGAGTTATATCTTGTGGGAACTTTGAAGGAATCATATTATTTTTGTCATAATGCTGCTGAAGAGACACCTTATTGAAGGAAAGCCTTTAGGGTTACAGTTTTACTCTGTGACATCAAATGCTCTTCCCAACACCTCCTCCAAACCCCCAGGGTTTTTTAACCTCTTTATTATTATGAATTTGATAATTTGGGAGTATAATTCAGTTAGCAATAATTTGTATGCCAGGCACTGTGGTTAAGTGCTGGGGAGACAAAGGAAGACAAAAGATAGTCCCTACCTTCAAGGAGCTCACAGTCTAACAGGAAAGACAATGTAAAATTAAACAAGCTATATTTGGGAATGGAGAATCAATAGAGAAAAGGCACTAGCATTAAGGGAGATCAGGAAAGACATCTCATAGAATATGGAATTTTATCTGGGACTTGAAAGAAACCAGGAAACAGATGAGGAGAGTGTTCCAGGCCTAAGGAATAGCAAGTAAAAATCTCCAGAAGGCACCAGATGTCACTGGATTGCCAGTGTATATAGTGACTGCTACTTTTGTTTACCCGTTTTTGAACTTTTATTTTCTTTTGTTTATTTTTGATTCATTACTTGTTTTTTAAAGGATCATTATACAATTCTTTCCTAACCCTACCCCTTCCCACTCTCCCCACCACCTTTAGTAACATAAAACTAACCCATACAACGGATATGCCTGAAAATGCATGTCTCATTCAGAATCTTTTGTCTACCTCCACTCTGCCATGAGGTAATATGAACAGGCTTTACCAAGCCTTCTGGAATAGCGCTCAGTCATTTCATTGATCGTAGTGCATGAGGCTTTGTTTTCTTTAACAATGTTGTAGTCATTTCTACTTATTTCACTGCATCAGTTCAAATAATTCTTCTCAGGTTTCTCTGAATCCATCCCGCTCATCATTAAAAGAAATTCTGTACTTCAAACACCAAAAAAGAGCATTTTCATACACATAGCAAAATAAAAGAAGTTTCAACATAAACCCATTTACAACTTTTTCATGACACTTTTTAAAAGCACACAGTACGTTCTGCACATTCCTTTCCAAGTTGCCCTGTTGGTGCTTCTTCCTGAACTTTCTGTTCTCTTCTGAGTGTTTCAGAACGTGTCATTGGACTTCACTTTCCTTTGTCATTTGTCCTGCTAGCTCCATCGTCTTCCGCTGTTAAAACCTTAACTCCATTGATTTTGTTTATACAGAAACTTTCAGTTTTGTGTAGACAGAATTGTTGATTTATTTCCTGAGTTCCTCCCTAAACCTTGTTTAGTCGTTAACTTTTTATCTATAATTGTAAAAGTTACCACCTTACCTGTTCCTCTAAATTTTTTTATTGTGTGGCTTTATTCCCAGGGCCTGTATCTTTTGGGAACTTATTGTGGTATTGATATGAAATGTTAGTTTAAACCTAATTTCTGCAAGTCTGCTGTATAGTATTCCCGTTAGATTTTATTCAATCACTTCCCCAGTTGTTTCAGCTCCTGTATTTATCAAACATGCTACTATATTTTATTGCTTTTGCATCTTGTATACCTAATGTGTTCCACCGATCAACTTTTCTACTTTTAAACATAGAAATCATTTCTATGATTACTGCTTTGTATTATATAGTTTGAGATTAGGTGTTGTTGGGCCTCCCTTTCTCTTAGCTTGGTTGCTCAGTGGTTGAAAACACTGGGCATAGAGTCAGGAAGACTGAGTTCAGATGTGACCTTACTTGTTACTAGACCTCTGTTTACCTCATCTGTTTCCTCATCTGCAAAATGGGAATAAAAATAGCACCAATCTCCCAGAATTTTTGTAAGGAACAAATGAAATATTTGTAAACCACTTAACACAGTGCCTGGCACTTAGTAGGCACTGTGTGTTATTATTTTTCATTGATTCCCTTTGATAACAATTCTAGTTCTTGTAAGGTAACCGTTTGGACCTTTGTTATAACACTAAATCTGCAAACTAATTATGTGTTAATCATAATTTTACTTTATTATTGTAACTGGACTAACTTCCAAGTATTTAAATGCTGGGTCATGCATGCATATAAAGAACTGATATTTTATATACCTTTAAGCATAATGTAGTTTTCTTGTATATCAGTTGTAACCACTTTGTCTTACAGTGATTACTGCCCATCTGGTTTTTGGATTTGCTTGAAGCGTAATGAATTCTGCTATAGCTGCTTGTTTTAACCCTATGTGATTATTTAAAATGTGTTCCTTGTAAATAATACATTATTGGAATTCTGCTTTCTAATACAGTCTGCTAAACTCCTCAGTTTTATGATTGGCTCATTCACATTCATTGTTATGATTGTTAATAATTATTCCTTCCTTTATAACCTCTTACATTTTTTACTCCTGCTGCCTTCTTTACAAAAGGGGGTGGGGGTGGAGAAAGAAGGTTTCTGATCGCTACCCAAAGTTCTGTAACTGAAGTGGTTTGTTCCTTTTCTCCACCTTTCCTCATGAAGTCCTGACCACAGTCTCTGTTTTACATTTTTGTTTTCTCTTGATCACACCTTATCAACCCTTTCAAAATTGAAGTTTGTTTTGCTCCTGTCTCTTCCTTGTCACCTTTCCTGTCTCCTTTCTATTCCTGTTGAGTTTAATTTATTTCTCCACAAAACTGTACTTTTGTCTACAATCCTTTTTTTAACTTTTAAGTTTTATTGATATTTTTCCTTTACATTTGTGCATATTTACAGATTACCCTCATTTCATGAGATATCATTGTAACAAAGTTAAATATTTAAGTAAGTAAAACTAAAAATACAGTGACCTCCTCTGAAAATTCATGCCGTATTTCACATGTATAATACCCTCTTTTGGAAATGAACAAAAATCTATTTTGTCTCTGTCCCAAATCCTGTCCGTTAAAAAAAATAAAGAACATTTGTTACAAATACACATACTCAAGCAAAACAGGTCCCTCTCTAATGGCTGTACTCAAAAACACATTTTTCATCACATCCTGAATCTTACCATCTTTTCGTTAGGAAAGCATTTTTCGTCATTGGTTCTTGAAGTCATGAATGGTCGTCGTATTGATCATAATTCTGAAAGGTTTCCACATTGTTTTCTTTTACTATATTATTGTTATTGTGTAAATTGTTCTCCTGTTTCCGCTTATTTAATTCTTCGTTAGTTTATAAAATCACCTTATTTCCTCGTTTCTTACAGTACAATACTACTTCATCACGTTCATGTACCATAGCTTATTCAGCCATTCTTCAGCTGTTGAGCATCCCTCTTAGTTTCCCTTTTTTTTTTAACCACCACAAAAAGAACTATTAAAAAATATTTTTGTGCACAGAGGACCTTTTCTTCTTCTTAAAATCTTTTGAGTATAGGCCCAGCAGTGATGTAACTGAGTCAAAGGTTATTGTTTAGTAGCTTTTTGTGTATGATTCAAGAATGCTTTTCGAAATGGTTATATCTCTTCACAGGTCTGCCAACATTGCATCAGTGTGCCCTAGCCCTTTTCACCTGTGGAGTGACTTACGAGAACTGATTCTGTGCCCCATTTCTGTCCTACAAGACCCTCGTTGGAATCTATCTTCAGACACTTGGTTATAGCCCTTCCCTGACTCCCTCCAATTCCCTTCTTCCCACCGATTTTCTGCCCAGTTACTGGAGTTACTTTGCTTTCTTTAGCATGATCCTTGTCCCCACATTAGCAGCTTCTGAGTCTTCTGAAGTAGTTCTGGATTTCTTGATTTTGACCCCTATACCATCTTCTGTCTTCTAGAAGTCTTTATGTGTAGTTTTGGACTATATGGAAGATATTATTTCCTCATCTTTTTTTATTTCCTTATTAGTTTTTTGGGGGTAGCTAAGTGGTTCAGTAGATAGAATACCACACCTGAAGTCAGGAAGACCCAGCTTCCTGAATTCATATTTGGCCTCAGACACTTACTATGTGACCTTGAGCCAGCTACTTAACCCTGTTTGCCTCAGCTCCTCATCTATGCAATGAGCTGAAGAAGGAAATGGCACACCACTCCAGTATCTTCTCCAAGAAAACCCCAAATGAGGCCATGAAGAGTCACACTCATCTGAGCAACATTATTAGTCTTTGGAGGATGATTTTTAGATATTTACCGAAGTTTATATGGGGAGGATTAGGCTCTTCTACATACAACACAGGTCTCCAGCTTAACAAAAAAGCAAACGCTTTTGTTGTAGTCAACAAACAAGTACAGTGGAACTTTATTCCTATACAGCTTTCACTCAATCATATGACTATAAATATGTCATCTGCAGAATGTCATTTTCAAAACCTGCCTATCTGTATACCATTATTAAAGATGCCCTCAACATAAGTTGATTATGCTCATAAAGATTTTTTGGAAATGGGAAAGTAGGCATTTGATTGGCAGTTGATATTTTCTCAGCTACTTTGTTTGGTAATAGAGAGTGAGTGATTTTTTTTTTCCCTCAAGCCTTTCTTCTCCTTTTGTCCTTTAAGTATCTTAAGATTTGATGCCTCGGTGTCTTCACAGTTGCCTTTACCAATATAGATAGCCATCTAGGTATTCTTGATTACATCAGCTACTTTTCCAACTTTTATTTTGGGGGGGGAATATTTCAATGCAATGAAATATGATATGTAAGATGCTTAATAGAAACTAGAAATTGATGGCTAAGGTAGGGTATGGGTGAATAATGCTAAGGGTAGAGTGTTGCAAGGACTAGAAGGAGTGCCTGTGCTCAGGTAGTTTATGTTTTTCTGGATGGAAAAGAGAAGTGATGTAATTCAAGGATAGAAAGAACACTAGTAAGTCATGGAATCAGGAAGGATTACTTGTAGTTGTAGTAATATTATTGCTCACTTTCATATGCACTTTACATAGAAATCTGTGATTCTGAGATTTTCACATCTCTTAGACGGAAGCACTGTTGGTTCTACTTCATAGATAAGAGAACTGTGTTTCAGAAAGATTAAGTGACTTGCCTAGGGTTGCACAACTAATGAGTATCAAAGATTGGATTGGAATCCAGGTCTTCCTGAATCCAAGTCCGGTATTTTATTCACTAATTCACCAAGGGGTAGAACCTTATTTGAGACTTGAAGGAAGCTAAAGTTTCTAAGGAGTAAATGTGAGGGAGTGTATTATAGGTGTATCAGAGAGACTGTACAAAATTATGAAGATAGGAAATGTAATGTTGAGTTCAGGGAAAAGAAGGCAGGTCAATTTTATCTAGCTAATAAAGTATAAAGAGAAACTAAAATATGTCAGAAAATGTAAACTAGATTGTGATTGACTTGAATCATAATTGTTAGCTACATATAACTTACTGATCAGTGAAATGTGTCCCCTCCCTTAAAATTTTTTTGCAGATAAACCACAGCAGCCACTTTTTCCCCACACCCTGAATGTTGTTACTCATCATAAAACCTTTGTGGTTAATAGATGAAGCCTAACATGTATATTTTCTGAGAAAATTGTTCTCTTTTCCATTTTATTGTTTTAATTTTTGAAAATCTCTCCTTTAATATCTATGGTGTATTTAGCATTTATGTACTCATATTCAGTAATTCAGACATGCTTTTGATGTCTAGCCAGCTCTAGCACCTTCCTCCTCATTCAGTCTCCCTTGTTTCACTGCCCTCTTCGTGATGCTGAACTGAGAGATTGCAGCTGTACCGTCCCATCTCCTGCCTTAGAGTAATGCGCATTGGTCAGAGTCACTACAGCTAGCCGACTCCATCTACCTAATCATGTTTCTCCTTCCTGACACGCTCCCTCCCTTTTACCTCTTGCTCTGAACCCACAATGGACCGGTGCTTACCATTGCTTCTGGAAAGAACATGCCAGTCAGTTACCCTATTGACTCTATTTACCATCCTTCCTGGTCATGATTCCCCCACATGTGTTGTCTCCTCTTATTAGAATTTAACTTGTTGAGGTCAAGATAGTCTGTCTTTATTCCCAGCATTTAGCATAGTGCCTGGCACCTAGTAAGCATTTAATAAGTTTTTTTTTCATTTACTCATTAAGCTTCTTTTACTCACCCTAAGACCTGCATAGACATAAATTGAGCCCAGAAAAAGAAATGGTTCATATCTCTGCCTCAGCCTGTGTAAACACACATAGATTATGAACAAAATCACAAAAATTTGAGCAACAAAGAAAATAGATGAAATGAAATCAGTAGGTCCCATTAGAAAGAGTAAGATAGCCAAAAGAGCTGCATGGGACAGAACTAAAACTAGTAAGATTATTTGCTTTCCAATTTACCTATAAGGGATCTTCTTCAAAAACCATAGATCATAGTAAGTGACTTCTGTAATGGCACAGTAACTAGGTAGTATAGTAGCATGACTAGAACTACAAGCCAAGACTCAGGATTCCCATCCATTTTTCCTGCCACCCCAAGATAGAGTACACTATCAACTAATAAGGGCCTCATAAAGTTTAGGTGGTGGAAAGACTTACATGATTTGATGATGAGTGAAGTGAACAGAACCAGGAGAACATTATACATAGTAACAGCAACACTGTGCAGTGATCATCTGTGATAGACTTAGCTCTTCTCAGCAATACAGTGATCCAAGACAATTCTAGAGAGCAGTTCATATGAAAATGACTCAGACTATAAGCTCAAAAATGGGTCAGCATCGGGCCATAGCAGCCGTAAATGAAAGTAATTAATACAAGTGTAGAGTCTAAAACTGAAGAGGCCAACGGTACCACTGTTAACTCCTCTGGCTAGATCACATCTGGAATGAAATGATCAGTTCTAGGGCACTACATATTAGAAGGGATAATGATAAAATGGCATATGACCATCTAGATAAAAGTGACCAGGACAATTTATTACATTTATCAGGATGATGAGGGAACTCAAAACTGTAACATAAGAGAATTAGTTAGAAGATTGTAAATATTAGGTAACAAAATAATTTAGGGATAGTATTTGGTGAATTCTCAGGGTCTTGGTTTCCTCATCTGTAAAAGGAGAGCTAGATAACTTCTAACATTCCTTTCAGCTCTAAATATATAATCTGATGATTCTGTTGTTTTCATGAATGTGTTTATTGATGTACTAAAAATATCTTATTGATGTGTGACATAAGAATTTAATATGTTCAGATTGCTGCCAGGCTCATAATTACAAATCATCATGTGGAATTAAGAATTATCCTTCCATGATGACCTCAGATTTAACATAAATGAGAATTATTTTATACAGATTATTTAAGCACAAAATGTAAAATTTTCTAAAGTTACTACTATCTACTCTGTTTATTTTGCTAATTGCTGTTAGTGTTCGATTCTTAACATTTCCTTTTAAACTATCTGAATGTCTTACAGTGTCTGCACCAACTAATGTTGAAATAAAATCTTATAATTTGAATCCTGAAGTGTCTTGGGATTACGAGACAACGTCTCCGACTCCTACTTTCACAGTGGAGTTAAAGGACTATAAGTAAGTGTTTGTGGTTTGGTTTGGATATTTGTTTTTTAATTAGGCCCTTGGTCTCCAAGACAAAAGGATCCTTAGCTGGCCACATGGGGTGACATAGAAAATGTCAAATTAACAGTATCTGGGTTGTATTCTAATTTATTTTGTTAAACGTTTCCCAGTTACATTTGAATCTGGCACTGGAGTTTTGCCTGGGCCGGGAATTTGACTCCTCTGTTCTAGGCAACCCTGTCAGACTCTTAAGTTGTAGAGCAGACACCAGTCTGCGTTACTGTACCATTCCTATACCATTCCATTTCCTCTGTTCTTCCCAGCATTATCTAGGGGATCTATTTAGCCTTTCCTCTTAATGTAACCCCCTAACGTTTGCAGCCCCTCAATCGGCGTACAGCCCCGGGCTCTCTTCTGACCCTTTGCTGCCTTTCCCCACCCCTCAGAAACCCTCCTCAGGAGCCCATTCACTGTTTGTAACATTGCTCTTAGGATACTCACTGCCTTCCACCAATCTTGTTTCCCTGAAAGTTTTTTTTTCATGGAACTAATTAATGATGTTGGGGAACATATTCCTGTGCTATATATGGTTATTAAATGTACCTATAGTGTCTTTGGTTAAATACTATCTTAAGACTCATTAAGTTTAATGAAATTAAGCTTTTAGTGCTTTTAAGGTCCTCCCTTTTTGAGGTTGTCTCTTTTAATGCTATTATTTGGGTATGCTTATATGCTGACTATCACAAGTTGCCTTATTTTCATTTTCAGAGAAGGGAAGTGGAAGGAAGTCTGCACCAATATTTCCCGTCACTTTTGTAACATATTTGACCATGTTAATAGGCCACTGAGTTATTACTGGGCCAGAGTTAAAGCTACCATTGGACAAAAAGAATCTTCCTTTGTGGAATCTAAATTATTTTTTATGTATCAGCATGGTGAGTACTGTGTATAAATATAAAATTTCTTGACGTTAGAGGTTTTTAAATGTCTTTATTTTTATGTGTGAATAAAAAAGCGTTTATTAAGCACTTACTGTTTGTCAGGCAGTGTGCTAAGTAAGAAATGAAGATTCCAATGTAAAAAGAAAGACCTCCCCCACTCTGAAGGAGCTTGTGTCTCAACATCGGCACAATGAGGAGGAGTGCTCTGGCCGGGTATTTTGAGAAGGAATAGTGATTAGAGCCGTAGGACGTTTGATAAACACGTCCTCTCCAGAGAGGGCGATACAGATTTGGGTTGCTGTTCAGAACTAAGATGGGAAAGCAGCGGGGCCCCTCCCTTGTTGGTTTTATTGTCTGTTTCGTTTACTTTTTCTTTTATTTGTAAGCTTTGCTTTGATTGTTTATATGTTAAGTTTTGAAACACTGTCCAATTGTTCAACATCAGAAGTAGATAAAGTTTGTAATCTGCAAAAGTGACATTTTGAGGCGTCCTGAAATGAACTCCAAAATGTCATTTCTTTGGATAAAAGCCATGTCTCTGTCTGATTATGAATTATATGACAGTGCTAAGGACTTTAATGAGCACTTTATTTTCTTAGTCTTCAGTGAACATGGTTGTTTGGGGAAGCAGAGCACGTAGCCCCTGCAGAGGCAGTTGACAGATTGCAATCCCAAATGTGGTGGTCCTCGGGATTCTTTGCTGCCACAAAAGAAGAGAAAAACCCAAGTAAGCTCTCAGAAACTTGGCCAGATAGCAAGAGTGCTAGACTTGGGAGTCAAGAGATTTAGGGGTTGATGTTAAACTGCTTTTCCAGGGGCTTTGAGGCTTACCTACCCATCAGTGGTAGTTGATTGTTCGATGGTGGGAATGGTGGGCTCCTTCACTACAGAGATTGCTCATTTTTATGGTGGCTATAAGGAGTAGGCTAGAAGTAGTACTGATCTGAGGTGCACTGCAATACCTAGGGCTCTTGGACTCAGTCCTGGTCAATCTCTACTGGAGTTTGAAGGGAGAAGGTGGTAGAGGTCATCCGATAGAGCTGGCCCATATCACCTCCTATCTTTCATGATACCTTGCTGCTTCAGCTACCAGCAGTTCTCAACCTGTGGGTCGCAACCCCTTTGGGGGTCGAACGGCCCTTTCACAGGGGTCGCCTAAGACCTTTGGAAAACACATATTTCTGATGATCTTAGGAACTGAGACATCACTCCTCTATCCATCTCCAGGCAGGTCCGCCCACATGCAGATACACCCACATACGAGTATTAAAGGGTTGCGGCTTTAGGAAAGTTGAGAACCACTGAGCTAGACTGACTGGCCTGCCCCATTGGTGACAGTTGGCCAGTGACTGGTAGATAGAGTAGTTCCCTTCTCCGTGGGGTTTGCTCTTTTGGACAATGACTTTTCGGTCCAGGCTGAGAGCAAGGTTGGTTGTCAGCTGGAGAGAGAGTAGGGGAGTGGGATGCTGCTATTCCTGAAGCTATTAGGCTTATCTAAAAGAGAGAAATATGTTAGATGAACAGCCGAGCGAAAAAGGATTTTTCTCTGAAATATTATTACTTAATATAATTCTGGCCTATTGTGCATTATACCCATTTAGTCTTAATTTGTAACTGAATGTATGGTATGTTTACAAGTAATGAAGTTGTACTTCTTGGGAAAACACTCTAATTTAGGTTTGTCATGCTATCCAGCTTCCCCTTCCATATTACTCCAATTTGGTGTCCTTTTACTAGATTTAGAAAACCTTCAAAAGCACAGAACTCTTTAATTGAATATGTTTTGTACTCAAAAGTCAATAATATAACAGTTTCTAGGTAGATAAATTGATCATAAGTTAGAAGTTCCTTTGACTAGATAGGATGTTATTGGCAGAGAAAGTTAATAAATAAAGATAAATTTTTGGCTCTGCTACCTACTACTTATGTGATCTCTTAACCCTTCTGGGCTTTAATTTCCTTATGTGCAAAATAAGGGATTTAGATGATCTGTGGTCTCTTCTAATTCTAAATTATTATGACATTAGATAACTAGGAAATAAAGTTACTGATAAAAACAACCTTTCGATATTAGCAAAAAAATTTTAAAGTATCATGAATCAGTCCTCTATTGAACACTGGTAAATTCTGTATTAGAAAGGTTATTGTGATAAAACAGTTGGGATAAAATGCTGGGCCTGGAATCAAGAAGACCTGAGTTCAGATAAACCTTAGACATTACTAGCTTGGTGACCATGGACAAGATTTTACACTCAACCTCTGTTTGCTTCAGTTTCCTCAGCTGTAAAATAACTATAATAATAGCACTTAACTCCCAGGGTTGTTGTGAGGATCAGATAACATACTGCTGTATGTCCCTCCCTTCCAGTTTCCTTTAATACATTGTCTTTCCGAATTAGATCGTAATTTCCCTGAGGGTAAGGAGTCTTTCTTGTTTTTATCCCCAGGGCTTTGCACAATGCCTGATACATAGTAGGTGCTTAATAAATGTTTATTGTATTTAGCTTATATGTCTAAAATAATATTGCTGCTTATTTCAGGAAAAATAGGACCACCTAAACTGAAGATTCAAGAGAAAAATCACGAACTTATCGTTGATATAGACCATCCTCTAACAATTGTTGAAGGAAAAGAGAAAGGACCTGTGTGTTTTTATTATTATGATGAAGATGATGATGATGATTGCAGCTTACTCACATACAAAGTATATTTGAAGATAAATGGAAGTAAGGTATGTTCTGCATTTTTCAAGTTAGAAATATTCTGAATATAGTGTAAGTTGGTTATCCGTAGAGTAACAGAAGTATTCTTTATATATACACATAAAGGTAGGGAAAAGGTAAGGAAGCTATGAATATTGTGGAGGGGACATTATATTTGAATTAATCAACATCAGTTTAAACTGCTGAAACTCAGTGAAATATTTACTTTGTCCCATTAACTGTGGACCCACAAATAATATTTTGACCTTGATTATTACCTGATGTAAAACAGTTGTCACAAGGAAAAAGACCAAAAAAGCCTAGAAACTGCTTTAGTCAGTAAGCATTTGAGCACCTTGCCAAGCCGAGGGAAATGGCAACCCAGGTCAATACTGCCTTAAAACATGAAATCGTTTGTGAAGTAATAGAAGAACACATATGACCTTGGGCAAGTCATCTGACCTCTTTGAGCTTTAGTTTCCTCATCTGTAAAAATAAGAGAGTTAGCCTAGAGAACTCTAAAATCCCTTCCAGCTTTTAACTCAGTGGTCCTGTGACACTATAATGGTAGAAGATTTAGTACCGCTGCTTTAGAAAACAGTGGAAAATAATAGAAATGAAAGTAAGTCATAAAGTTTGGCATAAGACCCAAATCGCAGGATTTGAGAACGAGAAAGGACATCAGGACAGCTAGAGTATCAGAAGAACCCCCAGTACAACATACTCAATAAGCATCAATGAGCCTTTATCCCAGGAACATCTAGAACCTGGCAGGAGGATAGCAAGTACATAGAAAGAACAAATTTCTTAAAATAGAACAGATTTTCCAGAATTTCTCTAATAATTTATTTTCGTCATCAGTGACAAAAGAATCATTATATTTGAGATACGTGGGATGATAACTGACCACAGAAGGCAGAAATGCTCAATTCCATTTCACTGCCAAAGACAATAACCTTTACATTAGAAATGACTGAAAATAATGGCTGAGAGGGACTTGATACCTAGATAATAAGAGAGCACTTTGTTGACCTTGACAAATTCAAGAAACGTGATCTACATGAATTACACCTACTAAAAAAAAAAACCCTCCAAGTGAAAACAGAAGAATGGATGCACAGACAGGTACCACCTCCTGGCTTGGTACCTTTGGCGCAGAGAGAATAGACTTTTTCCTAACTCTGTTTACCCACCCTTTTTGTCAGACCCATATTGGTCTTTGGTCACTGTGTTCTTAGGTACTGCATATCTCTCTCCCACGTGTCTGTTGCAGTGTGGTGTTCTTGGTTTCAGCCAGGTCCCCTACGTAGCTGGCCCCAGCCCCTGCATGTTCTTCCTCTTGTTCCCACTTCTCTCTCCCCAGCCCCAGCATGTCCTGGAGCCATGTGCTTGTCCCCTCGCTCTATAGACATGAGACCCCTTCCCTATTTCTCTCCCTCCCTTCCCCACATCTGCAGGCAAATTCACCTTACATAAAAATTGTTTTATATTGAGGTCTTTGGAATTGTCCTCTTAAAGTAAAAGAAGAACTTTCTGTATTTGTTGTCTCTCCCATTAGAATGGAAGTTCATTCTGAGTAAGAACTGTTTCATTTTTTGTATTTGTGTCCCCATTACCTTACACAAATGAGTTTATTGATTGATATCAAACCTTACATTCTTGAGGTTATCAGATTGGTAAATAAAGGGAGTTCTGTAGATACGGTATACAAAGATTTTAGTTAAACATTTGATAATGTGATTCATACTAAAGATGTCAGGATGCTGACTAAATGATAAGATAATTAGATGGATTTAGGACTGATTGAATAACATGGTAGTTGTTAAATGGTTCAGTGTCATCTTGGCTGGATGTTTCCAAGAGGCCTAAAGTTTTGTTATATTAAAAATGTAAAAACTATTCTTAGCCCAACACAGTCTGGGCCCTTTATTGAGCACTCAGTTATTAGCACATCATTCCCACCTTTCTATATTGAATCATGATTATGCAATTAGTTGTCAGTCCCCTCCAGTTTTGTCATCTACAAACTTAATTATTGAAATTATTCAGATTTAGTAAATATTTACCATGAATATGCTCTCTGTGGTATGTTTCTAGATTGACTGAAATGATGATTGTTTAAAGTTTTTAATGTTTTATTCATTTTAATAACTTTTATACAGATCACTGAGGAAGAACCTCAATTTTGCAGTGAAACTCAGTGTCAGTTAATTATACCAGCAATTTCATTTGATTCTGAGTATTGTGTTTCTGCTGAAGGATTTTCTGACAGCTCTGCTATTTGGCCAAGTATATGTGAAAAATCAGATGAACAGTGTATTACAACTTCACCTAATCCTAATAGAGGAGAAGGTAATGTGTTGCTAATCTTCATTAATCTTACCAGTAATCCTAATTATTGTGACTAACAGTTATAGAAGGGTTTCAAAGATGTGATCTAATATGGAATTTAGTTAAACTCTGCTTTGAGATGCTTAACAAATAATTTTATCTGATGGAGAAATTCAGAGTAAGAGAAATGTCCCTCAGACCTATAAAATAGTAAACCTTGTTTAACTGGATGGAATACTCAAGAAAGAAGTACTGTTTCGGGGAATGTATTCAGGCCAAAGGGCTGCAGTGATGAAGGCTTAAAGTTTTCTACTAATAAAACTTTTTTCTTCTTCCTGAAAGTTTCATACGGTATCTTTTCAGGTACTTAGATTTTATGTATAAGACAAATATATCAAAGATTTATCATCAGTTTAATTAATAATGGGATATCTCAATCTCTATAAAATACACAACTTTTGACCTCATTTAAAAAGCTACACATAGCTACATTGTGACTTAAATAAAAATGAATGAATTTACTGCGTAACTCGTGAAGTCTGTTCTAATTCTTTTTTAAATGGGAAAATATATAAACACTGCCAAAACTTCACATATTGTGCCTTATAAATGTTCATTGAATGGTTAATAGGGGTTTTTAATTTTATTGGTATGGATAGTCCTCCACTAATGCAGATTGCAACCTTTTTACCTTCTGATGCTCTGTAATTCTTGTCTGTGTCCTTCCGTAAGTCCTCCACGTAGAATAAAATTCTGTTTTAGAATTGTAACCCCAGGCATTTAAAATCCTTTCCTTACAATATGGCAGGAACTAGGTATAGGCCAACGTCTTACACCATATACCAAGATAAGGTCAAAGTGGGTACATGATTAACACATAAAAGATGATACCATAAGTAGATTAGGAGAACAAAGATTAGTTTACCTATCAGATCTATGGAGAAGGGACAAATGAATAATTTTGATCATATTAAGTTAAAAAGGGTTTGCAAAACAAAACCACCACAGCCAGGATTAGAAGGAAAGCAGAAAACTGGTAAACAATTTTTACAGCACCACTCTCAGACAAAGGCCTCATTTCTCAACTGTAAAGAGAACCGAATCAAATTTGTAAGAATACAAGCCATTCCTCAAAGGATATGAACAGGCAGTTTTTAGATGAAGAAATGAAAGCAATCAATAGTCATGACATAGTGCTCTAAACCACTACTGATTAGAGAAATATAAATTAAAACAGCTCTTGAGGTACTACCTCACACCTGTCAGATTGACTAACATAACAGAAAAGAAAAATGACTAATGTTGGAGAGGAAATTGGGACGCTGGTGTGGTGGAGTTGTGACTTGATTCAGCAATTCTGGAGAGCAATTTAAAACAGTCCAAAGGGCTATAAAACTGTGCACATAAACCTTTTGATCTAGCAATACCACTTCTAGGTCTGTACCTCAAAAGAGATTTTTTTTAAAAAAGGAAAGGGATCTCTTTGTACAAAAATATTTATAGCAGCTCTATTTATGTTGAACAAGAATTGGACGTTGAGGGGATGCCCATCAGTTGGGAAGTGGCTAAACAAGTTGTGGTATATGATTGTAATTGAATATTATTATGCTAAAAGAAATGATGAACATACTAATTTCAGGAAAAAAAACTTAAATACACTAATTGATGTAGGTAAAGTAAGCAGAACCAGGAGAAACATTTAGCTATGCTCAGCAATATAGTGATCCAAGACAGTTCAAAAGGACCTATGATGAAAATTGCTATCTACTTCAAGAGAAAGAATTGATGGAATCTGAAGATCAAAACGTGCTGTTTTTCACTTTATTTTTTTCATGGGATTTTTTTCCTTTGGGTCTGTGTCATCTTTCACAACATGAAACTGTGGAGATATGTTTTGCATGATTGTGCATATGTAATCTATCTATCAAATTACTTGCCATCTCAGGGATGGGAGTGTTGAGGGAAAGAAGGAGAAAATTTGGAACTCCAAATTTTGAAAGAATAAATGTTAAAAATTGTCTTTACATGTAATCGGGAGGAAAATAAATTTTTAAAAAAGAAATCCTTTCCTTCCTCATCCCCCAATGAGATTAGTAGTGGGGAACTAATTTGCCAAACATCACATAGTTAGTGACTGATACACTACATCCCCTGCTCACTTAACTGTTCCCACCATGGTCTGAATGTCATTATAGTAACTGGAATTTTACAATATTAAGAAATAATTTTAAACAGCTCTTATAAATTATCCAGATCATTGTACCTGTGTGCTATTTTCATGTTAATCTTGTTTCTTTTCTCTTTTTTAGATTCTTCTCTGCTCATCCTAATTATTTGCGTAGGCATTGCCTTCGTTATGTCTGTAGTACTCGTAACTTACCTGGTCTGGAAAAGAGAGATGTTTCAGAGAAAGAATTTCACATTTCCCAAGTCATTGGTAACTTATTTAAATATTTTTCCTTTAACTGTTAATGTTAATATATGTTAAACTTGAAGTTCATAATAATTTTATTCATCACTTTTAAAAATTTACTTTTAATTTACAACATTGAGTTCCACAATCCCTTGAGTTTCAGATTTTTTCCCCTTCCCTCTCGTTCTCTCCCCACCCCTCGCCATGGTGGCATGCAATCAAATATAGGATCTACAAATACCTTCACATTATACATTAGTAAGATTGTGAAGAAGGATTATAACCAATGGAGTGAACAATGAGAAAGAGGAAACAAAACAAGAAAAAGAAAGAGAGCAAGTAGTTTGCTTCAGTCTGCATTCAGACTGTAGTTCTTTCTCTGGATGTGGATATCTCTTTCTATCATGAGTCTTTTGGACTTGTTTTATAACCTTATATTGCTGAGAAGAGCCCAGTCTATCAAAGTTAGTCGTTGTGTCTATAATTGTGTACAGATTTCTCCTGGTTTTGCTCTTCTCACTCAACATCAGTTTATATAAGTCTCTTCAGGTTATTACAGAGTCTGTCTGCTCCTCATTTCTTATAGAACAATAGTATTCCATTACATTCATATACCACAACTTGCTCACTGATTCCCAAATTAATGGGCATCCCCTTGATTTCTAATTCCTTGCCACCACAAAAAGAGCTGCTATAAATATTTTTGTACATACGGGACCTTTTCCCACTTCTATGATCTCTTTTTGGCATATAACCCTAGAAGTGGTATTGCTGGGTCAGAGGGTATGCACTTATTTATAGCCCTTTGGGCATAGTTCCAGATTGCTCTCCAGAATGGTTGAATCAGTTCACAACTCCACCAACAATGCATTAGTGTTCCAATTTTTTCCACATCCTCTCCAGCATTTATCATTTTCCTGTTTTGTCATCGTGGCCAATCTGACCAGTGAGATGTGGTACCTCAGAGTTGTTTTGATTGTCATTTCTCTAATCAATAGTGATTTAGAGCATATTTTCATATGCTTATAGATATCTTTAATTTCTTCTTCTGAAAACTGCCTGTTCATATCCTTTGACCATTTATCAATTGGGGAATGACTTGTATTCTTACAGATTTGACTCAATTCTCTGTGTATTTTAGAAATGAGGCCTTTATCAGAGACACTGGTTGTAAAAATTCTTACCCAGTTTTCCACTTCCCTCGTGATCTTGGTTACATTGGCTTCATTTGTACAGAAATTTTTCAATTTAATGTAATCAAAATTATCCATTTTGCATTTCATAATGCTCTCTAACTCTTGTTTGGTCATAAAATCTTTCCTTCTCCATAAATCTGACAGGTAAACTGTTCCTTGCTCTCCCAGTTTGCTAATAGTGTCAGCATTTATACCTCGATAGTACATCCATTTAGACTTGATTTTGGTATACGATGTTAGATATTGGTCTTTCTGCCATACTATATTCCAGTTTTCCCAGCAGTTTTTGTTATTCATCACTTTTTCTCTTGTATTTGATAAGGAAGAGATGGAATGATTTTGGTGGACACAGAGTTTAAGGCTAGGTACACTTCATCATAGAGATGAGCCCAGTTAATAGTGATATGAAGCTGAGCCCAATTAATAGTGATATGAAGCTGAATAAGACCACTTTAGGAGTAGGTGATTTATGAAGCAAGGACTGAGCCAGGTCTACCACACTAAGGCCTGATAATTGACCATCTAGATTTTAAGATTCCCTTCCATATCTCTACACTATAGTAAGTATATGGCTAGATTATAGGAACAGTATAATTTCCAGGATAGAATTTCTAAGTGCCATGTATGGTAGTTTGAGGAGTTGATGGTAGTGAGTTTAATTCTGAATAACAAAAGCAAACTGTTCACCTTTATTCCACTCATAGTTCATTTTAAAGTAATAAATTGACTAGGAACTTATTTCATTGCGCTTAGAGCACTCTGTCTAATTTGTGAACAAGAGACTTGAATTCGTTTTCATCTAACATGCTTATTTTTTTCCCCTTAGGTCTCTGTGGTAAGAAGTTTTAATTCACACAACATTTTAGAGGTGAATCCTGAACCAAAATTTAATTCTGTTACTGAAACATATTTGGCAATCCCAGAAAATGAGGAAAAAACCATTGATCATTTGACTTCAATAAGTAGCATTAATTCTGAAGACGATAGAGAAAAATCAGAACACTTCCAAGAAATATCGAGCGTAACAGAAGAAATGACTGTTGAAGAAAATACTAATGAAACGACCTCTGGTAGTCAGCAGAACACAGTGATGAGAGAGAATTACTTTCATTCTAGCAGTAGCCAAACGGAATCTGGCAGTCTCATTTCAAACTCTTGCCTCCCTAGGGATGATTCTGAGAACAGGCACGTGGAATCATGCAACTTCATCTTTGACCCAGAGCCTCCACAAAGCGAACCTGAAAGGAGGGCGGATGTTCAAGACAGCGTCATTCTAGGGAAGGTTAATGCATCTTTTGGCTATGATAAACCTCACGTTCTAGTAGATATGCTTATAGATGCCAATGAGAAAGAGTCTTTAATTGGTTATCGACCGTCAGAACCATCTGTGGAAATTTTATAGCCTTCAACTAAAACAAAGCCAATTTGACATTTTGCATTTCCTAAAAGTTGACTTTTCAGGTTTTGCTTAAAGGGAGGTACCATGTTGAAGTTGAGTGATACTGTGTCTGAATTTTGAGTCAGAATTTCTGGTTTCAAATCCCTGCTCTGTATGATATTGAGCAAATTATTTCATGCCTGTGGATCTCTATTTCCTCTTATGTAAAATAGGTTTGATTTCTAAGGCCCCTTTGTACAGTACTTTCAATCTGTGATCCTAAATGCAGAACACATGTTGAATGAAGATACAGAGGTGATAGCTACAATATCTATATTTCACACAGTTTACATAAATGTAACTAGCACCTTAAATGTGTAACTCAGTTCATAAATGAATATGTATTTGTTATCGGTGCCTGGTTGTAGTTAACTATTGCTGGCGCTCCAATGTTTCCCTTAATAAAACAACAGAGGTGACGTTTGAATATAGATTTTGTCATACAGACTTTTTATTTCCAGTTTTGTGGCTTTGAATATTATAAAAAGTATGAAATGGATAATAATTAAAGCCAATAAGCCAAGTTTTTTAACTGAGTGAAATAGCTTATTTAACTAACTCAGTTATTTTACCTTTCTATCTCTGCCATCTACTCTTCATGTAAAGCATTTAGATCAGTTATCAGGGCTATCCGAAACTAAGGGAAATCAAAAGTAATTAAGATAGTCTAACCAGGACATTTTGAAATCTGTTTATTTTTTAAATGGCTTGTAAATATGTGGGAAATCAATTGTACCTAATTAATAAGAACGTTTTTTAGATCAGTGTAAGGTTTATAGATTGTAGCGTGTGTTTGGAAACCAAAATTTCAATCACAGTTCGTGATTTTAATTTTAGGGTTTGGGGGAGAGTGAGTCTCCCCATCTCACCCAGGCTAGAAGCACAATGCCCGCTCTCAGGTCTGATCCAATTGCTAATGAGCACAGAAACTTTTGACCTCTCCCTTTTTCTGGGAGGGCCAGTTGGTAGCCTGGTGGCCTATCCTCTCAGGGATTCGCTGTATTAGTGTGGACTCCCAATTGGCTTTAGCCCCTCTATAGTTCAAAACTGGTGAACTCATGATTCACCAGCCTTGACCTCCTCCATTAGCAAGAATTAGAGGCACTCTACCTAATGGCTCATAAGCCATTACATTTGGCCTTAAAAAGCTTTCATTCTCTTAAACTACCATGCAAATGTTATAGTCCTTTTTTAAAACAATTGATTTTTCTCAAAAGTAGGTACAGGTATTAGAAATCTAGTTTAAACTTTACTGATTTATTTTCAGT
Organism: Pseudochirops cupreus; assembly: GCA_028627135.1. Taxonomy (NCBI): domain Eukaryota; kingdom Metazoa; phylum Chordata; class Mammalia; order Diprotodontia; family Pseudocheiridae; genus Pseudochirops; species Pseudochirops cupreus. The sequence continues at coordinate 296,714,300 of CM053584.1, forward strand.
GTTCACTCAACAAGATTATGCACGAGAGACAGCATAAGATAATTGATGACAGAACTCTCAGTTTATGAGCTGTTGCCACAGAATTGTCTAGTTCCCACAACCACCCCTCCACCCTACCCCCTTCTGTGAGTTGGGAGGTCAGGCTTTATCAAGTAGCTTTTGACTCCCCCAAGATTAGGTCTGCTTTCAGCTCTTGCAGGACTAACACAGCTCATTGAGGCACCTACATCAGTGCCCTTGTTTGATTTCTTCATGGCTGTATTTCACCCACCGATTATATCATTTTGTTTATTTTTCCTTTTTTACCTACCATTCCATTTGTTGCATCAGGGTTCTATTACACAAAATAAGTAAAAAGTGAGAAACCTTTTGTTCTTTTGATGCTCGGTGCTAAGATAGGAAGGCTTTTGGAATTTCAGAAATAAAAAGAAACCAAAAGAATTATTAGTCCAAGCCCTTGATTTATGGGGAGAAAACAAGTCCAGATAAGTCAAGTGATTTGTTAGAACAGTTTGTTATAGAGGCAGAACCAGTACCTCAGACCAGTACCTCTTTGTACCATATTATCTCACTTCAAATTACCTTGAATAGAGGATGCCACATGGAAGTATTTTTAGAAATCAGCATTATAAGTCCCAACTAAAATGCCATCTTTTGTAGATAATTCTAGAGTTTTCCCTCTATTGTTTAAAGTTTATCATGTATATAGCTTACTTTGTGTATATTTTATTTGTTTTCCATTTTCAGATTGTGAGCTTCTTGAGCATACGGACTGTTTTTGGCCTCTTTGTATCCCCCACACTTAGCCCAGTGCCTGGTACATTGTAGGTGCTTAATAAATGTTTATTGATCAATTTATTACTCCCTTCTGGAAGGTAAAGCTACGAACTTTAAAATCTTCTACTTAAGGAGGGAGCTCAGTTCACATATCTCATATCTTTTTTTTTGTTTTGGAGAGCAGTTGGGGTTAAGTGACTTGCCCAGGGTCACACAGCTAGCTTTTTTTGTGTTAAGTGTCTGAGGCCGTATTTGAACTCGGGTCCTCCTGATTCCAGGGCTGGTGCTCTATTCACTGCGCCACCTGGCCACCCCACACATATCTCATTTCTTACCTACACTACTCTGGGACTTCTCTTTCTTCTTCATCATGTCCACAAGTGGAGTGCCCTTCTCTTTTCCCACCCCTACTTATACTTCCCCCTATAAGGTTATTGTTTTTCAGCCTACTTGTTATTTAGAATTTCATTGTTTATTGTCCATTTGGATCTGTATCTATTGTTTGTGTTCTCTGAACCAATTATTATTTTTATTGCATTTAAAAAAATTTTTTTATTTGCACATTTTTATTGTCTGTAAAGAATGTAATAACTATTTCTGCCTTTTTATATTTGTTTGCAATATCTCCTGTAGTACATGGTCAATTTTTGTAAAAATTCCATGTTTTGTTGAAAAATAAGTATATTCTTTTGCTCTCCCATTTAGAAGAAACCATAAATCTTTTAACTCTAATTTCTCCACTAATTTGTTCAGTTCCATATTCTGAGAGAGGGATATTGATGTCTCAAATCATTATTGTGATATTGTCTGTGTCTTGTATTTCAGGTAATGTTACCTTTATAAATTTGGAAGTTAACTCATTTAGCATACATAAGTGTATTGCTGGTATTAATTTTGAGAGAATTGAAGGGACTAGGACAGCAAGTGATTAAATGTGAGAATTGAGTGAACCATACTGACTCCATCTTGTGACTCAATTCCGGAGCTAGTTCATTTCCCTTTCTGTTCAATTATAGGGCTAGTCCAACTTCTATTTTGTGAGAAAACTTTGTTCAGTTGGGAGAAAATCTTACTGTATTGTGCGAACCAGCCCTGCATGACTGGGATGCTGAACCACTTCGATCTGCTGCTGAGAAACCCTTAACTAAAGACCTAGGTTGTGCTGACCAGGAACCCAATCAGATCTAAAGATTGATGGCAGGTTTTCTCACAATTATACATCTCAAGCAGTCCATATGTCTTATCTGAAAACTGGCTCCACATCCATTAATTGGTGTTCCTTTGATCAGACACTTGAGGGGGAACTGAGACATCTCTTTTTCGAACGTCAAGGAATTGTACCTGTTTGCTCTTCCCCATCTCAATTTGGAAAGTCCCTACTCTTTCCTCCAATTAGAAACGTGATGAATGCATCCTGATTAATTGTTTCTTTTTGATCAGTTTGTCTTATTTGATTATTTTTAACATCTAAAAACCTATATTATTGGTCCAGTCCCAAAGCTGAGGAACGTGACTGGTCCTGATGCGTTGGGCAGCTTGCATGCATTGCTTAATAAATAGACATGCATGGAAGCTTGAATCTTTGTTTCCTTGGTCAGTTCATCTTTCACTTAACCACAATTTGTTGCCTGGTTCCTTTCAGCATAAAATAGTTTCCTTGTGCATCCTTTTTTATTTTTTTAATGTATATTTTTGCTTTGTTAAATTGCATGATTGAAACTCCTGGGGTTTTTCGGCTTCGCTTGATGCAGTTATTTTTTGTTTTTCCATTCAGTTTTATTTTGTATATGTCTTTGTTTTTCTAATGTATTTCTCCTAAGCAGTAGATTATAAGATTTTGTTTTCTTATTCAGTCTGTCACTTTTTTCCATTTAATTGGATTATTTGCTCTATTCACATTTAAATTAAGGAAAATTAGCTTTATGTTGTCTTTCATCTGTCTCTTGGGGAGTGTTTTTAGGTTATGTTTTTTCCTCTCTTTTTGTAAACACAGCATGTTTAATTATTTTACCTTAATCTTTTTTAAGGTTACCCTGTTCCCACTCTCTTCCCCTCATCTCTGATCTCTTATTTGTTACGTTTGGCACTTTGCTTATTAGTTACGTTTTCTCTCCTCTCTAGTTATATTATTCTCTTTTTTTTCCCTCCTAGTCAAGTAGAGCGCTTCTCTCTCCTCCCCATCAACTAGTCCTGTTCACTAGCTTTTTTTTCTTTCCTTTTTTGCATCCCTTTCCAAAATGAATTTCTTTTATTCTTCGTTATTGATTCTACCTTTCTGCCTACTCTAGACCCTTATTCTTAGATTCATGTCCCCTATAATCTGGTCTCTCATGCTGTCCTCACTTCCAGGGTATATATTCTAAACTATCCCCTTGAGGCCATTTCTGCCACAGCCCTGTAAAGCTTGTCCTGTAGGCATTGTGACTCCAAAAACAATGGTATTTAATGCATATGTCAGAGAAGACTCTGCCCCACGGTAGGGTTACTATCTGTCTCTGATTATGAATCCTCCTCTGATCTATATACCCTCTTGCCTCCCTTTTTTTCTCCTCCTTTTGCTTCCAGATCTCACCGGATTCGTGCTCTCCCTCTCTTGCTTGTGCTCTTTCTCATTCACTCCCCCAGGTTCAAGTTGTCCCCAGGAGTTTCAGCTCCCCCACTGCCAAGATAAAATGAGTAGATTTTTCAGGCACCAAATCCCCCAGGCCACACCCAGAGCAATGTCCTCGTCTCCCTTCACTAAGCATCTTCACCCATAGGAGCATTCATTAGAGGAACCCCCTCTCACCACCAAAGTAAGGCCTTGTTCCTTCTGCCTCCCTTGTTCCTTCTACCTCCCTTCAGTCTTTTCTTCCCTTCTCATCTACTCCTCTATAGGCTCTTCTCTTTCAGAGAATACATGAGTTACCTGTCAGTGCTAGCCCTTGATTTTGACCTCAGCATATCACACATTGCTCTCTATAATCCTGCTCTTCACTCCATTTCACTTACCACCCTTCTGCTTTGTAGTCTTACCCAAAAACATTGATTCACCTACAGGCAGAGTATCAACAAGTCCTGTCCATAGTGTCCCATGCAGACCTGTTCCCTGTTACTTCCACCAGACTTGCCTTCACCTCTGTCTCCTTGTGTACATTTAGAAATGAGTTTCTTACTGGTCTCTGCTATCTATTACAGCCATCTTTGGCTGCAGCATTTATTTCTTCCTACATTTTTGTCGTTCAGGATGATGAAGAAACAATCTCTTCAGTTCTAGGTTTCTTTCAAAACATGTTTCAAACACCTTCATTGTTCAATGTCTTATCTTTTTTCCTATATGGCTAAGCTCAGATTTTCAAGGTAAGTCATCTTCAGCTGCTTCCTGAGTTTTACTGCTTTTTGAAACACATTTCCTTACTTCCTATGCTTTTGTGTGGGTGCAGAAACAGTCTTGCATTATTCAAATTTCCTTTCCTTTGTATTTGAAAATCTTTTTCATGATCACTTTCAGAATTTGTTGTTTCTAAATAGAATTGTTAAATTTAACCGAGGAATTTGGAATTTTCAGTCTTGGATTTTTTTCCCTCTGGAGGTGATCTGTGAATTCTTTCAATTGATACTTCATTTTCTATGTTTAGAAATTTTAGGCTACTCTCTTCTATTATTCCCTGCATTGTGGTGTTAAAAGTTTTTTGTCCTGTCATGTGTTTTTGTGAGACCCGTGATCCTTAGGTTATCTCTACTCATCCTTTCTTTGAGATCAGTGTGTTTTGCTTGCACAGTGAGCAGATTTTCATTTAATGTTATTTTTTTCTCTTCTTCTAGATTGCCCTTCACTTCTATGTTTGCATTCCCAATCTATCATTCTCATGTTTCTTTGGTGAGACTTGGCCACCCCCAGTTTTTCTAGTCTGCCCATTATTTTCGCTGTGCAGGCCATAAATTGTGCTCACATGTTTCTCATTTTCTCTTGAACCACTCAAGAACAGTGTATTATGCTTCCATGTTCTCATATTCCACGGGGTCCTCTGGCTCATCAAGTATTAAATTATTTTCTTTTGTTGGGCAGTATTCATTCACAGATACCTGAACTTGTTTACTTGACTTGAGGCCATATTTTCTTTTGTTATTTATGTTTTTCCCATTGATTTATCTGCTTATGTTCAAAATCTTTGAGTTTTCTTCTTCCTGAGATCTTTGGCAATTTCTTTTTGGTGGGTTGGTTTTTTTTTTTCTCCCCTGGTTTTCCCAGACTTCCTCCCCTCTGATGGTGGTTCCTTAAGGTCTGGGGCTCAGAGAGTCTCAGCCTCTCTGGCTGGACAATTCATAGTTCACCAACTTAAGTCTCAGCAACAAGTGAATCTTAAGTGGTCAGAACTGACCCCAGCTAAATACTGTGCCCTTTTTCTCAGTCCTTCTCACTCCCCTCCAGTATCTTGTGCTGATGTCCTCTCCCACTCCTTTTCTTCCTTAGTTTCTCAGGCCTAACACTGGCAGTTCAGAGGTGTGTCATGCTAGTGCCGTGGGGTCGTCTGCCCTGGCATTTCTGGTGGGTGATATGATATTATTTCTCTTGGCATGGGCACTGGCCATTCAGAGTTTTGCAGAATTGGTGGGTTTGGGCCCCCTGTCAGGCTTTTGCTCCTGAAGGAAGGGCTGTAGTGGCCCTATCTATCCAAGCAGGGAAACTGCCACCAGCTGGAGGTGGTCTCCATGGCACTGGAAAGGGGGAGGTTGCACTGGTGTTGGGGGGGGGCGGTCCTTGAGTCTGCTAAGTAGCAGGCTAGCATGGGAGGTGGGAGAGAGATGCTGGGTGAACTCAAAAGTCAGTGAGCATCAATTCATAGGTTTGGGGTTTTGTTTTTTTACCTTCTTTTGGATTCTGGCTATCATTGACCGTTGAGAAAAATGAAGTTTTATTTTTGGAGCATTAATTTCTGTTTTAGAAAGTTTTAAGACATTGTGAGGATCAGAGGTACTGATTATTGTCTAGTCTTCCATCTTGTTGCTCAAATGACTCAGAAGCCCCTTCGGTTTTCTAGGATGTAGTCCCTCTAGGCCTGCTGGCAAGATGTCATTGAGAATAACAAGGTGCTCTCTTGTGAATCATACTCATTTTGGGTTTCAACTCCTTGTAACCATTTTGGTTGTCTTTCCTAATCAAAAGATCATTTTCCTTAGAGGAGAAAATGGAAACAAGAGTTGGGGAGTTCTGTCTACTCTTTATTATCCATTATCCTCCCATCCACTCAGTCTTCCCATCCCTTTCTGATCCTTCACTGGCCTCCAACAAGGCCCTCCAAAAAGTACCTTTTTTGGAATTATAGTATCCTTTTGTATGTACTTCCTGTGGCCTGTACTTATATTGTTTTATATGAAATATATGTGCCTGTCATATATGAATATATATTGTATGTATCTGTATGTGTGTGTGTGTTTTACAAATCGAAGTTGATTAATTAATTTCTTTTGTAACCACCCAGCTCTCTAACAACTTCCCTTTTCCTTGTTATCTGAATCCTGGAATACTCTCTCCTCACTTGGAAACCCAGGTTTTCTTCAATACTCACCCTCCTTCTTCAGAAGTTCTTTTCCTGGTCACCTCCACCTGCTAAGTGCCTGACCCCCCAAGACTATTTTATATCTACTTTATTTATGTTTATTTATTTATGTATACCTATGAAAGTAAATATTGGCTCCCCCTATGTATTAGTCCTTGAGGGTGGGAACAGTTCTGCTATTGCACAAACAAAATATACAGATATCTGTAATGTCTATCACAATGTCTAGAAAATGGCAGGTGCTTGATAAATACTTGCTAAGTAACATGACTAAAATATCCATTCCCTCTGACCCAGAGATTCCAATACTAGGCTTACATCCCAAGGAGATCATTGAATAAAAGTCCCAATATATACCAAAATATTTCTGACAGCACTTTTTGTGGTGGCAAAGAACTGGAAACAAAGTAGGTGACCATTGGTTGAGGAAAGACTAAACAAATTGTGGTACATGAATGTGATGGAATTATAACTGTGTTATAAGAAAAGATGGATACAAAGAAAAATGGAAAGACTGAAATGAACAGATAGAATTCTAAAGTAAGCAGAGGGAAGAAAACAGCATCCGCAGTGACTATAATAATGTCAACAGAAAGAACAACCACAAAACAATCAAAACTGAATGTTGCAAAATAGCAAAGGGTTAAGTATGGCCACAAAGAAGAGATATGAGAAGACACCTCTTGCCCTCCCCCTATCCTTTGCAAAGGCAAAGGATCCATGAATGTAAAACATTGCATATATTTTTCAGCTTAGATAGAGATGTATGGATGAATAGATTTTGCTGATTGTCTCTTCTTTAAAAAAATTGTTAGATGGAATGGCTATCTGAGAGGAACTGGGGGAAGAATACAGGAGGAAATTATTATTTTAAATATAAATGTTTGATTGAATCATTTCTGTTTGTCTTCAGAATTGCATGCTTGAGCTTCCTATCCTTTAGGGTAGCGGTTCTCAATCTGTGGGTTGTGACCCCTTTGGCGGTTGAACAACCCTTTCACAAGGGTCACAGGGGTCACCTAAGACCATCAGAAAACAGATGGTCTTAGGAACCAAAATGCTGCTCCTCTATCTGTCTCCAAGCGGGTCCACCCACATGCAGATACGCCCACATACGAGTATTAAAGAGCTGTGACATTAGGAAAGTTGAGAAACACTGCTCTAGGGCCTACATCCTCTGTAGAATTTTTGGCCATTAGATCCTACCTATCCTTTCTGTAGGCCCTTTAATATCTGTTCTCCCCAAATCTAAGGCATACCCATCAGAATCTGCCCAACTTTCCTCTACTTTTCTATCATGAATTCGAAGATGAAATGGTTCTGCAGGTTCCATCATTTGAACTTCAGCAACCAATATCTCCCTCTTGGTCAGAATCAGGTCCAGAATTCCCATTCCTCATGTCACTTCCTCTAGCTTTTTAAGAATAAAATTAGCATTAAGGCAAGTCAAGGATTTATCAACTGTTCTGCTTTAGACAAAGGGAGAGCTCTAGCAGATGTCTATATAACCAGAGTCCCAAAACACTTCTGTGGCATATAATATCCTGCTAGATTTATTATCTCTTTCTTGCACTCCTAATCAGCTTCCCACTTCTGTATATGTCAGCCACTGAGAAGCTAAGTGGTTTTACCCATGATCACATAGCGAGCGTGTATCAGAGACAAACCCAGGTCTTCTTGGCCTCAAGTCCAGGAAGGCCAAATATGTGAATTTATCTTTCAGTGTATGTACTTCTACAGTAATGTCACTTCTGTTTCTCCCTCTGTTGATCCTCATCCAAATACTCTCTTCCATCCTTCCCCATTTGAGTTTCTGCATTGCTTCACAATATCCACTTAATATACAAAGCTATTCTCTTATCCTTCATACTTATTCAATAATAATAGCATTTATGTAGTGCTTTAAGCTTTACAAATATTGCTTCATCTTATCCTCACAACAATTCTATAAGATGCATGCTATTATTTATCCCCATTTCACATATGAGAAAACTGAAGCAAAGAAGTGGCTTCCCTAGAGCATCAGGATTTCTATCTACCATGCCACCTAACTGCCTCTGTTCTGTTCCTTCTGAATAAAATTTACCTTTTTTGAGCCTTTCAGTGATGTCTTTGATGTGAATTTTACCTCTGTTTTGTAGGATTTTTCATTCTTACTGCTTATTACCCATAATTTATATATTTGAATATAGGTATCTGAGGTCATGTTGCTCTCTGGAAAGTATACAGGAAAATTGACTTTATACAGATGGACAATTTAACACATTTTTCTAAGACCCATTTGGGAACAAGTTAAAAACTAAAAGAAAACTTATTAAACTCCCACCTCCAACCTCACTAATGTTGTTGTTCAGTCATTTTAGTCATGTGTAACACTTCATAACCCCATTTAGGGTTTTCTTGGCAAAGATAATGAAATGGTTTGCCATTTCCTTCTCCAACTCATTTTACAAATGAAGAAACTGAGGAAAACAGGCTTAAGTGACTGGCCCAGGGTCACCCAGCTACTGAGGATCTGAGGCTAGATTTGAACTCAGGTCTTCCTGACTCCAGGCTTGGCACTCAATTCACTGTGCCACCTGGCTGCCCTAATATTTCTGTGTCCTTATTTTGGATACAAAAAATATAACAAAAGTCTACTATCTTAGTATTATAATATTACAAGAAGCTCATCACCATAGGTTCATTGGATTCAAGACTGGAAGACACCTTAAAGTCCATCTGGTCTAACCTCTTAAAGAAGTATAGTGACTTGACCAAAATTTCATAGGTTCTTCCTAAGTAGTAGAATTACTAGTGTGTGAGATGAAAGAGTTCAGAGTCTGAATCTGAGGTCAGAAAAGGTCTTCATTCTTTCTCATGAGAAAGGTCTCTGCCCCTGTCACTCACATGGCATCTGCCAGGGAGAGAGCAACAGGTTGAAGCCAGCCCATGGTTATATAACCTTCTAATGCAGAAACTCAACCCCCCAACTGGCCTCCACTCTCATCGGTAGGGAGGCTGGCCCACAACCTAAGCGTGGGAATCTATCTCTGAGACAAAGGACCTGGAAACATGTTGATGTCCAATGAAAGGCCAGGAAAGCAATCTTAACCTTATTTGGCATATCTTGTGCTGAGGTGGCACTGGGGAGGGTCTCCATTGCTCTAAGTCCCAGATTCCTAGGTCAGGTGACCTTTAAATATAGGCCTAGTGAATACTGAAGCCATTCTAGATTTGATTTTTCAGAATGGGGAAACTTCACTGCAAATTATCCCTCACACTAGGGATTCAAACCCATACCTTCTGATGCTATAGTCAGCACTTGTTCCCACTACACAAGAAGGTTGGCCATGAGGCAGTGGGTCATGACAACTCAGGAGAACAGTCTGCTAAGCTGGAGATAGACTGTGATGTGGGCCAAAAGAGGGCATACATACCCACACTGGAGGAATCTCAGGTCCTTCTAGCATTGAAATAAACCATCGCTAAAATCTCAGATATGTCCCTTCCTCTTTAATATGTATTGGTTACTAAAAATACATCAATTTTTCTTTAACCTACATATGTGTGTGTGTGTGTGTGTGTGTGTGTGTGTGTGTGTGTGGATATTGATAGAGACATCAGACTGTTCAGCTTTTCTCTCCTCTAACATGAATTCTAAGATTGAATGGCCCCCTGCCCCTAAAGTTCCTATCATTTCTACTTCAGTAACCAATATCATAGCCTTCTTAGAAGATAGTGAGAAACAGTGTGGTAGAGTGGGGAGCAAGCCTGTCTGGAGGTAAGGGTTAAATCCTACCTCCTTCTGATGAATAATAACTATGCTCTTGGATTATTGGCAGCTCTCTAAGATGGTAAGTTGCAAAACAGTTGCAGATCTACCATTGGTAGAAGGAGCTTCCTTACCAAGGAGGCTCCCAATACACAAAATCATACACAAATTATGTGTTGTAAATATGCACATATGAGTAAGAATTTACTATCTGACCAAGGTTTGATTTTTTTTTAAATGAAGATTCTGTGGTTTCAAGAAGTTTGAAAGCCCTTAGGTTCATTCATTCATTCATTCAGAAAGCATTTACTAAATACTTGTTAAGTGTCAGGCACTTGTAACTGGGCAGAAGGAATACATAGGCAAGGGTCACTAAGCTAGATTCATGAGCTAAAATCTGGTACAAAATAGCTTCAATGGTTCTTCCTTCAAAGGACTTACCATGTCACACTCAGATGCTTTGCTCCTCATTAAACCTGTTTTGATCTAAGAAATCTACCTAAATTCCTTAGACTATTTCTTTCCCTGGCCATTTTAAACTAACATCAATAGAGCTAGAGAAAAAGTAAAGCCCTTATTTCTGCCCTTTGCCCACATTTCTCACCCTAGCATCAAATTCTCTCTTAGTTTTACAAAGTTCAGACTATGCACAGCAGAGCTCAACATCTAGCCTGATTTTTTATTATTTTTTTAATTAATAGATGCCTACTTTCCTTTCTACCTTATACCCCATTGGAAAAGAAAAAAAGAAAAACAAAATTCTTGTAACAGATATGCTTAAGCAAATTTAGCCAATTTCCTCAAGCAAAATTAATTCCCTGATTGTCCATTTCCAAGAAATATATAGCTCATTCTGTGATCTGACTCTATCAGCTCTCCCATAAGTATGTACTAATCATCTACCATGTATGAGGCATTGTGCTAGATACGAGAAATAGAAAAACTGATGGGAAGGTATACAACATACAAAGAGCTTAGTATATACATGATTTTTTAAGAAGAGAGAAGGCACCATTGTCAGCTGGGAAGACCCACCAGCTTAGGAAACACCATAAATACTACGGTAAGTTTCCCATGTGTGGAGAGGTGAGAGATGGGCTCGCCCCTTCAATGGATTCCAAGGGAGATAATGCAATAATAGTAAAGATACTATCTGACCCTTCTGTTAAGAGACTGGACTAATTCATTGACTTTTCCAGTTTTTGTTGTCAATCACCTTTGAGTGTATGTCATCCTATTAATCATTGAACATTTACAATGAAACCTACACCACCCTTATCCAGTAATGGCATTGAGTAAAAATGGAAAATATCTTTACATATATAATGTGTGTGTGTGTGTGTGTGTGTGTGTGTGTGTGTGTGTGTGTATAAAATGAGGAACTTGTGGCAGGCTTCTAATAAAGTCATAAAATAGTTCAGGAAAGCCTTGAGTAGATCATAAAAGGCAAAAAAAAAAAAGGTGCTTTTCTTACCTAGATATTGTTTTTCTTTCTGAGGATTCCAGCATATTTTCATAAATGTTACATAAGGGCATTTACTTAACAGTATTCTTACATATAAAAAAAAAGTTGAAGAACAAACAGAAGCTGAACAAGTATGAAAATCAGCCTCAGACCTTTCACTTGAAATAAATTGTTTCATTTTATTTTTCAAAACGAAACTTGGATACAGATTTCCCATCCATTCAATAGGGCTGCTTATTAACTGTGGGCTGAGACCAAATTCAATTCTTCTTGAAATAGTTCTGAACAAATTATTTTCTCCCACAATTTCTGTGGTTTGGATAGGAAATTCCAATGGGAATAGAAAAATCTATGTTGATAATGATGTCTTAATTGCCAAATCTGATCCCCATTTCTCAATCTTCATCTGCCTTGAATTCCCTTGAAATAGGTGGTACTGTTGACCACCCTCTCATCTTAGATATTCTCTTCTCTCCTGGTTTTTTATATTGCTCTCTTGGTTCTCTTACCTTGCCTGACTGCTTCTCCTCAGTCTTCTTTGCTTATTCATCATCCATGTTGCATCAACTGACTGGGTCCTCTTCTTTTTTCTCTCTCTACATTCTCATTTCATAATTTCATTACCTCCTCTCTGCCAATGACTCAAGAATCTATGTATCCATCTTAGTTTCTGTGAAACTATGGATCCCACATCACAAACTGAATGTGGGGCATGTAATACTGTATGTCCCATAGGCATCACAAACTAACCGTATCCCAAACAGAATTCATCTTTCCCACCCCCAGCCCACTTCCAAACATCCCTATTACTAGGAAGTCCCTCTATCTTTCTAGACATTCAGATTTGTGTCTTCAGTATCACCCCTGACTCCTCACTCTCATTCAGTCCAAATATTGAATCAATTCTCAAATCTTTTCATTTCCATCTCCAAAGCATCTCAATATTTTCTCTCCTCATCACTCATATTTTCACCACTCTATTTCAGGTCCTCCTTACCTCTAGTCTGGACTATCACAATAGCTTATTGGGTGTCCCTACACCAAGTCTTTCCCCATTCCAAGCCATCTTCCACATAGCCACCAAAGTGCTTTTCCTAAGGTATATTTCTGCCGTCATTATCCTCCCCTCCCCAGCACTGAGTAAGATCCTTAATACCTCCAGTATCAAAACATTTGCATCTCTTTGGAAATTTCATTTCCAAACTTCTTACACATTAACTCACCCCCACCCCCGCTCTGCAAACTCCATAGGGGCCTACTTGTTCTGTATTTATGTTGCTCCATCTCTTTTGCACTGACTGTCCCCTATACCTGGAATGAATTTATTACTCACCTCCAACTTTCAGAATCCCTGGTTTCCTTCAATACTCAACTCAATGCTACCATCTATGTACATGCATGCCCTGATCCCTTCAGCTCCTAGTGCCTTCTCTCCCCCCCCCCCCCACCAAATAACTAGCTTTTAGTTCTTTATTCATTTGTTTATTTAACTTCCAAAATAAATTTGTTTTCATTTGCACATACTATGCATATACTTATACACATTGTCTCCCTCCATTAGTATGTAAACTCCTAAAGGCATCAACTGGTTTCACTTCTGTCTACTGTCCCCAGTGCCTGGTCCAGCGACTGACATACAGCAGGCTTTTTAATAAATAATTGTTTTTCAGTTAGGTGACTGATTCCTCTTGGCTCTCTGTTGTCTGCTAACTAAAGTTCATTCCATAGCATGACATTCAAGATCCTCACAATGTGGCCACTTCATACCTTTCCCCTCACTATTTCACATTATTCCCTTCTCATATTTTCTACACAAGATAAACAAGACAACTCGCTGTCCCCTGTCCACATTCCATGTTTTGTAACCTTCAGACTTTTGCTCATAGTATTTCCTATCTCTGGAATGTCCTCTGCTCCATTTACCTCCTCTTGAAATTCTCCTCATTCTTTAAGAGACAGAATCATGAAGGAAAAATAGTTCTTCAAGTGAAATCACTACCAGCACTACAAAGAGATATGTGTATATCTAATATCACCCTTCATGTTCAGGAAATTTTAATTTCTAATATAAATATCAAGAGTTATAACCCACACATAAATAAAAGCTCTTTGGGGAGGGGAGGAATCCTCAGTAATTTCTAAGAGGTTAAAAGGGTCCTGAGTCTAAAAATTTTGAGAACTAACGTTTTAGAACAATGAAGAACCTTCCTGATTTTGGTTGTCTAAAGTCTTCTTATAAATTAATAAAGCAGGAAGGATAATGACGCTTGAAGAACAGTGGACTGACAGTCAGAGGGACTAAAAATATGTGATGAAATAAGTTTTTGTTGATGTCTTTTGTTTTTTACGTAATTACAGTTATCTCCAGTATCCTTCCCAGAGAATCACCGCATATAAGAAATAGTATTTTTAAAGACAAAAAAGAAAAAAAGAGAGAAAAAAAAATAGCACAATTAATGAATAACTTGAAAAAGTCCCAAGTAATGCAATATGTAACACTTGTGGACCTCCCACCTCCACAAAGAGGTTTTTTGGGGATATCTTTTCATTTTGGGGGTGTCTTCTTTTGCCTCAGGCTTTTATAAAATCTGTTGTATTCACTTTTGATTTTTTTTCTGTTTTTTATTCTTTCCACATACATTGTTATGGTTACGTATACTGTTATGTTTACGTATACTGTTCTCTTAGCTCTGCTTATTTCACTCTGCATCAGTTCAGGAAGATCTTTACATGATTCTCTGTATTCATCACATACATCAATTCTTATAGCACACTAATATTCCATTACATTTCTGTACCACAATTTGTTTAGCCAATTGATGGGCATCCACTTTGTTTTTCAATTCTTAGCTATCACAAAAAAGTGCTACTATAATAAATATTTAGTATTTGAGAACTTTCTTCTTATCAATGGTTTCGTTGGGGAATAATGTTATGATCCTTTATGTATTGAAAGAAATTAATTTAAATGGAAGCATTTAGTAAAGTATAGTTGTTTTAATTAATGTTTAATATCAAACAAAAAATTCAACTGAAAATTATTGGTGGGAAAACAGTAATAGTGATCTGAATCAAGACTAGAGTCCTAAATTTTTTTAAATAGACATGATATCTACCACGTGGAAGAATTAATTGAGTTTTTGATGAAAGCCATAACTAACGGCCTGTTTTGCATGCGGTATGTAGTGGTGAGACTAGTATTTACAATAATTGTTTGTGTTTGGATTCTAAAAAAACTTCCTTTTTCCAGAACTCAGTCTCATATATTCTTTTGAAATGATTGCCAATTATTTCCAAGAAGAGGAACTGCTTAAAGGTTATCATTCTTCAGCAGGGTTGCCCAAAGTCAAAGGAAAAAAGGGAAGAAAAAAAAGGATCTTGTGCATGTATTCTTTGTGAGCCTGGGAAAACCAAAGTTCCAACTATTGCATGTGAGAAAAAGCTGGGAAAAAAAGTTTATATTAGTGAATTACACATATATCGTGAAAAGACCTTAAGAAGTTAACCAATGGATCTACTTTCTTAAGGCAGAATAATACCTGGGCAATTTCAGACATTTAAACATTTGAACTTTAAATTTTTTTAAAAAATTTATTTACATTGCTTTCACTTTTCAATATACTTCCAATATAACCTTTCTGTGTAACAAAATACACCTAAAGAAAATGAACCAACTTGACCATTTCTGGCAGTATATAACCCCATTTCACATCAATAGTGCATTAGAAGGTATGTTTTATCATCAGTCATCCATAGCCAAGATTGACAAGACTTTAAATTTTTTGTCTTC
>CM053584.1:296730125-296761025 GCA_028627135.1 Pseudochirops cupreus
ACACACACACACACACACACACACACACACACACACACACACACACACAGTCTGAACTATTACAAGACTATTTGTTTTAAACCACAGCATTTATTATGATTTATAGCTTCATTAAGGTCTCTGTCTCTGAGTTGAAGAATGGCATTAACAATTAAAAGCATAGTAATCCTTCCTAGGCAAAGTTGCAATCAACTTTACTGTAAGATGCAAACTTTTCCCTCTTTAGAGATAAGAAAATTGAAGCTCTGAGGGAGAGCTGATTTGTTCAAAGTCAGCAGCTAGAAAGTAGAAAGTCAGATGTAGAACTTAGATTTTTCTACTGTTTGTAAAGGTCCAAGCCATAGGAGAAGAGGTAAGGAACTGTACCTTCTTCCCTTCTTTGGAGGATTACGGGTGGAGAACAAGGGTGGAAAACCTTAGACCACAGGGGGACCCTCTAGGTCCTTAAGTGAGGACCTTTGACTGAATCCAAACTTCACAGAACAAATCTCCTTAATAAAAGGATTTGTTCTGTAAAACTCGGCCTCAATCAAAAGACTGCACCCAAGGACCTAGGTGGCCACATATT
Organism: Pseudochirops cupreus; assembly: GCA_028627135.1. NCBI lineage: Eukaryota > Metazoa > Chordata > Mammalia > Diprotodontia > Pseudocheiridae > Pseudochirops > Pseudochirops cupreus. Next base: position 296,730,694 of record CM053584.1, read on the forward strand.
AACTGGAGGCCACAGGTTCCCCACCCCGGTGCAGAATATTACATATGCTATCAGATGCGGTCAGCACATCGCGTTGTTTGGTTCATACAAATCTAGAGAGTGATTGGAGAGGAGGTAAAGGGCGAAGTGCTGAAGTGAAACTTAGAAAACAAAGGAGGGGCACTGAGGAAGGAGGAAATAAAAGAGAAGATATTTGCATATTACTTCCTGAAATTGTGAGAAACCTATGGACCCTAAAAAACCCCTGAGGAACAGGGAGGAAGGTGAATGCTGGAATTGAACTCTAAAGATTGATAGTAGCATAAGTTAGTCACAGATGGTATTCAGAATTATTCCCTTAAATCATTTAAACTAATCAATAAGTATTGCTGAGTACCTCCTATGCGATAATCAAAAAAACAAACATTTATCAAGCACTATTAAGAGCAAGGCACCAATTCAGAATTGGCTTTAAAATACAAAAATAAAACTGCCAGCTCTCAAGGGGTTTGCAATGAAGGGATGCAACCAAGGGGCTGTGGAGGACGTAAAGAAAATTATAGTAATGACAACCGACAGAGTCTTAAAGTTTGCTATATATATATATTATTATTACAACATAAAAATAAAGTATATTATCATTATATTGATCAAGTATGTAAACTGCTTTACAAACCTCCAAGCAATATAGAAATGCGAATGATTTTATTATTATAAATAATAAAAGTGTAACAATGTGAAAATATGTTTAATACGAATGCATATGTATGGCGTATATCAGATTGCATGCTGTCTTGGGGGTGGGGAGAGGGATGGGAAGGGAAGAAAAATTGGAACCCAAAATCTTATGGAAGTGAATGTTGAAAACTAAAAAGAAATTAATTAATATATAAAATAACAATAAATGTTTGGTTGAATTCATTTGTAAAAAAAATTGTAGAAGTGTATAAAACAAAATCCCTGCCACAGAACCATAGACTCGAACCCTGAAACCTTAGAACTGGAAGGGAGTTTTGAGATTATTTGGTTCAGCCCCTTTTATCCCTCTGCTGATTTCTGGTCTCATCAAGGGGAAGAAACACATGGAGGTATCATTGAGGGAGAAAGGCAGCCCGGGCTCAGCCAGCATGAGTGGGAAGGGGACTAAGGCCTCTTTGACAAACAGAATTCACCTCACCTCTGACTCTGGAACCCCTATCTCCCTTCGAGGTTCGGATCAAATATCACCTATTTCAAGGGGTATTTCCTGATTCTCCCGGTTGTTAATATCAGCCCCAATCATTGTGTATGTTTGAATTATATTGTGTATGTATGTACGCGTGTTTATATGTGTTCGTGTGTATGTTCGTGCATCTGCATGTATATTTATGTATATAAATGTTTGTATGACTATGTGTGTATTTATATGTGTTTATGTATATATCCAAAGTATATCGTGTATATATGTATGTGTGTATATATATGTATGTGTGTGTCAGTATGTATGTATAAATGTTTGCATTTTAATTTTTGCACATATACTACATTCATTTATCTGTGAATATTAGGTTGCTTAAGAGCATGTACTTCCTTATTTTTGTATTTGTCTTCCCAACAAGAAGTTGGGGGGGGGGGGGAGACTGAAACAGTAGTTATAGCTTCTTAAATAACAGTTCTATCTTCACCCAAAAGCTCTTCTCCCTCTTTCAGGATTATTCCCCTACAGCCAAGGTGGAGGGTGGAGGAAGGGGTATGTGCAGTGGAATGGAGAGAGTCAGAGTCAGAGAGTCAATTCAGAGGAGAGAGAGAGAGAGAGAGAGAGAGAGAGAGAGAGAGAGAGAGAGAGAGAGAGAGAGAGAGAGAGAGAGAAGGAGAGAGAGAGGAATCTACAACTTCCTGTAATCACAATGTTTTACAATTTGATTTTTCTCCATCAATTATTTTCTAACTATTTCTCCTTCCCTAGGACACTCTGGAACTCTGAAAGTAAGATTTCACTGAAGTTAAAAGAGAGAATATCTAATAGCATGAGATGGTTGAATGGATATGTCAGTGAAGAAGTCAGAAAAAGTAAGGATTGAAGCAAAGCCATTAATTCTGGTGTCTAGAAAGTCGCTAGTGACCACAGAGAGCACAATTTCAGTAGAGTGATCGGGTTTAATATGTTACCTTTGCCAGGAAATTTTTTTTAAAAAAAGGTATCTGGAGAAGCAATACCTCAGCCCAAAGGAATGAATCTCAAATGGCAAAATTTCATGTATATATGACAGGTCACTTGTTATTAAGGCCAGCCCCAGATATGGAGTAACTAAACTAAATTATTGTTTAGCTATATTTACATGGCCAGTTTTAGTCAAGCTGGAAACCGGACACGGAGTGCAAGTTAGCCTTTTAAGGTTAAAAAAGAGTTTTTCCCAAACTGCACTAAATTAATTTATCAAATGTATCGATAGTTTTGACCCCTACCCATGCTGTTTACTTTGGAACAGATGATGGAAATAAACTCAACTTTTGAGAGGAAGGATGGTTTAGTAGAAAGAGTAATGGAGTTAGACTCAGCGCATTTTTGTTTTTATCTTGCCTTTGTCATTCCCTAAGCCTAAGCCTCTGTTTGCTCACCTGTAAAATAAAAGTGTCAAAAAAAAGTGTCATCTACTCCCACCATCTGTCATTTGGTGGTTTCTGCCCATGGCAACTTAGAAGCTGCTGTTGGGAGCCAGACTGGGCTGTCTGATCTCTACCTTCTGGGACAGGAAGTCAGAAAGTGAGAAGAGTTGATGAATGAGAGGATGGGCCTTTACAAATAAGAATATGGATCAGTAGGAGTTATGTTCAATTGCAAGAAAGAGGGCTTATGCCATATTCTGCAGTATACTGTTGTGTTGTGAAGCAATCTTATTTGTGGCAACTTAATTTAGTTTCAATTTAGATTGGTTCAGAAATGACACAGAGTGTCAAGTAATAAAGGTCTCAATCAGTAAGTCCCAATACTTATATCACAATCAGTAAATCTCAACAGTTATTGCCACAATCAATGAGTCTCAATAGGTATGTCACAATCTTACCACAATTGATCATCACTGATGGGGGGAAATTATCTACACCTGGATCATACAGCTGGGGAGTCCCAGGTCAGCCTTCAGAGTCTGGATAGGAAGGTCCCAGGCTACATATCCGTACCGCAAAGTGGGGGAGCTGTTTTTAAAACATTCTTATGGGCATTTCTGTTCAGGAATGTCTGATTCCAGGAGGGGTGGCCAATCGTCTCCAGTAGCAACCATCATAGACAGTCCTTCTATGTCTCTCGAGGAACAAGATTAGAGTCAGGTTGCAGGCAAATTATGGAGCAAGGTCAGAATGTCTTAATGAATGTATGCATCACAACAGTATATACAGTAAGATCCTGAAGCCCCATTAGCTAGTATTGAAAGGATACCTAAATATCTGTGATGGTCAACTTTTATCAGCAAACTCTGTTTATTCAATCCAATCAATTCTGTAAGAACCCAATATTAAAATTATCTTTCCTTATAAACTCCAATGTCTCCCTTTTGCTTTGGGGATCAAATATAAACTCTTATATTATGCTTTTAAAACCCTTCAAAATGTAACTTTCTGAAATCTAACCACATTAGCCTTCTTACTGTTTTTGACCCATATCCCTACATTTCCCATGCATGCCTTTGCATTGGCTCACCCCCATGCTTCCCTCTTTACCTCTACCTTTTAGAATCCTTTGTTTCATTCAAAACTCAACTCCAGTGCTCCTACTTCCTATCCCTTCCTATTTCTCTCAGTTGCTAGTATTCTTCCTCCCCAAATTACTTTGTCTTTATTTTGCACATGTAAGTTGTGTGTGCTGGCCATTCAAGATACTGATGTCTACATGGATTGTCTAAAACAGTCTTGTGGGGGGCATTGATAGATATCATCTGAGGTCTAGACTGCCCTCGAGGAGAGAAGCCAGCACAATAGCTGGGAGGAAAAGGAAGAAAGACTGGCAAGCCCCTGAGTGCCACCAAGGTGGGCATTCTTTCCTCCATTTTTCATGTCATTACTAGACTAGAATTATTTCTATCTGTCCACCCAACCTCCCAGTATAGATGATGTTGGTGTACATAGATTCAGAACCAAGCCACATCCTAGAAGGTATTCCTTAAAGAGGGGAAGAATGTCTCAAGCCTATATTCACTGGCTTGGCCCTTTCCCACCAAAAGTCCTTCCCAAATAATAAATAGTAAGTAAATCCATTTATCCTAGTATAGAGAAAACAGAAATCAGATTATAATATACCATAAAACACATAGAGTAAAATGAGTTCTTTAGAGGAAAGCAAGATAGGATCTCAGCTCAACCAAGAAAAAAGTTTATCCAACAGGAAATTCCCTAAAATCTCTAGGGAGACAAACTGGAAATCAGGGACATGTTGAGGATCTAGCTTCTCTCACACATTCACAGATTCCAAAGTCTTTCCACATGTCTGGAGCTGGTTTATAAAAGAGTTTGGCACAACATACGTCTGCTCTCAGAGAAAGAATGTCTCTCTTCTCCAAAGCTCTCACACCAACTCCACCCCTCACATGAGCATATGACATTCAAAATTTTCTCTACCAACCAGAAGATTCCTTCTGCATATGCAGCACCATGCAAAATTCCCCAGGATTAGCTTGGAACTTGAATTACATAGATATTTCACATATACACATAAAAGTTCTCTATTCCCACCCCAAATAACCAAATTCCTTAAGGTCAGGCACATTCATTTTTGTCTATGTACCTCCAACACATTGGTTAATTCTATTTGTATCCAAATCCATTGTTGACAAAAAATAAAAAAGTAGGGTAGGTTTTTAAATTTCTTCTTCTCATCTTCCAATATGAGACAATTCAATAAAGAAGTGGAAATATGCCTGTAACTTCAGTTCCCATCATTGTTCCCCTTTTTCCTGTGAACACTAACATTAATAAAAAGCTTCAGAACTCTCAGATTAACTGTATGAAGGTTTTTAAAATTCTAATTTAACTTCTTTTTTTTTTTTGGTCACTGTTTTTCCCAGTAATTACAGTCTATTGTATACTATCTACAATCATGATTGTGTGACTTAGGAAGGGGAATTTTCCACCATTGAAACAGGGATTTTCCCATTTTTTCAATTATTTTCCCAGGCACTCAACCATTTTTTGTTCTCCTTATCTTTAAGTCTGAGAAGGAACATGGAATAGTAGACAGAGAGCCCTCCTCACTTGCTTTCAAGTTCTGTGTCTGACACATATTGATTGGATGATGTGGGCAAATTACTTAATTTTTCTTAGTCCCTAAACTATAATTCACAGATGTAGACCTTCATTGGTAGAGGGAGTTTCCTCAATAGCAGTTCCCTTCACCAATGAAATCACAAGTCTAGACAAACAAAAAACCAATAATTCCTTAAGCCTACATACACATTCCTATAGTTCATCCTTCATATTGTCTTATGTGTCTGGCTGCCTAGAGTTTCATTCATCCTCTACATTACAATGAAATTTACTATCCTGAAACATTCCCCTGCTCAGAAACTGTGATCTGCTCTAAGGGCCAAATGGGAAGGCCTTTTGGACTAAAATCTGGCTGATCTTTTTGGTGGTAGTTGGGGGGGAGGAGTCTATACAGATGGGTGGGACAGCTAGGTAAAACAGTGAATAGAGAGCCAGCCCTGAATTCATGAAGACTCATCTTCCTGAACTCAAAAATCTGGCCTCAGACACTAGCTGTGTGACCCTGGGCAATTCACCTAACCCTGTTTGCCTCAGTTCCTCATCTGCGAACTAAGCAGGAGAAGGAAATGGCAAACCACTCCAATATTTTTACCAAGAATATTCCAAAGGGGTCATGAAGAGATAGACCTGACTACACACACACACACACACACACACACACACACACACACACACACACACAGATGGTTATGGTGAGGATGATGAGTAGGTTGTTTACAGTATACATAAGGTGAAGACATGAGACTAGTGAGTATCGAGTCTTTGATCAAAGCCGTCAGAGATCAACAAGTGAAGAAAAGAGTCACATCCGTTTGATGGAAGTCAGTTAGTAAAATAGCAACTACTTTCTACAAAAGTTTAGGCTAAATTCAGGTGTAGGTTAAATAGGATTATATTTCCAGGTCTTTTCATAGATAACAAGTTTTCAAAGTAGAAGGAACTTTAACGATCATCTAAGATACTAAGATATAGGGCTAGAAAGAATTTAAAATACCATCTAGCCCTTCTGCTTGATTTTATATTGGAGACCAGGCAAATGGAGCCCTGGGAGGATAGATGGCTATCTTAAAAAAAAAAAAAAAGAAGCAGAGTTGTGGTTTGGGCATGGATCCTCTGACTCCAAAGGGCAGATGCATGGCACAGTGGATAGAGCCCTGGGTCCAGAGTCAATATCTTTATCATATCAGCACAGCCTAAACCTCCAGCCAATTTCAGTGACTCAAATCAGAATCATTTGGTATCACTCAGCATTACCTTCCCCTATGAAAACAACAGTATTTATTTCATCATCCTTAATTTCTAGTTATACGATTTTTATAAATTTTTTGTTTGACCCTCTTACAATCTTATAATGATTACACAGAAGTGAGCTTGAGACCATAATACCCTTAAACTCTATTTCTCAGAATGATCCTATACAACATTCTGTCCTTGAAAAAGGTATTTCTTCATACATACACTTCATCAACTTTTAGTTAATAAAAGTTCCTTGTCCCTTTAAGCCATCAGATATTCACACCCAAATGAAGCATCACCTTTGTCTTTTACAAGGTAATTTAAGTTTTTATATTCTACAGTTCTATTCTATACTGCTCAAATTCAGTCTGAAAACTGTTTCTTTACACATATATTTTAGTCATTTTTGTTAAATCGAAATTCTTTTCCTGTTCCTTTTAGCCTTCAAATTATTTATCTATAAAAATAGATAATCTTATAGCCTTATATTTCATTTCTTACATCCTTATATCTTATATAGATAAATCTTATATCCTTTACCAGTTCATTTCACATTTTTCTTCACACAAAAGTATCTTTTTCTGCCCTATTTAGCAGTACTTTATAGCAGTACTTAAAAAGGACATTTGGAGGAGCAATGTTTTAAAGAGATTGTCTTAAACTGTACTGTCCCTTTAAAAGGGACATAGGTATCACTTCCTTTTTTTACCCTATTTATAGACAGAAGGCACTGGACAGGTTGGAGATGTCTTTTTATGGAGTAAAGTATTTGTTTCTCTTATAGTCATAGTCTAACCATGATGCTAAAACACTGCTTTATAAGCTTCCTTATCAATTTCCTCTGGATTTATAAAGGAGGTAAGTGTTCTAATTTTTTTTAATTCATTATTAGTAGTCTTTTTTTCTTTTTATAAACTGAGTGGCCAAAACACTCTGGAAACAGCACTGGCTCTTTTCTTTGTGTCTCTATATGATCTATTCCTTGTCTTAATGTGTTTTGGGGTAGACAGGAAATTGAGAGGCATCAAAGTAGGAAATTATGTCTAGATGTTTATTATATAAGTCAATTAGTAAATTATATCTAGATGTCATGTAATTTTGTATTTTGAAATGAATTTTTTCTTCTCACAAAGCATCATCACTCATGGCCTTACCTCAGTATCCCCATAAGTACAGTGTAGACCCATAACGCTAGTAACCCCAATTTAAATATGGGGAAGCTGAGGTTGAGTCTTTGCCGGGGCTCTAGATCTAAGGAGTGTGCATGTGTGTGTAGTGAGGAAGGGTTCAAGTCATGAAAGAAGAGGTACTTTTTACCTCTAAGTGACCCAGTTCTCCTTGGGTCCATGATAAATGACTTCTGTTATTCCCTGAGCACCTTTTGACTTATTACCTGTCCTAAGTAGTTCTCATCTTTTTGTGAACCAAGGTGAGAAAATAGTCCTTGTTTCTGGTCACAGATTCTCTCCCAAGAGCTGCATTATCTTTCAATAGGAGGGAAGGAGAAATAAAAAATTAAAAGGATCATTTTTATCAAACACCAGGGTCATGAAGAATCAGACATAACTGAAACGAATGAGCAACAATAACAACAACGACATGTTAGGCATTGTAGAAAAATGAAGGCCAAAGGCTAAAGTTGCCTAAAAACTTATAATTGTCAAAGGGTTTATATTTAGAGGATTTGCCCTCAACATTTATTCTATCTGATCCTTGAAAAGTTAAAACTATATATAAGTTTTGTTGACAGATATCAGGATTTAATGACTTTGTTTAAAAAAATACATTTATTAAGCACCTACTGTGTGCAAGGAACTACATTAAGCACTAGATATACAGAGATAAATCATGACAGGGTCATGTATATAAATGTGTGTGTGTATGTATATGTGTGTATATATGTATATGCGTATGTGTGTGTATATATATACATATATATATATATATACACATATTATTTAAGGTTTGCAAAATGCTTTACATATGTTAATTCATTTGACCCTTACAATCACCCTGAGAGGTCGGTGCTATTGTTATCCCTAGATTACAGATGAGGAAACTGAGAGAAGTTAAAAGACTAGCCAGGATCACACAGCTTCAAAGTGTCTAGCACAGGATTTGAATTAAAGTCTTCTTGACTTCAAATCTCATGCCACCTAGATGCCTTTGTTATTTTGGTCATAACTTTTTGATTGACAGGATGGAATGAAGCTTGTGGACTAGCCCTGCTTCCTTTTTTTTTTTTTGTAGGGGCAATTGGGGTTAAGTGACTTGCCCAAGGTCACACGGCTGGTAAGTGTTAAGTGTCTGAGGCTGGATTTGAACTCAGGTCCTCCTGATTCCTGGGCTGGTGCTCTATTCACTGCGCCACCTAGCCTCCCCAACAACATAAATCTTGTTTGTGCATGTTTGTTTGCATGCTGTCTCCTTTAGACCATGAGCTCCTCAACAACTGGGACTGTCTTTTACCTTCCTTTGTATCCTCAGCACTTGGCACAGTGGGGCCCATCTCCAGTCATCCTGACCTATATATGGCCACTGGACCCAAACGGCTCCGCAGGAGAAAGCAAAGCTGGTGACTTTGCACAGCCCTTCCTCACTTAAATACAATTCACATGCAAGTCCTACAATCCCCTTCCTGATATCATAGTCCTTCTTAGAGAATGAAGGACAAACAGCAAAACAAAAACTTAGCACAGTGCCTGGTACATAATAGATCTTTATAGTAAAAGCTTGTTGATGCAGGTTGACTTCTAACCTTGCAGAAAATGTCATAAACACTTGTGTTGCTAGAAGTTACCAGAGCACGCTTAGTTACCTCAGCCTTTGAGGATCAGCTACAACAATAACTCTGATGACTTATCATCATCTCCCCTTTCATTCTACCCCCGTTTCCTGTTAGGAAATGCTCATCTGTTATAGAATTTTTAGATCTGTTTAAGCAAGCCAATGAGAATTGTGATGTATGTGTGTAGACAGGAAAAATCATAGTGGGTTCAGGGAGAAGACATTCCAGGTGAATGAGGAAATAAGAGGGGGGAAAAGATCCCAAACAGGAAGCATGACGACAATCAGGAAGCACAGGCAAGCTCTGAAGTCAAATTTAGCCTATAATAGCAGGGAATATAAGGGATGTAGTAACTCCCTGTGTTTTTCATGTACCTGTTAGTAATATTATACACCGTATTATCTGCAAAGGGCTTAAAGACAAAATTCTTTGAGAAGGGAAATTTGTCTTGGACCATAGTTAGAGAACAGATAACCTGTTCTGGTCCTTAAGCAAATACTGACAAACCACTTCTGGCTTATCTCTTATTAACAGTTTTTTCCCTTCCTTTTTTGTTCCAGGAAGCCGACCAGTACAGGAATCTCTGAGGCCCCAGAGGGTTGAGTTTCAGTCATTTAATCTCCAGAGTATTTTACAATGGCATCCTGGAAGTGATTTCACCCCCAACAACACAATCTTTTTTGTGCAGTACAAAATGTGAGTATTCCTTCTAACTTTTGCCTACCTTGGAAACGCTTTTTCCTGTGACACCAAGTAAGTAATGATGAATTCAGAGAGAGAGAGTGTGAATACAACTCTCAGCTTTATCATTTATTACCTATGTGACAATCTCTCAGGGCCCTAGTTTTCTTATCTGCAAAATGAGCAGATTGGACCTGATGGTCTCTTGGGTCCTTCCAGCTCTGAATCCGTGATCTGAAAGTCCCTGAGACCTTCCTCAGTCCAGGTAGAATGAAACTGAAGTCAGAGAGAGATACAGGACACAGTCCTTGTCACCCAGTCGGTCAGCAAACTCTTTGAGTCACATAGGACTGTGGTCCAATGAAGACCACTGAAAATGGAAGAAGACTAGCTTCAGATTTCAACTTTGTGATTTCCTAGCCTTCTGATGTTGGACAAGACACTCTCTGAGCCTTACTTTACTCCTCTGTACAATAGAAGTAATAACATTCACGCTATCTGTTTCACAGGGTTATATTGTGAGGATCAAATAAGAGAGATAAGCAATTAATTGGTACTTCGCAGGGTAATGGTCTCTGCTTGATGGTCTGTTCTACAGGTGTGTGAGAACTTCAAATTGACCCCAAGAGCTGATTGTTAAATTGTCATTGTGGGCACGTACACCTCAGAAATCAGCAAACATTAGAAATCAGGGCTTGGTTTTGTGTTTTGTTGATTATTTAGTTGTAAAAAAGTGACGGAGAAAAATATTAATGGTACAGACTAAACTTAAAAGATGTTCAATGTGCTTTTCTTTTTCTGAGAGCCGGTTGTTAAACATTTACCAGCTTGCCCCTGGCTAACTTTCACTTTTTACACTGGAGGAGGGGTGAAAGAATTATACAGGAGGGATAGGAGTGGCATGAATATTCCCCTAGAGCAATGATTCTCAACCTTCCTAATGCCGCAATCCTTTAATACAGTCCCTCTTGTTGTGGTGACCCCCAATCATAAAATTATTTTCGTTGCTACTTCATAACTGTAATTTTGCTACTGTTACGAATTGCAATGTAAATATCTCATATGCAGGATGTATTTTCATTGTTACAAATTGAACATAACCCCCAGGTTGAGAATCGCTGCCGTAGAGATTATAGAATCATGGACATTTTCCAGCCTGCCTCATGAAAGTAGTTCAAACTTAGAAACCCCCTAACCCTATCTCTTACCTTCAGGTCTATAAAATGCAAAACAATCTGGTTTCAGAGATGGTAAAAATCTATTTTTTTAAAAAACCTCATTGCTTATCATCATTTCCTGTAACTTAGGAAGTCATAACCTAAATTTATCTCATAAATACTTTTGGCTATCTGGTAAAACCTATGGATCCCTTCTCAGAATAATGTTTTTAAATGAATAAAATAAAATACATAGGATCGCTAAAAAACAACAACATGTTGAAATACGGTTATCAAAAAGTTAGTAAAACAAGGTCATGGACCCCAGGTTAAGAACCCTTGAGTCGCCCAAATAAGACTCCGCATTCAGTCACACATATAATCTCTGCATATACTCAGCCACATCCAATTTTCATTTGTTGGGGTACAAAAGCCTTTTATAGTCTGCCCAGATTCAGTTTTCTAAATACACCATTTTTGTTAGTGCTTTGGGGTCCTTAGCTAAAGAAGTTCAACCTGCCCTGGTGGCACTTAATGAGGAATATAAGCATTTAAGATAGCTATATTTTTATTCACTGAAGAGGGGGGTAATTGGGGTACTAATTAAAGGAGTTGACATGTATGGCTCTTTCTAGCTTTATTGTTTTTGCTTCGGTGTATATAACCATAGTCTTTATTTTTGTGATCTTGAGACTGCCAAGATATGTTTTCTCCCAGACTCTGATTTCCTGATTCCCACTAATTCAATTCCAAAGTAGACAATAATGGACTTGGAAGCTGCTGGCAGCTCCAGATACATTTCAAGGGTTTTTCCAGTGTGGTCTTCCACCTTTGACATACCTGTCAGAGGTAGAGCTGTACAGCCATTTTGGTCTCCTCTGGGTCTTTAAACCTCTTACACCTATCCTGTTATGCCCCTTAGCTGAAAGTAAACTGGATATTTATCTCTTTGAGGGCATAGGGAATAAGAAATAGAATGCTGCAAAATTTCATTTAAAATTACGTAAACCAGGGAAGGAATTGTGAAAACCCAATGGGTTTCCATGCATACTTTGGAATGAAACAAACATCCATCACTCTTTTTTTAAATTATTGACATCTTTTTTGTTTGTATTATTTTCATTTCCAAATATATTCTCCTTTCCCTCTCTTTCTCTCCCCTCTCCAGAAAGCCATCCTTTGTAACAGAGAATAAAACAGAGACAATAATAAGGCAGTTCGGTCAAACTAAGCATCACATCAATTGATTCTGCCAGTATATGCAATGTTTTAGAGCTGCAATTCCCCCCTCTGCAAAGAAAGGAGAGGGGGCCATTTTCTCATCTCCTCCTTCAGCTTAATTATTATAATTACACAGCATTCCATTTCATTTTTTTAATGTTGTTCTTCCCATTTACATTTTTGTAGTCATTGTGCATATAGTTTTCCTGGTTTTGCTGACTTCACTCTGCATCAGTCCGTACATGTTTGCCTAAACTTTCCTATATTCTTCCTATTAATCATTTCTTATGACATATGAATATAATGTTCCATTATATTCATGTACCACAATTTGCTCAATTCAGTCCTCAGTAGATGAGTATCTATTTTGTTCCCAGTTCCTTGCTACTACAAAAAGTGCTGCTAAGCATATTTTGATGACCTTTCTATCTTTGTCATCCTTGGGATATATGACTTGCAATGGGACCTCAGGGTCAAAAGTTATGGACAGTTCAGTCGTTTTCTTAGCATGATTTAAGATCGTGTGGATTAATCGTGGCATCAGCAGCAGTATACAAGTGGGCCTGTCTTTTAACAACCTCTTTGACATTGGCCATCTCATTTTTATCATCATAGAAAAGATGTTGGATGTGAGGTGAAACCTCATGGTTGTTTTGATTTATATTCCTCTTATTATTGGTGATTTGGAGTATTCTACCATTTGATTGTTTACAGTTTGCAATTTTTTGAGAACTGTTTGTTCATATCCCTCAACCATTAGAGAATGACTTATGTAAAGACCTGCTTTTTTAAAATAATTTTTTTAAAATGAACAAACATCAATTTCAGCACCCTCTCCATTGAAAGCAAAAACAAAACCATTGTAAGAACTATGTACGGTCACATAAAACTAATTTTTGTATTGTCCATATCCAGAAAATGTTTCATTTTGCACCCAGAGTTCATTACTTCTTTGTCAGTAAGTGATTAGATTTCATCACATGTCCCTTTGGAATCATGGTTAGTCATTGAGATGATCAGAATTCATAAGTCTTTCAAATTTGTTTGCTTTTACAGTGTTCCCATTACTGTAGAATATGTTTTACTCACTTCATTCTTCATTGTTTTGTACAACTCCTCGAAGTTGTCCAAGGGAAAATTATCCTGTTAATCTTTTATTATGGCACAATAATATTCTGTTATATTTATATACCAAAATTTTTTCAATCATTCCCCAATTGGTGTGTGCTCCCTTTGAATCTAGTTCATTGTTAATAGAAAAAGAGCTACTAAATACATTTTTGTGCATGTGGGTCCTTTTCCTCTTTCTTTGATGTCTTTGGAATATGGGCCTAATGGTGGCATCAATAGGTCAAAAGGTATCCATGTTTTAGATATTTTGGGGGGCATAGCTCCAAATTACTTTCCAGAATGGTTGTACCAATTCACAGCTCTACCAACAATACACTAACATGTCTCTTTTAACATATCCTCTCCCATATTTGTCATTTTCCTTTTTTGGTCAACTTTGCTCATTTGATTAATTTGCATTTCTTTAATTATTAGTGATTTCAGGCATTTTTTTCATATGGCTATTTATAGCTTAGATTTCTTCCTTAGAAATCTGCCTGTTCATACATATACTTTGTCCATCTGTCAACTAGAAAATGACTCTTTTCCTTATACATTTGAATCGGTTCTTTTTATACCTTGGAAATGAGACCATTATGAGAGACATTTGCTGCAAAAATTTTTTTTTCTTCCCTGTTACCCATTTACCTTTTAAATTTTAACTGCACTAAAACCTCCCTTTTTTAAGAACAGTATTTTTTGGTAATGCCAAATGGCTTTGTAACGGAATAATACAGACAACAGGTGTTGGGAAAACAGGTACATGGATGTGCTCCTGGTGAATCTGTAAATGGATACAGTCATTCTGGAAAGCAATCTGGAATTATACATAAAGAGTTACTAACTAATGAATGACTAGCTATATAACTACTAGGCTTGCCTATACCCAAATGAGATCAAAGAAAGAAGGATCATATGTATACAAAAATATTTATAGCAGCTCTTTTTGTTGTGTCAAAAAAAACTGGAAACTAAAAAGATACCTATCAATTGGGGAATGGCTGAACAAATCACAGCAAATAAATATGATTGAATTGTTGCTGAACAGTCAAGTTGCTTTCAGTCAAGTCCAACTCTTTGTGACCCCATTTGGGGATTTCTTGGCAAAGATATTGGAATGGTATGGTTTCCTTGTCCAGCTCATTTTACAGATGAGGAAATTGAGGCAAACAGGGTTAAGTGACTTGCCCAAGGTCGCATAGCTAATATGTGTGTAAGGTCAGATTTTAACTCAGGAAGATGATTCTTCCTGACTCCAGGTCAGGCACTCTATCCACTGTGCCACCTAGCTTCACTCTGCTAGGGCAGCTAGGTAATGGAATACTATTGTACTAAAAGAAATGAGGAGATCAATTATTTCAGAGGCATTGAAAGATATATATGAACTGATGCCCGCTGAAGTAAAAAAAAACAAAAGAAAAATTTGTACTACAATATCAATATTATAAAAACAAATAATTTTGAAAACTTTTACAAAATGGTGAAGAATGAAATGAGCAGAAACCAGAGAATATTTTATATAATAACAACATTGTAAAGATAAACAACTGCAAAAACCATGCCCAATGCAAATTTAACCATCCATTATTCCAGAGGATTGATGGTGAAGGATGCTGTCCACCTCCTGACAGAGAGATGATTACGGTCCAGAACAAGATAGGTGTATGTACATATATATAAAATGTATATATATACATATATAAAATGTATATATATATACATGTAACACAATGAAATTTGTTTTGTTTGATTATGTGTATTTGTTGCACAAAACTTGCTTCTTTTTTTCTAAAGGTGTGGGGGGTAGAAGTGAGAGGAAATAGATTTTTGTTCATCTAAAAAATAAACTTTAATTTAAAAATCTCTAACATTAAATGGCAACAAAATCCAGATCAAACAGAATAGACAACCCAATAGTACTGAAATTTTCCTTTCTTTTTTAAAATTTATTCTTGGTTTTCAACATTCATTTCCACAGGATTTTGACTTACAAATTTTCTCCCCATCTTTCCCCTACCCAACACCCCAAGATAGCGAGCCTACTCAATACCCCTTCCCCCAATCTGCTCTCTCTTATATCCTCTCACATTCCCCCTCTAATTTTCTAGTAGGGCAAGATGGATTTCTATACCCCAGTACCTGTATGTCTTATTTCCCAGTTGCATTTAAAAAACAAATTTTTTAACACTTTTTTAAAAACTTTGATTTCCAGATTCTTTCCCTTCTTCACTTCTTACCCACCCCCACTGGGAAGATAAGCAATTCAATATAGGTTGTACACGTGTAGTTACACAAAACATTTCCGTAGTAGTTATATTGTGAAAGACTAACTATATTTTCCTCCATCCTATCTCACCCCCCACTTATTCTATTTTCCCCTTTGACCCTGTCCCTTTTCAAAAGTGTGTGCTTCTAAGTACCCTCTCCTTCAATCTGCCCTCCCTTCTGTCATCCCCCCTCTTATTCCCTTCACCCTACTTTCCAGTAGGCTAAGATACAGAAATGAATGTGTGTTATTCCCTCCATAAGCCAAATTCAATGAGAGTAAGGTTGACCCATTCTCCTTTGCCTTCCTGCTCTTCCTCTCCATTGTGACAGTTTTCTCTTGCCTCTTTTATATGAGTTAATTCACCCTATTCCAACTTTCCCTTTCTCCTTCTCTCATTATATTCCTCTCTCACCTCTTAATTTTGTTTTTTAGATATCATCCCTTCCTATTCAACTGATCCTGTGCTCTATGTCTATGTATACATGTACACACATGTACGCACACTCACATATGTATTTATACACACATACACCCTCCTATACATACATATATATGTATGTATACATATATAGATATAGATATAGATATAGATATATTCCCTTCAACTATCCTCATACTGAGAAAAGTCTCATGAAAAAACAGCAGTCATCTAGAAAAGAAAAAAAATCTGGGTCTTCAGGGTTCTTTTTCTTGTTGTTAATTTCCCTCTCTCTTCTACAGTTATGGGCAGAAAGAGTGGACAAAGAAAGAGGACTGCTGGGGCATTGGTGAGCTTTTTTGTGACCTGACAAATGAAACCTCAGATGTACAAGAACCTTATTATGGAAGGGTGAAAGCTGCCTCTGCTGGCGTGCATAGTAACTGGACAATGACGAAGAGGTATATCCCCTGGTGGGAAAGTAAGTATATTGGATATTCTATGCCTGTTGTTATTTCTGCAAGTATTGGTTAAAAGTCTCCCACGTAACAGGCACTGTACAAGGAGATGTATAAATATCATATATTTTTATATATACATATAGAATATGCAAATATTATTTCTTATTATACATATCACAATAATCCTGGGAGGTTGGTACTATTAATATCTCCATTTTAAAGTCGAGGAAACTGAGGCAGGCAGAGTTTAAGTGACATGCATGCTCAGGATCACACAGCTAGTAAGTATCTGAGGCTGAATTTGAACTCAGGTCTTTCTGATTCCAAGCTCACTGCTCTATCCACTGTGCCACCTAGCCTTAAAAGCACCAAAAGAAAAATGGACTCAAAATTTTAAAGAAAAAACTAGAATTTTTGAAACATACTAAATGGACAGTAAACATACCTGAAGGAATTAAAGGAGGAAATGAAATTGGCAAAACTATCAATAGATGAAATAAAAAGGAAAAGAATATGGCTATGACATCTTGGGATAAAATCATGAAAACTCAAAAGTTTGGAAATAAAAGAGAAAAATATAAACAAAATGATAGACCATTAGAAAAAGAAAAAGAATCCTTTCATTGAAGGACAGAAATAGAATAGGATTCCCAATCTGGGGTATGTTTTGCTCTGGGGTACAAGAAGCTTGCCAAAGGGATTGGAGAATGTTATATTTTCCTGGGAGTATACAGCAAGTTAACTGATAAGTGAATGTCAAGAATTTATTATTTTCTCAAGAATCTGGGTTCAAGATTAGGGAGATTCATCTTCATGAGTTCAAATCTGGCCTCAAACACTTTCTAGGTATGTTACCCTGGGTAAGTCACTTAACCCCCATTGCCCCAGTTTCCTCATCTGTAAAATGAAGTGGAGAAGTAAATGACAAACCACTCCAGTATCTTTGCCAAGAAAACCCCAAGTGGGGTCACAAAGAGTTGGACATGACTGAAAAGTGAGAAAATAAGAACAAGAAAATGTGGAGATTAGATTAAATGACCTTGGGTCCCTTTTAGCTCTAAATTTATAATTCCATGGGAGGCAAGAAGATTAATCAATTTACTGGGATCAAGAGATGTCAACCATACTCAATCCTATCTAGTAATATGATTACTCTGGATTTTTAGGCATCAGTGATCTGAGGATGTGAGTCAAGTATGAAATTACAGAATCATCAACTCCATCACTTTCTCTCACCTCACATACATCATCTGTTACCCAGTCTTGTCAGATTCTCCCTCTATAGCTCCGTCTCTAGACCCCTCTCTCCTACCTCACCTGGCTACCAGCTTGGTTCAGGTTCTGAACTTGGCCTCTCTCCCGGAGTTCTGTAATAACCTCCAGATTAAGTACCCTCTCTAAAGTCTCTGCCCTCTCCACTTCATCCTCCATGCAGCTGGTGTGGCGATACTCCTAAAACACATCTGACCAAGTCACACTGGAATTTAGCAAGCTCCAATGACTCCTTATTATTTCTAGGATGAAATATAAACTGTTTTGCTTGGTATTTAAAGCCTTTCACAATCTGGATCCAAACACCCTTTCCAGGCTAATTATACATTAATTCTTTTATTTTATTTTATTTTGGGGGGGTTTTTTTGGAGGGGGAAAGGTAGGGCAATTGGGGTTAAGTGACTTGCCCAAGGTCACAAGCTAGTTTTTGTGTTAAGTGTCTGAGGTCACATTTGAACTCATGCCCTCCTGACTCCAGGGCCAGCACTCTCTTCACTGCGCCACCTAGCTACCTCCTATTATACGTTAATTCTTTCTATGAACTCTGTTCTTGTTTTGCTGTTGTTCATTTGTTTCAGTTGTATCTGACTTTTCATAACCCTATCTGGGGTTTTCTTGGCAAAGATACTGGAGTGGTTTACCATTTCCTTCTACAGCTCATTTTACAGATCAAGAAACTGAGTCAAACAGTGTTAAGTCCAGGGTCACACAGTTAGCAAGTGTCTGAGGCAAGATTTGAACTCAGGTCTTCCTGACTCCAGGCCCATCACTCTGTCCACTATTTGACCCAGATGCCATGAACTCTGTGATACAAACTGTCCCTTTTTAACTTCCTCATACATAACACTTCATCTCTTATCTCCATTCTTTTGCACAGGTAGTTACCCCATGCGAGAAATACACTCCTGACACTTCATCTCCATGCCTTGGAATCCTTTCAAAGTTCAGTTCTAATGCTATCTCCTATGTACATACACAAGACATTTCTTGTTCTTCTAATTCCTAGCACCAATTCGCATTAGATTGTATATACTTTGTATATATTTTGTTTTTCATTTACATGCATATATATATGTATGTATGTGTATGTGTATACACACACATATATATACATACATACATACATACATATATATATATATATATATATATATATATATATATTTCCCCCCTTCACAGACTGTAACCTTCTTGAGGGCAGGCAATGTTTCATTATTGTCTTTTTTATCAGTAGTGTTTAGTTCAGTGCCCAGCACATAGTAACCAGTCCTTAATTTAGAAACTTTTTAATATGCTAAAGCCAAAGGTTTTAACATCATCTTTCTTTCCACAGTGTCATAAAGAATACAGAATTGTCCTTTTGAAAGACAATTTGAAGGATACTCTGGAGTCTTTAGAGGAGGGGAGTGATGGTAGAGGAGCTTGCTTTGTAATTTTGCAACTTTTGGAACGGGTCCAGATTTCTCTCATCTTGACTTTTAAAAAAATATTTACACTGAGGTCTTATTTATTTTTTTTTGAAAGTTGCATTTTCTAAATAACAAGTGTATGACGAGCTAAAAATACTTTTTGGGTAATTTTGAAACGCGAACCATCAAAGCCTCCTCCCCAGCAGGATCATTAGCCATCCCTATTACTGTTGAAGTGATACTAGTCTCTGCTACCTGTGCATCCCATTCTCAAGAGTTTGGTAATTGACCATTGCTTATAACTTGGCAAAGTGAAGTAATTAGGTCTAGTTAACATATCATTTTTCCTAATATTCTAATTTTCCTTTTCATTCTCCAGCAAAAATAGGACCTCCTTCTATCAGTGTGATACAAAGCAATGGATCAATATGGTTGACACTTCATGCTCCAAATTCACCCTATAAAAGAAAAAAAGGAAGTAATATATCAATACAAAATTATTATGAACTAGTATACCGAGTGTTTGTAGTCAATAATGCCCTAAACATGGTAAGTTGAATGTATATGTAAGTTTTGACCGATCTCCTCAGATAAAGAAACATAAAGCATTCAAATGGCTTCCTTCTCTTCTTCCTCCAGTTTACTATCATAAGGATTACCAAGAAAAATATCTAATTTAGTGCATGACACAGTAATAAATATTTCTTTGTGAGTTTCTTCATTTTCTTCATATATATGACATGAGGGAAGGGAGTAGGTTCCAGTTGGAATCAGATAATTTCCAAATTCCCTCTAGCTCTAAATCTTATTATCCTAAATCAACCAAATTCCAAAGACTGCTAGATTTCAGGGTAAATTTCCTGGATATTTTTTTTCTGATCTTGGTAGATACATAATTATGTTTACTTTTGTGATATTTTACTCGTGAGGCAGCTTACATATCTCAACATTGAGAGTTTAGCAGGGAAATGCATTTCTCCCTAGGATTTTTCCAATCTCCCATCAGTGACTTTATCCAATTATTATTTCCTCTCTCTTGTGTTTTTTAGAAATTCTTGCATGACTGTGAATTTTATCTGTCCTTTTAATCTCCATGTATAATTGATCTGATTTTATTGGAACCATAGTAAACAATGTCTTTGTGAAGTCCACATTACTGTCTACTTTGTCCCCCTTGCATGAAGAAGCAAAAGATATATGAAGGCACCAACGACAAGGTTGAAATGGATATGATACCTGACTCCAGCAACTGTGTAATTGCAGAAATATATTTGCCTGAACTAGAACAAAGCAGTATGAGCACTGAAATCTGTTCCTTCATGACTCCGAGAAATGGTATGCTTGTTTGATAAGACTGTGAGGATTTGAGTTCTAAGTACAATGTCCCATATTTTTAAAAAATTTAATATTCAAGTCTTCTTTATTTTACATATCATTTATGTGCAAAGTTTCATTTGGGGTACAAAGTAGGCCCCCTTGTGAACTCTTTTTTATAATTTAAACCTTGTATATATAATTGTAAACCTTGTCACCACTAAGAATACCCTTCCAGGAAGGTAAAGTTAGTTTTGAAAGACAAAGAAATAGTAGGGATTTAATAAATGATAAGGTAATGAAAGTATGGGTGAATTAATTAAT
Source organism: Pseudochirops cupreus (assembly GCA_028627135.1). NCBI lineage: Eukaryota > Metazoa > Chordata > Mammalia > Diprotodontia > Pseudocheiridae > Pseudochirops > Pseudochirops cupreus. The sequence goes on from CM053584.1 coordinate 296,751,568, forward strand.
TAATTTTTTAATTAATACACACAGCCCTGGAAATTAACTCTGAGGTCACCCACCTAGGTTTTTTATTAAACCTGGCTCACTGGAAAAGATAGATATGGTAATAGAGCTACTTCTACACCAGTGACTACACTTAAAAATACTCTCTTCCCTATCCCAAGATATTTCTTTCAAATGAATAGAAATTTAACCTTCTAACCCAGCATCTCAAAGAGCAGAAAATAGGCGCAATTTTCTTGTGTCTTCTGGATAAGGTACTAAGAATCTGGGTATAGAGGATCAAAAAATATTTCTTTTCTTTTTCCAAAGATACAGAAGACAGCCCTCTCAGGAATGCCAACAGCATATAAACTGATGGAATCTGGTACTCTAGAAGGCTGCTCTGACTTGAAGAAGGTAGTTACAAAATCCTGGTAGAAACAAGCAAGCAAAATTCAAGACTGCTATTTGTCTATCTTTATAAATGCTTAGTCTAATTACTAAAAATATAGAAGTGAAAATATTAAAGAAAACAGTTAATTTTGTCATTATCCTGAGAAATCTTTTAAACAAAATACTTATCTTTTTTAATAAAATCTTTTAATAGCTCTTATTTTTTAAAAGAAATTTTAAAGGGGGAAAGGACTTTTTTGCATAAAACTACTTACAGCAGCTCCTTTTGTTGTGGTTAAGAATTGGAAATCAAGCTGTAGAATATGATTATGATAGAATATCATTGTGCTATAAGAAATGACAAGCACGATGATTTCAGAAAAACCTGGAAAGAATTATATGAACTGATGCAAAGTGAAGTGAGCAGAATCAAAGAAGGTTGTACACAGTAATAGCAATATTGTACAATGCAGAACTATGAATCGCTTAGCTATTCTCAGTAATACAATAATCCAAGACAATCCCAAAAGACTAGTGACAAAGCAAACTATCCACCTCCAGAGGAAAAACTGATATTGTTCAAATACAAACTGAAGCATGCTATTTTTCCCTTTCTTTTATTCTTTTTTTTTTATTCAGGTCTTCTTGTACAAAATTACTAATATACATATATATATACGTATATATACTTATATATACGTATATATATATATGTACATATATAAAATCTATGTCTGATTGCTTACTGTCTCAGGACGAGGTGGGAAGGGAAGGAGGGAAGGACAGAATTTGGAACTTATAACTTTCCAAAAAAGTTTAAAAATTGTTTTAACATGTAATTGTGGAAAAATAAAATATTTTATATTAAAAATAAATAGAATGTTGTCATGTGGTCCAAAATCCACTTAGAATCTTTCAGTTTCATTTTTGTTTTGTGACTGGACCTAGGTGACCCAAACCCTAATTCTGAGTACTGAACCTGGACTCAAGAAGAACTGAGCTCAAATCCTCAGATGCTTACTAGCCATATGACTTTAGGCAAGTCACTTCACTTCTGTCTCCGTTTCTTCAACTATAAAATTAGAATAATTGCACCTACCTCCCAAGATTGTTGTGAGGATCAAGTGAGAAAATATATAAAATATGTAATAATATATATAATAAGTGCTTTGCAAACCCCCAACTCAACTCTTGTAGAGGTGGGAGTTCCACAGTTGTTGCATATTACATGGTTGGTTGTACATTTATTGGTTGTACTAATTTTTCCCCTCTTCTTTTTATTTTCTTCTGTTTTTTTGGTCTTTAAAAAAATACTATTTGTTATATGGGCTGGCACTCTGGGAGGGGAGGCAAACTGGGGAAAACTAAGATGACATAAAAAGCAACAAAATTAATAAAAATATTTTAAAGTGCTTTGTAAACCTTAAAGCACTATATTAATGCTACTGCTGATGATAATGATGATGATGTACTAGTATATCCAAATAAAGTGCTTTGAGGAACATCGGTCCATATCAACAATTCTGGATAGCTCTTTGGTGACTTAGGATAATTCTAGAAGCTGTCTCTTAGTCACAGTTGTTTATGGTCTTCCCCAGTCACAGGTACTGAATCTTAATAACATTCTTGAAGTTCTTGGATACTTCCAATGTTAACAGACTTTTTGAGACCCCAAATGCTTGCACTCACCCCCAAATACATAGTAATACAGATTTGACACACAAACAAAATGTTACGAAGTTATTCTAACGCCTACCAGCTTTGGTGCTTATTAAGGCCTACCTAAACCCAAAGAAAAGTAAGTAAAAATTAGCTGGGATACATAGGACCATTCAGTTGTAGGTCTGGAATCATCCTACACTAGGACAAATAGACAAGCTCAAAAAAAAAAATCCAACATGCTTAAATGATCCGCATAGGTGTGTGGCTCCTAAAAAGGGATTAAGCATGTGAGTTTGATTGGAAATCAACCCCTGTCACTTCTATCAGTTGCTGCCCTCACTCAGAAAGAGGAGAGCTGATACTATATAAAGCAAAATTAAGGTAGGGCAGAGCAGGGGTTGAGGATCCAATTGGATTCTTTCCTATAGTTCTGGGAAGTTATTCCAAGTTGGTGACTGGAAGAATGAGGAAATCTGTCCCTGCAGTGTTTGTTGCTTTAGTTAGTCATTTATGATATGATGATTTAGAGTGTGAAGAAACCTGAGGCCACCTAGCCCAAGCCGTGCATTTTACAGAAACTGAAAGATTAAGGGTTTATCAGAGCTGACATAAAAAATTAGAGGAAGTATTTGAACCCAGAAACAGACTCCAAATACAGTTCCCCATCCACTGTGCTACAAAGCCTCATACATTCGACAAGCTTTTTAAAGTATCTACTATGTGCCGTGTATTCTAACAAGTGTAGGGTAGGGGTAGGAGGGTGTTTTACAAAGTCAAACACTAAATAGTCCTTGTCACTGATGACCTGACATTCTATAGAAAGGAAAAAACAAGTTAACAGAATAGAAAATACAAAATCTATGGGAAGTGAACACAAAGTCATTTCTGGAGGCAGAGGAGGTGGTGGGGTGGTAGCAGAATGGAAGGTGTTATTGAAGCTGACTCTTTGAGGAAACTAAACAGAGGTAAGGAATACACTGCAACCATGGGAGACAGTCTATGAAAATAAACAGAAATATGAGAGATAGAATGTAACGTGCAAGAAAAAAACTATTTGGACAGTTTGACTGAAATCTAGAAAATGTTAGAGAAGTAATGTGTAGTAGGCTAAAACAAGATTGTTAAAGGTTTTAAACACCAAACAGAGTAGTTTCTTGCCTCCAGAAATCCAGAAGGCAACAGAAAGCCATGGAACCTTCAGGAGCAGGGGAGTGACATGATTAGATATGTGCTTTAGGAGCATGTTTGGATGGATGATTTGGAAAGTGGTAGAAGCAAGATGATCAAAAAGTAGGATATTGTAGTAGACCAGTGATGGGGGCTTGAATTAGAATGGGTAGCTTGGCACAAGGAGAAAAGAGGCCAGATGACAAAAATGTCATGGATGTAGAATAAACAAGACATATTTGCCAATGAAGCCTCTTTAGAATCTTACTTTCCCTAGGAGTATGCTCAGGTAACACTTGCACCATTGATTCCTGGGGAGATTAAAGTAGGAGTCACCATCATGATGATTCAATGAACAACTAGTAGGAAGACATTTTTTCCCTGCTGCTTATTGTACACTTCCCTTCTATCTGTGCATTTCCCAGAAGCCTCATACTTACACACCATGAATATTTTTTTTGAGAAAAATGGAAAAGATCTGCAATTATTTTTATATACAACTAGCTTCACCACCAAGGACAATGGAACCTTCATACTTGAATTCTAATATCATAGTCCTACATGTGCTTAGGGACATAGAAATGATACCAAAGAGAACAGAAAACAAGAAAAAAAAAAGCTGGATTATACCAGTTAATCCAGTGTAAAGAAAGGAGATCCATACTAGAAGTGACATAATTAGGATGGCACTGAAGGATTGATTCATAAGTTATCAGAAGGAGGGTAAGATACAAAAGGGCTGAAAGAAAAAACCTCCTCTCTATTGCCAAATCAGGAATAGTGTGCTGTGTGGTTCCATGTTCTCCTTACGTTTCACAGGTCCTCTGACTCATTCAAGTTGTATCAGTTTCCTTTGTTTTGCAATCATATTTCCTTCTGTTGTAAATGTTTTCCCTGTTGATTTATCTGCTTATACTCAAGGTCTTTGCATTTTCTTCTTCCTGAGATCTTTGGTAATTCCAGTCCTTTTTTCCTCTGATTTTCTCTTATTCACTTTCTGACTCCGTCCTCTCTAATGGTGGTTCCCTTGGAGGCTGGATCTCAAAGCATTTCAGTCTCCTCCCATATTGGGCAACTCTTGGTTCACCAGCATAGGTCTCTGCTCCAAGTGACTTTTGAATGGTTAGAACTGGCCCCATCTGGATGCTGTGTTCATTTTACATACAATTCCCTTACACACACATAAACATACACACACACACACACACACACACACTCTCTCTCTCTCTCTCTCTCACACACACACACACACACACACATTTGAGTGTCCTGATCCAGCTATCCTATCCTGCTCCCTCTGAGTTCAGGCCATGGGGTTATCTGTTCCTGAATCTGAAGTTTATAGCTTAGCAGCACTGGTGCTGGGAGTTGTCTGTCCCAGCATAACAAATGCAGAACTGTTAAACTGATGTTGTAGAGTTGTGGCTTCCAGCAGGCTTTTGCTGCAAAAGGGCTGCTGCCTGCTGTACTGGCTGCCTGTCACTGCTTAGGTAAGCTTCCACAGCCTGGAGCTTGGCTCTCTATGGTACTGGAAAGGGGGGTGGAGCAATATTAGATTGTGTGGGTTGGATTCTGTTGCAAGTCTCAACCTTGTGTCAGGTTCTTGGGTCTGCTAGTGCAGCTGCACTGTCAGTAGCATGGGGAATAGATGAAGGGTTTTGAGTGAGCTTAAGGTCAATGAGAGTCAGTTAATGGCTTGTTGGTTTTTTTAATCTTATTTTGGATTCTTGGTGTCCTAAACCATGGAAACAACTGACAATCTTTGGCATGTAATTTCTGTTTTGGAGATGTTGGGGAGGTCATGGACATAAAAGAGTATGTCTAGTCCTCCATCTTGTTGCTCATGTGACCCTGAAATCAACGGATATTGATATTGATTATTTTGGTCTTTAAAAAAAACCCAAACAAATCAAAAACCCTATCTCTTGTGAGTTCAATTATTTTTGTGTATATGTCAGGTTTTGTTTATTCCTGTATGTGCATATCTGTTATAACTTGTGATTTCAGCCATGAAACGAACTCCAGGAGAGTAGACTGGTTGGGTTACTAGCCCATGGTCAGACAACTAAAATCCAAGCCTCTCTGACTTAAAGTTTCATCCTCTATCTGATAGAGGATGAGGTTATCTCTTGTAGTTTCTAGTTACTTCAAAAGAACTATATTTCAAGAACTGGACCACTTTTGGTAACTTGAGAATAAACCCATGTGTTTGCATATGAAATTGTGACACCATACATGCATAAGTTCTGAATCAATGACCTGCATCAGTGGGGTAACATCTGAGCCATTTCCTTCAAATATTTCACATGACATAATGCTTCCTTCACACCTGCAGAGGAACCACAAAGTCTAGCTTTTTTTTTTCAGTTAACTCTCTGAAATGAAGCAACACCTAGCTGCTGATATCACCCAGACGTGTACACAAAAACACACACTCTTTGTAGAACCAACTTCATTTTTGGAGTTAGAAATATTTTAATATCAACCATCAATAAGACCAATGAGAACATTCTGCATTGCAAATTAGGGTGTAGTCAGGTAATGTGTGTGTCTTTAATAAAAAAAGATGAAGAAAATAATAATAATTTGGGGTTTGAAGGGAGCTATGTATTTGGCAAATGAAAATAAAAGCATCTGGGTCAAATTTGGGGTCCAAAACCACTTTCCAAACCTTTAAAGGCAGCTTAAAATGACATTTAAAAAAATACAAAGGGTTTATTCCCATTTCATCATAACAGGAAGTTAGAGTTTATTCAGTACAGTCTCATCACATTTCCCAACTGATCAACTATGAAATAGCAGTGTGTGGTATATGAAGTAAGAGCTGATAGTCCATATACTAGTATTGTGCATAGGTTTTTGAGGTGGCATAGTGGGGGGGGAGGGAAAGGAGGAAATTCTAGATTTTCAATTTACTTACAGGAGTCTTGAGATGTCAGGGGCCTTGAGCCAGCTAGTACAGCTTGATAGGGGTAGCATGGGAGGTAGGCTAGGAGTGCTGAGTGAGCTCAAGGTCAATGAAAGTCAGTTCATGGATTTATTTGTGGGTTTCTCTTTAACCTTCTTTTGGATTCTGGGTATCCTAGAACATGGAGATAGCTAATGTTGGAGAAGGACTGATGTTCTAAGGTTTTTTTCCTATGATTGGTGCCAAAACCTAATATGATCAACCAACAACCAAATTATAACTATTCTTGCAAATCATGAGGGTCAATATTTCAAAGAAATAGAAGAAATTAAACTTTTCTATTACCCTAATGTCAAAGACAAAAAGGGTCTATGCCATACATCTATTATACTCTGCTGAAGTCAGACCACATCTGGAGTTCAAGTCCGGGTGCCGTATTTTAGAAAAGACATTTGACAAATAGAAGACTGTCCAGAAGAGGGTGGTGATGAAGAGCAGAGAGAACAAAAACTATGCCCCAAGATTGTTGAAGCATCAATGATGCAAGAATGTTTGAACTGAAGAAGAGGACAAAATTATTAACTTTAAATATTTGAAAGGCTGCTTTGGAAATTTTGTCTAGGCTTAAGGGGTATATATGAGAGCAATGGGTAGACGTTTCCAAAAGTCAGATTTTGGAGTAATACAAGGAAGAGCTTCCTGTTCCCTACTTCCCATTCCCTACCCCCTTTAGTTTCCTTTTTATGTATTACACTAGAACATAAACACCTGGTGGGTAGGGATTGTCTTTTTCACTTTATATTCCCAGAATTTAGCACAGTTCCTTGCTAGCTATATAGAATTTGTATGAAGGGAGCCAAAATATCTGATCCAGGAATCAGGCTGGTCCTAGATAAGTTAGCTCCAGGTTTTTACACTGGCCAGTCCAAGTGACTGGTCCTAGTTTTTTCCTTGAGAAGCGGCTAGAGAATCGCGGCCCGAGTCCCCCAGCTGCAGCCAGCTCCCCTCCCCGCCCCGCCCCGCCGCCGCCATGCTCGACTTCTTCACAATTTTCTCCAAGGGCGGGCTCGTGCTCTGGTGCTTCCAGGGCGTGAGTGACCCGTGCACCTGGCCCGTCAACGCGCTGACCCGCTCCGTGCTGCTGCAGGAGCGGGGAGGCAACAACTTATTTAACCATGAGGCACTCACACTCAAATACGAGCTGGACAACCAGGTTGAGCTGGTGTTTATGGTTGATTTTCAGAAAATCTTAACCCTAACGTATGTAGACAGATTGATAGATGATGTGCATCGGCTGTTCAGAGAAGTATCGAACAGAAATCTAACAACACAATGCCATGAGTCTACTAAATGGCACCTTTGACGTCCACAGTGACTTCATGCGTCTCCTTCGGGAAGCAGAGGAGAGCAGTAAGATCCGTGCTCCCACTGCCATGAATAAGTTTGAAGATTCTGAAAAGGCCAAGAAAACTGTGAGGTCCATGATTGAGATACGTGGGGAGAAGCCCAAGGAGAAAGCCAAGAGCAACAAGAAAAATAAAGGGGCTAAGAAAGAGGGTCCTGAAGGCTCCTCACCTGCCAGCAAAGGGGCCCCTCCGGGAAAACCTGATCTCCCAATTGGCCCTGGGGATGGAGTGGAACTGTCCAAAGAAGAGCTGATGCGCAAGAAGCGCAAGGAATTCATGCAGAAGCATGGGACAGGTGCTGAGAAGTCCAGTAAATCCTCAAAGTCGGATGCACCAAAGGAGAAAGGCAAAAAGGCGCCTCGAGCGTGGACACTGGGTGGCTCTGCCAACAAAGAAATCTTGGACTATAGCCTACCTACCACCAATGGAACCCCTGAGACCGCCTTACAAGAGGACATCAATCTGATCCGAGGAACTCAGGCCGGGGGGCAGCTACAAGATCTAGACTGCAGCAGTTCAGATGATAAGAGAGTTACTCAGAACTCAGCCAAACCCAGTGCTGCAAAGGGAGCCCTGGGTGGCATGTTTGGGATGTTGAAAGGCTTGGTTGGCTCTAAGAGCTTAAGTCGTGAAGACATGGAATCTGTGCTGGACAAGATGCGAGACCACCTAATTGCTAAGAATGTTGCTGCAGACATCGCTCTCCAGCTTTGTGAATCTGTCGCCAACAAGCTGGAGGGAAAGGTGATGGGCACATTCAGCACTGTGACTTCAACAGTAAAGCAGGCATTACAGGAGTCATTGGTACAGATCTTGCAGCCACAGAGGCGTGTAGACATGCTCCGAGATATCATGGATGCTCAGCGCCGTCAGCGTCCTTACGTTGTTACTTTCTGTGGGGTCAGTGGAGTGGGAAAATCCACGAATCTCGCCAAGATCTCCTTCTGGTTGTTGGAGAATAACTTCAGTGTCCTCATTGCTGCCTGTGACACATTTCAGGCAGGGGCTGTAGAGCAGCTGCCCATGCACACCCCGCGTCTTAGTGCTCTGCATTCTCCAGAGAACCATGGTGGCCGAACCATGGTACACCTGTTTGAGAAGGGCTATGGCAAGGATGCTGCTAGCATTGCCATGGAGGCCATTTCTTTTGCTTGGAATCAGGCTTTTGATGTGGTCTTGGTGGATACAGCTGGCAGAATGCAAGACAATGCACCCTTGATGACTGCTCTGGCCAAACTCATTGCTGTCAACACACCTGACCTGGTGCTGTTTGTTGGGGAGGCCTTGGTGAGAAATGAAGCTGTAGATCAGCTGGTAAAATTCAACAAAGCTTTGGCTGATCACTCTATGGCTCAAACATCCCAGCTCATTGATGGCATTGTTCTCACCAAATTTGATACCATTGATGACAAGGTGGGTGCTGCCATTTCTATGACATACATCACAAGCAAACCCATTGTTTTTGTTGGAACTGGCCAGACCTACAGTGACCTGTGTAGCCTCAATGCCAAGGCTCTGGTGGCTGCCCTCATGAAGGCCTAACATGGTGCAGCATCCCATACCAAATCATTGTTTTCCTCTACCCTTTCCACCCCTGTGTCTAGAATGTTCTTTGGAGTATGAGATCAGCTTGTCATGAATGTATTGCAAACAAAGAATAAAGGGAGCTCCAGGGGATTGCAATTTTCCCAGAACCTTGTCCCGGTCAGCCTCCCCATCCAACCTAGAGTCTTCATTTGCAAGGAGAGCCCAATCATGTTTCAATCACTGCCCATTGACCCTCAGTGCAGCCCTGTGGTCCTCTCCCACCCAACTCAGGGGTCCCCTTCACTCTGCCTATACTGTACTGTCTCATTATAGCTTTGACCAATGGCTGGAAGACCCTGACACCAGAGCTTGTCCACACTGTGAGTGTGGTCCAAGGGACCTCTGTGCCTAATAAGCAG
>CM053584.1:296767331-296784957 GCA_028627135.1 Pseudochirops cupreus
CTAGGTGGCTCTGTGAATAGAGCACTGGCCCTGGAATCAGGAGGTCCTGAATTCAAATCTGGCCTCAGACACTTAACACAAAACTAGCGCTGTGACATGGGCAAGTCACTTAATCCCAATTGCCCTACCTTTCCCCCTCCAAAAAGCAAAAAAAACCCCCAAAACAAGACAATCACTGAATGGACATTGCCTCAGTTAAAATGAGACCTATTAAAGACAGCTTGATAAGGCCAAGATCTCCCACTGCATCCTGGGCCATCTCCAGTTGTCCTGATCTATATCTTGCCACTGGACCCAGATGGCTCTGGAGGAGAAAGTGAGGCTGGTGACTTTGCACAGCCCTCCCTCACTTAAATCCAATTCACTTTCATTCTTGGCATCATCTCCCTGATGTCACGGTCATCTTCAAGAATAAAGGACAAACAGCAACAATGACAGCTTTTACTGGAAGGACAAGGAGAATGAAAAGACCTTTTTTTTGAGAACTCCGCTCAAATCTTTTTTTTTTTAATTCCCCCCCCCCCCCCAGAGTGAGGAAGGCAGGGCAATTGGGGTTAAGTGACTTGCCCAAGGTCATATGGCTAGTACGTGTTAAGTGTCTGAGGCCAGATTTAAATTCAGGTCCTCCTGACTCCAGGGCTGGTGTTCTATTCACTGCACCACCTAGCTGTCCCACTTCCCTCAAATCTTGAGGAAGTGAGCACAAACAATTTTGTTTCCAGTCATGTGTGACTCTTCTGACCCCGTTTGGGGTTTATGTTTATCTTGGCAAAGATAGTGAAGTGGTTTACTATTTCCTTCTCTACCTTATTTTTACAGATGAAGAAACTGAAGCAAACAGGGTTAAGTGACTTGTTCAAGATCACATAGCTACTAAGTGTCTTAGGTCACATTTGAACTCAGATCTTCCTGATTCCAGGTCCAGTGCTTTATCCACCGTGCCATCTACCTGCCTGAGTAGAACCAATAGCTTCTATGTTAGTCCTCTCTTCTGAGAGGCTTGCAAGGTCCAAGGAGCCACCTCAAGCTTTCCCTTCTGTAAAGGTCAACCCTCCTTTCAATTTCTCATTTATATAATTTTCTGCTTTTGGTTGTTCTTGTGCTGATAATTCTTTCTAGCCCATTAAGTGCTGGGTAAAACTGGAAATCTTGTCCTCCCAGGGCTGATTCTAACTCATTTGACTGGTGTTCAGTTCTTATGGTCCATATCTCTTATGGATAATATGTATGTATGTCCCTTAAAGATCTCCCAGTGGTGATTCCAACTTACTTTCTGATTCAAAGGTTGTCATGGTCTTAAAGTATTCTCAGATATGAGAGGGAATGCTGAATGACAAATCTCGGAATGCCAATTGGTTCTCAAACCTTTATTACATAAATATGTACAAAACACATTATTAGGTACCTATTAGTAGTTAGGGGGTAAAAGAAGGCACTTGAATTTGAGGGAATTAGGAAAGGTTTTGTCTACTAATTGTCAAAATACCTCTCAGCTTTCTTTTCATACCTAACAAAAAAGTTTCTACTTAAGTAGGATGTGGTTTAAAAGTTTCTATCTTTCTAAATGAAACAAACAAGTAAAGATGGCTGAAGATGGAAGTGTTCAAGGTTGGAGGGACTGTGGAAAGCCAGGAACATAAAATACTCTTGGTAGGGCTGTGAATTCATTCAATCGCTCTGGAAAGCAATTTAGAATTTATGCTAAAAAACAAAGTGACTAAAATGTCTATATCTTTCAGTTCAGAGATCCCACTGCTAAGCATATAATTTAAAGAGGTCAAAGAAAAAAAGACATCCATATACATCAAAATATTCTAGGCTGCAGTGTGTGTGTGTATGTGTGTGTGTGTGTGTGTGTGTGTGTGTGTGTGCATGTGTCTCTGTGTTAGAAAAGATCTAGACACCAAGTAGATGCACATTAGCTGGGAAATGGCTAAATGAATTTTTGCACATGAATATAGTGGAATATTGCAGCATGAGAAATTATGAACATGTAGAATTAATAGAGGCATATGAACTCACTGAGAGTAAAGTAAGCAAAATCAGGAGAAGAATTTATACAATGAATGCAACATTGTAAACAAAAAGAATTTTAAAAAAGAAACTGAACATGGCAAGTATAATAATCAGTGGTCCTCGAGAAGAACTGAGAAAATGTACGTCCCTTCTTTGCAGAAGTTAGGGTCTATGGGTACGAAATATTGAACACACTGTCAGACACAGCTGATGCATTCATTGGTTGATTTTTGCTAAACTTCTTTTATCATTTATATTGTTCCAAGGAATGTGTTGGGGTGTAGGGAGCAATAAGGTTGGAAATAAAGGAAAATTAAAAATAAAAATATCAAAAAATTTTAAATAAATTAAAAGGTAAGGCAAAAAAGGGCGTCAAATACCATTTTGACACCTAAATCTCTATTCATGAAAAAAATGTCATTTGGCAATCTCTCAATCATCTTGACTTTCTTTTTATTCAAATGTTTAATCTCTTTACCTGTTTAAGCACAGCCACAGGTCCTCAACCTTTAACTTTTCTTGTTTTGATGACATATTCAAACCAGTAACTATATGATATGCTTGGAGCTTTGGGATATTTTAAAGATTGATTTGGATAAAAGTTTGGTCAGTCTAAGGTAGAGCTAATAGAGGGCTGGCCTTTGAGTGAAAAAAGATCTGAATTGAAGTCCAATCTGACTCATATGAGCTATGTGACCCTGGCAAGTCACTTAACCTATTGGTTACCCAGGAAACTCTCTGAGATTATAAAGATAGCAATTCCTTATACTGATGAAATCTTATGTCCTAATTAGAAAAAAATTGGCAATCTAAACTATTTTTGTGTGAAATCATCTTTTATACTGAGCAATAGAGCACATACCTGAACACCCAGTAGATGAACTGTACCAAAATCAATTGTATCCTAATATATAGAGCATCAGAGCATTGGTCATGTCAGGAAACAACCAACCAGACAAGTCAGAAAGTTTACATGATAATTAAAAGTCAGGAGTAATTCTACTTTGTCACTTGGACATAGTTCAAGGCACGACCTAAAATTCAATGTCAACATCTGGAAATCTCGAATGGCACCTTTTCTGGGTCTAGTCTACAAGTGTTTCCTATAACTGCCATTTTTGTAAACTCAGAAGCCAGTTAGAATGCCAGTCTCTCCCCTTTGAATCCGTTCTACACCCAGCCGTTAAAGTGATATTCCTAAAGTTTCCTTGCTACTTCCTTGCTCAAGAACTTATATCTTGCCATTGGACACAGATGGTTCCGGAGGAGAAAGTGAGGCTGGTGACTTTGCACAGCCCTTCCTCACTTAAATCCAATTCACTTGCAAGTCATGGCATCACCGTCCTGAAGCTGTGGTCCCCTTCTAGAACGAAGGACAAACAATAATGATTCTCAATTGCCTTGAGTATAGAATATACACTCTCTGTTTGGCATTTCAATCCCTTCACAATCTCACTGTTATTTAACTAAGCACTTTTTCTTTGAACTGCCTGTGTCCTATGGCTGGTTTGTCAAAGTAGATAAAGCAGTGGGAGCTTGATAGTTATGGGTTTAAATGACTGTGGACCCACAAAATATCTGGAGCCTGTGCTAGTTTTGGGGGAGTGCCATGTGTGAGGAGGTGCCCAGCTGCTCTATATGAAATGAATTAATCAGAGCAAATGATTTTTAAGGTCCTTTTCTACTCTAAATTCAATCTGCTTTGGTTGTGGTGGCAATATCCATAATGATAACATTACAGACCATTTGAGGTATTGGAAATATCCCTGGGTAGTTGCAGGCCTCCCCTTTTATTGCAAAGATACCTCTAATATTGTACCATAGAAAAACACCCAGGTCAAATTATCCATGAGCAAAACCCCCAAAACCATGCCATGATTTCCCTAATAGGACATTCTCATTATCTTGCAACGAAGAAAGGGAAGTGAGAAACACCTCAGATTAGTTCCGGAGTTGGTACCTGCTTCTGAAAAATTCTTAAAGAGCTCTTTTCTTTTTATTTATATCTTAGGCTAGAAAATAGAGGCAGCTAGTGGTGCCCTGGATAGAACACTAGAACTGGATTCAGGAGGACCTGAGTTTAAATTTGGCTTCAGACACTTACTGATTGTATGACCCTGGGAAAGTCACTTTACCTCTGTTTGCTTCAGTTTCTTCAACTGTTAAAATGGGGGAAATTATAGCATCTAATCCCCAGGTTGTTGTGAAGATCAAATGAGATAATATCTGGGTTTTTTTAAGCACCTAACACAGTGCTCAGTGCATAGTAAGCCCTATACAAAAAAGCTTATTTCTTCCTTCTCTCCTCCCTCTCTCTGGGTTCTGATTTGTCATTCTCTAATAACACCAATTCTGTTAGTATTACCATCAGACAGTAACAACCCAATGAAAGATTCATAATAATGACAGGACTCTCCCTACCCATTCTATCCATCCCTGATTACCTCCTACTCTCACCACCCAATCTTTATTTAAACTCAATGATTTCTTGACTAGTAAAAAAAAAACTGATAGCAATGATGCACCAAGGAATCTCTTGGCTATCACCTGCCAAGGGTAAGGGAAGACCATGGGAAGAGTTAGTTTCTGGTTGTGACTGAAGCACACCCACAAAAAGAGCCCCCCCATCTATGTTTGATTAAAATATATATGTGGGAGTTGGGGACAGGACCAGACCAGATGCTGGACCATATGACGAACACAGAGGATCATGGTATGGTATAAAAACTGGGCATTTATATGGTACAGCTGGCTATGCATAATCTTCTCCTAATTTATAAGGCTGAAGCATCTGGTCTGCTGTTGTCATTCTTTCCAATTTTCCAACAGCCTTATCCTTGAATTTCCTGTTTAATTATGCAGTCCCACTGTGCCAAGGAAACAAGGGAGAGTCACTACTGGGGAAATAGACAGAGGCTAAAAGAACGCTATGTTTCACATGAGACAAGAAAAATGTTTTCTCCAGCTTTAGTTCCATTTCCATTTCACCTGAGGGTTCACTGAAGGACTGGTTCTCAAATATATGCTTTAAAATATATGTGTATGTGTGTATATATATATATATATATATATATATATATATACATACACAATATGTTTGTAAACATATTATATATGTATATATACATATACATACATACTATATAAGGACTTTTAACTTTCCTTTCCTTCTTCTTAAATCTCCATCATGTCCCACCAATTGGAGTCCTCTTCCCAGTGACAAAGTATAGTTCAGTAAAACAAATAAACAAATTGGTTATGTCTGACAGTGTATGCATCATTCTGTATCCCCAGTCCCTCACCTCTCTGCTCAAAGGAGGAAAGTATATTATGTTATCAGGGATAAGGTATTGAAAATGTACTATTTTAACAGGAACCACCCATTTTGCCAACCATTTGACTCTGGATCTGAGTGATAGGGGTTTCCTTTCTGTACTTTTTTTAATCTATGGAAGGGACCTTAGGCCTGCTAGTTAAGTAAACGATCTCTCAGTTTAACCGTCTCTCAGCCCCATGGTCTCTCACTGTTTAAGGCACCAAGCATTTTCACGTGATCATCCCAGGGCCAATCCTGAGCAAATCTAGAAAGTAAGTCATCTTTGGTCTTTTCCTGCCTCCCCTTTCAGTCTCTTTCCCTCCCCTTAGTACCTCTATTTGTTTGCTTCTTTGTCTTCATTCTCTCCATCCCTCAGAGTGCCTTTCTTGTGGAGTCTTGTGGAGCGGGGTCTTATTTTGTCTTATTTTTCCACATAAGCATCAGAGAACTAACTAATAATGGATTACAGTGTTAATTCTCAGTGATATTTGAATGTTAACCAGGGATTCTTCAGGATAAAAAGTCTTGAATACCCAAAGCAATGGCTCTCTAATGGCAAAATTTTAGTCACTGGTGACAAGATAGGGGAAACAGATTAGGGAGGAGGGAAAGAAAATTTACTGAAGCCCATTAAATCATATCATACCAAAATTCAATCCAACATGTATTAAATGTGTACTATGTGAAAGTACTATGGTAGTCACTGGAGGGGAGGGGGCATTTATGAAGGCAAATATAAGACAGTCCTGGCTCTCAAAGACCTTACAAGTTATAGGGCCCTGGCCAATGGGAACTCCATCTCCAAAGCATATTCTGAGGATTTGGCTTGCTGCCAGCCTGAATGGAAGAGGCTGGGGAATCCATTTCAAGAAAGCTGTGATAACTTGCAGTAGAAGGCTCCTGTTCCCCATTTTGGAGCCTCTGAAGGCATTCCATAACTGGTTGTGTCTCTTTACCACGTGGTTAGCAGACCAGATGGAGCTCTCATTGGCTAGGCCTTTGTTATACAATATCATAAGAGAATTTTTCATTTTTCTGTATTGGCTTCAGTAATACCATTTAATTAGCTCCAGCCTTTTGAATTTAGCTGAGACCTCAAAAGTTTAGCTACAGTTAATGACTGAAAAATTTCTAGCTCAGCTTTATTACCTCTTATTTACTTTAACTGAGCCGTCTTTTAGAACTGATTCTCTCTGGTTAGTTCCTTCTCTGTCTGTTTGCAAATTTCAGTTAAAATCCCCTTATGTTTGCTGATCCAATTAATATTTTTACTTGATATACATCTTTCCTTTCTACTCTTGATTCTTTGAGGTGTAAATATTATTCTTCCCTTTTGCCCTCAGTAAAATTCTAGCTGAATCCTTCCTGCTGACGTGACTAAAGATTAACATTTTTGTTAATGCTAGTTGGGACCTGTTGGTTTTTGTGTGCCATGGGACTGTGTTCAGAGCATGTAATAAACCATTCATTAAAATGTCTCTGCATATTGGTAAGTATGATTGGCAGAGGACCTATCAACAAATCCTTGAATATTTTTATATCACTATCCATTTTAAAAGATAAGGCATGTTCTGGGGTGGCTAGGTGGCACAATGAATAGAACACCGGCTCTAGAGCCAGGAGAACCTGAATTC
Organism: Pseudochirops cupreus; assembly: GCA_028627135.1. Classification (NCBI taxonomy): domain Eukaryota; kingdom Metazoa; phylum Chordata; class Mammalia; order Diprotodontia; family Pseudocheiridae; genus Pseudochirops; species Pseudochirops cupreus. Next base: position 296,774,298 of record CM053584.1, read on the forward strand.
CAGTCTGGCCTCAGACTCTCAACACTTACTAGTAATGTGACCTTGGGCAAGTCACTTAAACCCAACTGCCCAGCCTTCCCCCCTCCAAAAGACAAAAAAAAAAGTAAGGCATGTTCAAAAATAACATCCAAAGTAGAATATAATTAGTAGGTAAGAGAGACACCGGAGATGAAATGAGAGTTCATTTTATGGAAGGACCAAGGCCAGTCTACCTTCATTTTCCTTTCTATGTTTCTGGACTTCGAAACCATGCCTTTTCTACTAATGACTGACTGACTCATCCTGGAACTTCCCTCGTTACCTGAGGTCTCATTTTCCTGGAATAACCTAACCTCTCTGTGGTTTGCTCACTTTGGAATACCCCTCTTCTACATCTGTCCCTTCTCCCCCTTCTTCCTTTGGTGAGTTTCCTCCAGGAGTCTCCATTTCGTGGAAGGGTCCACGCTGGCCTGCCTTCATTCTTCATCCTGTTCTGTTTGCTGCCTCTCTAGATTTTAAAACCATGCCCCACCCTGGGTATCATCTTCCTCCTCTTTTCAGTTCCTTGAGGACAGGGATTATATTTTTGCTTATGTTTGTATTACGGATGTTCAGGAAACTGCCTGGTACATCATGCTTAATAAATGTTTGTTTACTTCCATTCTTCCTTTAGGCAATGATTACTCCTGGCAGGGAATATGGGGGTGGAATGGAATCAAGACAGTTTCAGGATGCAAGTTATACTTGATTTGGACCTTAATGAATGTGTTGAATTTCAATAGGCAGAGAGGCAGGATGGGGTGGGGACAGAGTGGGAAATCTAAGAGTAGCCCTACTGTGCTCACTAGTGCCTAATCTACTGACTGGTGTAGCTTGGTGCTGCCTAGGTAGTACTGTTCTAGACAATGTAAGGGAAACACCAAGAAATAAAAGGCTCTGTCCCTGAGAAACGCAATCTGTTTGAGAAGTCCAAATAAACCAACATGAAATAAGAGCATTTACAAGTAACATATGGACTGGAGTAAAATAGAATTGGGTCTTCAAAACATAATTTGTTAGAACCGTAGTTTATACTTTTACAGGGTCTTGTTCACCATTTCCATCTGTTACTATAGTCCCCCCTTGCCCTTGTTCTCACTTCCTTCTTCCACTACAACAAAAGAGATTTTCAATTCAGCTTAACAAAATTTATTAAGTGCCTATTGTGTATGGAACACTTTGATAAATGTTGGGGATGAGGTTATGAAAAATGGCAGAATCCCAAGAGCTTACAATTGTGCGTGTGTGTGTGTGCGGGTGCGTGTGTGTGTGTGTGTGTGTGTGTGTGCCTTTGTGTGACAGAAACAGAGAGACAGAAGCAGAGAGAGAGACAGAGAGAGAAACACGGAGACAGAGAGAAGGAGGAAAGAAAGAAGGATAGGCAAAAAGATAAAAGGAAGAAAAGAAAAAATAAAGAAAGGGGGAGGGGAAGAATTTTTTAGATAGTGAAAGAGAATGTGTCTGCTTTTTAAAGAGCTCTTTTCACTTTTAAACCTTAAAACTTTGCTGGAATTGTGGTAAGTAGAGTAATAAACATACAGAAGGTCTTGTACAGTGCCCTGTAAGCAAAAGGCCACATGCAGGGCCTGCTGAATGTGTCTGAGTTCTAACCTCTAATAAACCTGATTCCTTTAAGGGGCAAAAAGAAATGTGGTTAATACTTGTCATGGTCTTGTAGTCTGTCTCATTTCCCAATATTTTGCCAAACCTTACCGATGAGGGAGAGAACAGGGTGGATTCTAAGAAATCCTTTGAGGGCTCTTAGTCTGAAATGAATTACTCAAGCAATCTTTTGGCAGAGTTACAAAAGTTTATTGTTATGCTGACTTTGCAGCAGGCAGGAGAGGAAAGTAAGGGGACCTGCAAAGTGCAGGGGTTAGAGATACAGTTTTTAAAGCCATAAAGCTGTCAATCAAAGGTTAATTATGCTAACTAGGTGGGTAAGGGAGGAATTAGGGAGGAGTTTAGGAGTGGTCAGTGCTTAAAGGGACATGTACTTTTTATACCAACTGCACAGGCATATTGCCCATAATTCACTGGGACATCCCCCTCGGTGGGGGGGGGAGGGGGCTACCAAGAAGCGTGGTTTTTGCCTTGACACATCACTAGGTTACTTTTGGTCAAGGATGACTGAGATAGGTCCAGTCTGTTACTCATCTTTGACAATATGGCTGTTGGGAGGATAGGTTTGATTGTGCCAAATTAGGGATTCAAGAGGTACCATATTGGGAGGGAATTATCTTTTCTGATAATGTTGTTCAAGGTTTTTGGGTGCAGCTGGCCACTTAGAACAAAGGAGGCATACATTTCTCTAAATTAAGGGTTTGTTTATGAAATGCTTGGGTGATGTATTCATGGCTATGGCTAAACAATTAATGAACTGTAGCTAGGCAGACTGCTGGCTCAGGGAAGAGACTTTTAGGCTGGGGGCAGGGGAGAGGTAGAGTTAATGCCTTTATGGCTGTGGGAAGTGTGGTTTTTACAACTTAATTGCACAGGCTTATTACAAACTGATGTTACAGAGGTAGGTACCTGAACACAAGTGAGATTTCGCAAACTGAAGTTATAACAATGTTACAAACAAAGTTACAAAGGCACCCCAGCACGGCATCACTTACCACCTAATTGACTTCTCTAGTTCTTGGCTCTTCTTCTCCTTGTAGTCTCACTTCTGGTGGCTATCTCAATCTTCCTTTTTTCATGCTTTAAATTTATATTAATGCACACTTATTAAATTTATATGTGTAATTATATATATATATATATATATATATATATGAAATTAACAAGCATTTGTTTTCTCTCCCTCCCACTATCCATTGCAAAAGAAAGAAGAAAAACTAAACCTTTGTAATAAATATGGATAGTCAAGCCAAACAAATTCCCATATTGACCATGTCCAAAAATGAGTATCTCATTTTCCATGGTGAGTTCAATACTTCTCTGTTAGGTGCTGGATAGCATTTTTTTAAATCGTCCATCTTCTGGAATAATAATTGTTTATTATGTTCTTAAGCCTATTCAAGTTATTCATTTTTACAATGTTGTTATTGTATAAAATGTTCTCCTGGTTCTGCTCACTTTATTCTGAGTCTTCATGCAAAATTTCCCAAATTTCTCTTTTTCGTTTTGTGTAGCACAATAGCATTTCATTACATTCATAGGACAAATTTTCACCATTTCCCACTTTTTGGAAACTTTTTTTGGTTTCTAAGGTTTGGTTTGCTATTTGTTCTTTTGGGTTTTTTTTTTTGGCAACCACGAAAAGAGCTGATTACAAATTTTTTTGCTTTAATGAATCCTCAAATTCAGGGGAAAAAAAATCTCTTTGTGGATACAAGCCCTGTAGTAGCATGTTAAATCAAAGAGTATTCACAGAAACTTTTGGGGCATAGTTCCAAGTTCTTTTCTAGAATGGTTTTACCAATCCATAACTCTATCAACAATGCATTAATATTCTTTGAATTCAATCTTTCAATCTGTTTGGGGTGTTTATAATATTTCCAGTTCTGATTGTTCCTTCAGCTTGGAACCCACAAAACCTGCACCTGGCTTTCATTCTGGCTTAATGTTCTGTTATTTGATTTTGACTTTGGTTCTCATTTTGGTTTCCCTGCTCCCTCCCCCCAGGATAAGAGTATCTGTGAAACACTATAGAACTGGGATGAATCATCTGACCCAACTAGGTGTGGATATTGCTGTAATTGTTCACTAATCCTTGATTTCTTTTTCCCAAGAAGTAGGAAGCAACAGCAAACACAATTTGTGAAATATGTGGAATTTATGGCAACATAATTTTAAAGGGTATAAGTATGGGAAAGGAAAAATATCCTGAAGTTGCCTTGGACTCAGGAGAACCCTCAAATCTGAGTTCTGCCAGTGACTAATTCTGAAATCTGAATAGGTCATTTTACAACTCTATGCCTCAGTTTCCCTGAGGCAAAGTGTGAATAATAATGCTTGTACACTTCATTTTAACCTTCCAATTTAATTATTTAGCGTTCTGAATGGATTTGTTTATTGGAATGGACCCCATAAATAAATTCATGCCATGCTAATCCCTGATGCTAATCAATATTTACTAGTATTAGAATTAGCTGGTGCATCATTAGTATTTAAATATTTAAAGGACAAATGGCTCTCTAATGGTGAATTTCAAGTTTCAGTGATGAGACAGTACTCTCCAAACCTTGTTTGGCACTAAATCTGTTTACATGTAAACAGTGTAGAGTGTAAACAGTTTGCATGTAAGCAGTAAAAAGTTGTCAAAGTCTGTCTAACTAGCTTTCTAAAACCCTGGTCCTTTCCTTCTAGGAAAGTTTTAAAAGTCTAATTGATGCCATTTCAAGAAATACCATTTCCTCATGTACAAATTAATTGTACAATTCTCCCTTATGACAGCAACAATAAGAAGTTAAGCAAAAGTGAAGATAGTAATTGCGTCTGACAGCATGTTTGGCAATCCATATCTGTATTCCCCCTTCCTCTCTACTATGTGTTAGACCCTGTGTTAAGTGCCTTCCAAATATTATCTTCCTATGTCCTCACAATAACCCTGTGAGGTAGGTGCTAATATTATTCCCATTTTATATATGAAAAACTGAGGCAAATGGAGATTAAGTGACTTGTCCAGGGTCACTTAGTGAGTAAGTATCTGAGACCATAGTTGAACTCAGGTCTCTTTGACTCCAAGCCACATAGCTGCCTCAAGAATGAATGCAATGAGTAAGTACTTTAAAGATGAACATTCTCCAGTATTAGTTCATAAGACTTTTATTTGGCTGGAGTTTTCTCTTGTTCTGGATTCAATTATAATTGCTCTATACCTGGAACATATTTTCTACTCCAGGGATTTTTTTTTTCCTTTTAGACTTAGTAGGGACTGGAGAAAAACTCTAGTATAATGCTTAGTTGGTTATGTGACCCTAAAGTCTCTGCATATGGCGTGTGTGCTAGAATTAGTTCTGGACTACTAATTGTTAAATTGTCAGCAATTGGCAACCACAAGCAATTAGGGCTTGATTTATTCTGTTGATTGTTTAGACTTAAGAAAGGACAGGAGTGGGAGAGTTTGGGGAAGAGGGGGAATCATGCTAATTCAGCTTAAAAGTGTGGGGGTGGGGGTGGTGGAGCCAAGGTGGTAAATTAGGGGCAACCAGCCAGCTGAACTCTCCTAGCATTCCCCTCCAAATAACTTTAAAATAATGTCCCAGCAGAGCCAACAAAAGGTTGGAGTGAGATATTTTTCTGGCCTGAGAAAACTTCAGAGGTCAGTAGAAAAAGTTTGTGTCACAGAGATAGAGGCCTGTCCAGAGCCTACACATGCAGCCATGGTGACAACCCACAGCAGCAGCAGCTTTCAGAGCTCAGAGACCATATGGAGGTCAGACAACTGGTCAGAAAGAGATTGCACTGAGTATAGCTGGTACTGATTGGCAAATTCTATTGCTCATACTCACTTCCAGAGAGGAGAGGTGCACTGGTGGTTGATCACAAGGGAGCAGGGCCCGTTTTCCCAGTTGAAAGTAAAGAGAACTTGTTCTTTTGACTTCAGGAGACCAAGGACCCATCTTGAGTCTTGAGAGGGAAGACCAAGAGAGCAGTGACCACACTTTTCCCAGGATCACAACCAAGTACCAAAAACTTGCAGATCCTCAGAACTAGGTCTGAAAACAGCATGAAAAAATCTGAAACTTGAGACAGTGTCTTTCTACCCCTAGGTAAACAGAGCCCAACTTTAACATAAAATTCAGAGTCAAGAAATAGGCTGGAAAATGAGCAAACAACAACAAAAATAATTTAACCATAAAAAACTATTATGGTAACAGGGAAGACCAAAACATAAACTCAGAACAAGACCTAAAAATGTGAAAACTGAAACAATAACAACAAAAACCTCAAAGAAAAATACCAACTAGACCCAAACTCAATAAGAATTCCTGGAAGATTCAAAGAAAGAGATGAATGGTAGAAGAAAAATTGGGGAAAGAAATGAGAGTGACATAAGAAAATTATGAGAAGAGAATTAACAGCTTGTTAAAAGAGACTTAAAAAAATACAAAAGATAGTAACATCTAAAAAAGTAGAGTTGGTCAAATGGAAAAAGAAATACAAAATCTTGCTAAAGAAAATAATTCCTTAAGAATTAGAATTGGGTAAGTGGAATCTAATGACTCCATGAGACATCAAGAAACTAAAAAAGAGTCAAAAGAATGAAAAAAAGAAAAAGTCTGAAATATCTCTTCAGAAAAAAAAAACTGACCTGAAAAAGAGATTGAGGACAGATAATTTAAGGATTATTGGACAAAAGCCATGATCAAAGAAAGGTCCCAGACATCATATTTCAAGAAATTGTCAAGGAAAACTGTCCTTCATCCTTCATGCAAAGGATGAAATAGAAATGGAAAGAATTCACTTACATGTGAACTTGTTTCACCTAATACAGACTTGTACCACTCGTAAACTTCTTTGAGCTGCAGATAGGTTAGACTAGAGACAGAATGATGATGGTTGATTGCCACAGGTCATGGGACAAATGAGAGGGTACACAGTGGTAACCCTACATTTTCCATGGCTGCCTGAAATCCTTTGGCAGGCTGCAAGCAGCCTATGGCTATATGTTGTGCAGCCGTGACCTAATAGAATGCAAACTCCTAGAAAACAGAAATTGCCTTTTTTGGTCTTTGTATCACTAGTGCTTAACATAGCACATGTACCTGGTAGAGGTAGTGCTTGTTAAAAGCTCTTTTGTTAGTCGATTAATTTCATTTTACTGATGAATAAACTGAGGATCAGAGAGTTAAACTGAATTGTCCAAGGTCATACAGATTGGAAGTTGAAAACAGGTATCTGTGAAATGATCAAGATTGATTCCATATCATTTTTTAAATGATCCTATTTATAATTAATTGATTTTGTACTATTGCTGCTTAAGCCATGGTTCTTTGTCTCTGATAGTTAAAAAATTCAGCAGGCCTTCAATGAGTTAAGTTTAGAAATCTAGTTCTAGTGCTAATCACCATTCATTCTTGTCTCAAGGAAATCTGCTATCCTTGACAGATGCAAGTGCACATCAAGGATGTTTGGTCCCCTAGCTCTAACACTGCAGGTGAATTCAAACAATGAACATTTCTTAGTCACAGGAGGGAGGGAGGCAATTGTTGCTAGCCTCCCAATTTCCAATCAATCATATTGTTACCTACACCTGAGTTCTGTAACCAATCGTATTGATTTCATCATTAATAATTTTGAGCTCTTATAACCAATCATAACTTGTTCTTTGCCAATGAAATCCTATTCTTTGTTCTGTTATACCCAAAGAGAACTCTCTTGCTTATTCAAGGTCTTTGCTTTGCCAAGGAAACTGAGATACTGTTTATTGGTAAATTTATGCTTTACAAATAAATAAATTGATCATCCCAGGAACTTAGCCCCTCAGTTTACCTTATTGTAACTGTTACATCTGGACTCCAAACCCAGTCCTCTTTTCATTCTACTGCATTATCCCATTCACCACCTAGAAGAAAAGAGGTCAGTGCAATTTGTAAACCTGGAGTTTTTACCATGTAATCTTTCCTTCATATTATTCATAAAGATTTTAAACAAATCACATCTTACATAAATGCTATAATCTCTCTGTCTTTCTGGGGAGAATGTCTATTAGCTTGGTCTTTTATTCCATTTAGCAGCAAACTAATCCAGGTTCCTGTTGATAAGGAAGTTGTACCACCCATCCTGCTTGGGAACCATGTCCAAGACTATTTGAAACTTGGCTCTAGCATAGACACTGGTTCTTTATCACCCACAGCCCACAGATAGCTCTAATAGATTAATCAGACAGAATTCCCCTTATGGAGACCTTTAGTCCACTGGTAATGTACTCCTCTACACAGTCCTGAATACTGACATACAGTCTTAGAATTAAAGACCTGTGTGATGCTTCCATTGCTTCTGGCTGAGACTTGAAAGAAAGCTACTGCAGCAATATGAGGTATTCTAAAAACTACTAACTACCTGAGCTGCTCATTTCTGTTTATGTCTGAAAATCCATCTCATTGTGCTCCTCTAATTGAAAATATGTGCCCATGAAAATAAAAATTTTCTCTTCAAGTTATAAACAGTTTCATTCTCCTCAGTTAGGAAATAGTTTTTTTATGCTAAGGAATTCTTTTAGCCCATATCTAATGGATTATAGATTCAAAAGACTGCCTGGATGAACCTCCCCCTGGTATGTTGTCTGAGAACCTCTCGTGGCATTCCAGATCATAGGACTATCATACTGGAAGAGACCTCAGAGGCCATCTAATGCAACCCTTCATTTTACAGATGACCAGGAGTTAAGTTAGGAAGGCTAACCAAAGGTCATATAGCCAATGCCAGAGACAAGATTTGAATCTAAGTACTCTGACTCTTTCACCTTTTTTTTCTACCTTGTATTATCAATTTGTATTTACTAGGCTGCCTTCTGCATGGTAGCTCATATAATTTACAAAGACATTTCCTCCCAACATCCTTATGAAGTAGGTAGTGCAAATATAATTATCCCTACTCTTGTCACAACCAACCCCTCTGAGATTCAGTTTCCTCATTTTTAAAATTAAGAAGAGTAATAATTGCACTGCCTACATTGCAAGGCTTGTGAGTACTCAATTCAAATCAACTAGATGAGTAATCCACAAGCATATTATGTTCCAAGCACTGAACTAGGTACTGGGGTTAAAAAAAAAGTTATCCTTATTATGAGACAAAGATCTCTTCTTTAAGTTTGTGTAGCTAGATGGTGTGGTGGATAACAACAGGAAGACTCATTCCTGAGTTCAAATCCAGCCTCAGACACAAGCTGTGTGACTCTGGGCAAGTCATTTAACTCTGTTTGCCTCAGTTTCCTTTTCTATAAAATGAGTTTGAGAAGGAAATAGCAAACCCCTCCCGTATTTCTTCCAAGAAAACCCTAAAAGGGGTCACAAAGATTCGGACATGGAAATGACTAAGTAACAAAAATAGGTTACAACTGATTTTATAAATTTACTACTAAAAAAAAATTAATAAATAAAATTAGTACTGGCAGAAGAAAAAGTAGAATACGTAAATAACTCTCTCTAAGAAAAAAAAAATCAACAAGCCATAAATGAACTCCCTAAGAAAAAATTCCCAGAGCCAAATGGATTCACAAGTTGTAATGGTAATGGGATTTGAAGACCTTCCATGCCCCTTGTGTTGGCAAGCAAACAGGTACTTAGAACCTTGTTTCAAGTTCATGATTGTATCAAGTATTAAGATCCAGAACCTGTGAATCCCACAATGGGATGAACTTGCTGATATAACAGGAATGGATGGAACAGGGAGGAAAAAATACAATATATAAGGAAAAGCCCAAGCTAGAGAACCAGAACTTCTTCTGAGAGCTGCTGAGAACTTCTGAGAGTCAGCCAGAACTGTCAGGAACAAGAGCTGCTGGGAGCTGGAACTGCTGGGAGTAAGCAGCATGGAGGCTGAGGAGCTACTGCGAGTGAGGAAAGGAGGATCTTTGCTTGAGGGAGTGAGTAAGAGAGGAGGATCCTTGCTTGAGGGAACCTGTTTTGTTTTGAAGGCTTGGGAATGTGGATGCTTGCTGCATTGACTATGTGTACCAACTTCGTGGTTACTGTAATGACTTTGACTTTCTGGTTTTGAGACTCAGTTTTCTGTCATTTAAATAAATGCTTTGGTTCTGTCCTCCATGTGGAGAGCCTGTTACATTTTGTGATTCACAACTACACCAGCATATTCATAGCTACCATGGGTGCTGTGAATATCATGTTGCTGATACACAAGTGAATTCTACCAAATGTTTAAAAAATAATTATTTCCAGTACTATATAAATTATTTGGAAAAATAGACAAAACAGGAGTGAATCCTAGCAGATTCCTTTTATGACACAAATATGATGCTGATATCTAAACCACATAGAGCCTAAACAGATGAATAAAACTACAAATTGATTTCACTAATACAAAGAATTTGAATAAAATACTAGCAAAGAGATTACAGCAATATATCACTAAGATTGTACATTATGACCAGGGAGAGCTTATATCAGGAATATAGGGCTGGTTCAAAATTAGGAAAACTATCAGCATATATGACCATGTCAATAGCAAAAACAACAAAAATCATATAATTTTCTCAATAGATGCAGAAAAAGCTTTTGACAAAATACAGCATTCATTCCTATTAAAAACAGTAGAAAGCATAGGCATAAATAGAACCTTCTTAAAGATGATAAGTAATATCTATCTAAAACCACTAGCAAGTATTATCTACAATGGGGATAAGCTAGAAGCCTTTCCCATAAGATCAGGAATCAAGCAAGGTTGCCCATTATCATGACTATTATTCAATATTTTGTCTTTTTTTTTCTTAGATTCACTTTTGTTTATTTTTAGTTTACATTATTCATTTCCACAAGATTTTGAGCTACAAATTTTCTCCCTATCTTTCCCCCACCCACCACCCCAAACAGCAATCCCACTGTATAACCTCTCCCCCAATCTGCTCTCTCTTATTTCCTCCCCCATTATCTCTCTGACTTTCCTGTAGGGCAAGATGGATCTCCCTATCCCAGTGCCTGTATATCTTATTTCCCAGTTGCATGTAAATAAT
>CM053584.1:296785457-296809084 GCA_028627135.1 Pseudochirops cupreus
ACACACACACATACACACACACACATACACACACACACACACATATATATTACCACATTTGATCAAGTATAAGAACATAGGTTTATTCCCAGGACCTTGATTTCCGTACTTTCACAACCAATATTTGTTGGGGGTTATTCAATAAAGCAAGAGAAGGGAAAACCGCAAAGCACAGTTTTGTTTCTTATTCAAGTAGCATACTAGTAATTTCAAATTAATGAGGATGTTTACTCTCTAGTACAAAATTTGCACATATTAGCTTATAAAATATGGATAAGCTGGTTTCCTATAGCAAAATACAGTGTTGCCATTTCAAAAATGAAAATTGGAGAGACTTTGGGGGAAAAAAAATCAGCCTTAGGAATTGCCTCACATTTTTGCAATGGTTAGCCTATTATTTGTAGTTTTGAAACTTTATTGGTCCCCAATCTAATCTTTTCTGAGTATAAAAACATTAACATATGGTTTAACACAGCACAGGGCTGGAAAGTCCATATCCCAAATGCGCATTGTATGCAGGGTGACATTCACACTAAATATCATCCCACAGGGTCTGTACTCCATTTTACCTGGGATTGGAGAGCCATGAAATCTCTGGAAAAGTTGTTCATGAGTCTGAACCAAATGGTGCACAGTGTACTGAGATACTAACAGTGTCTGCTTCTGCCAAAGGTTGTGGCTCAAATGTCTCTCTAAGTAACATTAAAAATCTGCTGCTTCATGCCTATGAATTTCAATATTTATAGTGTTCAATAAAATGGTCCACTGTCAGAGGGAGATGTGCCACTGTGCACTCTCTGAGCAGATGGGCCACAATATGGCACATTTACATGGACCAGCTGTGGAGAGCAGAAATGAATGCTGGTCATAGGCAGGGTACAGGCGCCACATCTGGAATTCGAACAGACTGGCCTCTGTCCCCATTGTCAACTTTCCTAGAGCAGGATGAGCTCTGATTTAAAGCTGCTCACCAGTGTACCTTAAACTGTATCAAGAGTGCTCATTAACACAAGAGACTATAGTGAGGTTTAGGGCCTGGAACTTCTCTGTTGGGCAGCTGTTAGAATCTGTGGGTGATGCTGTGGAGTCTATCATAGAAACACCCAGGGGAGACATTCTCTCATGCATGGTGCAGTGTTCTATATTTAACGTTAAAAAATAATTCCCATGCATTGTGCTACTTTTTACATTGAACATTTTTTGATCAGAAGAGAAAATATATTAAGGAAAATGGACTATCTTAGGGATTTTATTTTAATAATTTAGTATAGATGTTCATATTTTTTCAGGTTCTCAAAAGGCAATGACCAAGAAATCTATAGAACTTCGGATAAAAATGCTCATAGTTCAAGTACATAATTAAAAGTTTATAAAATTGAGAAGGCTCTGAGTCTAAATTATTGCTTTATGATATTGGTATTTGGGTCAGCCAATCAAAAACCATCTATATTTCTTTCAAAGAACATTGTCATTAAATCGTTCTGCTGACTCGATCATGAGTTCCAAAAACATGCCTCTCCCAGGCAAAGATACACCTATTACATAAAATGTGAGTGAAAAGTTTATGTCTCAGGAAAATATCTTTTGTAAACATTTCTTTTTCAATCTGCTCTCAGTCTTTTATCAACATATGCTTGCCATAAATTAGCTTCAAAAACAAATGCATATGGTCTTTAATCCATTTTTCTTTTATTTAAAAAGTTTATCTGCTTCTTTTCTCATACCTACTCAAAGTTTATTTCTAGTTGTTGCAGAGTTGTTTCAGTCCCATCCAAATTTCTGTGATTCCATTTGGGGTCTTCTTGGCACAGATACTGGAGTGGTTTGCCATTTCCTTCTCCAGCTCATTTTACAGATGAGAAAACTAAGGCAAAGAAGATTAAGTATGTAAGTCATCTACCTGATTCCAATCCCAGTGCTCTATCCACTGCACCACCCAGCTGTCCCACTGTTTCTAGTATCATATCCCATCACTGAATTAAATGCTCCTTCCCTCTATATACATTGCATTGGATTAGTATATATATATATATAAAATATGTATATGTGTATGTATACATACACACATATAATATGTAAAGGTATTCAGTGAACCAACTCATAATAATGGTTAGCATCTATACAATCCGTTACAATTTTCTCATTTTTATCCTCACAACAACCCTGGGAAGTAGGTGCTATTATTTTCCCTACTTTACAAATGAAGAAACTAAGGCAAACGGAAGTTAAGTGATTTGCCCAGGGTCACAGAGGCAGGATTGTCACTCTGGTCTTCCCAGCTTCACGTACCATTCTATTCACAGACTTTTTTTTTTAATTCTGTAATTTATTAGAGTTTTGTCTTTCAAAATCAATTTTCTTTTTTTTTTGTAACCCAAACCAAAATAATTCATGGATGTAGAGATTCCTTACGTGGAAATTCCCTCTACTAATCCCTAGGCTATTTCTCTGTAACTTATCTTCATTTCCTATACCAAAAAGTTAAGTGACTTCCTCAGGATCACTCAACTAGTATGTGTCAGAGGCAAATCTTGAACCTGTCTTTTTGACTAAAAGGATGGTTCTCTTTTATCTCATTCTACCCAACATTCATCTATGTGGAACTCGAAAATAAAAAATTCATCTTGCCCTATTTAGTGCCATACCTTAACAAAAAAAGCTCTACTTAAAACAATCATCGGGAAAATTGTATCATACAGCTACTTTTCACGTATTTAAAAGATAAATGAGGCCCAAATGTACTACTCATTGATTAAGCGAGTGAATAAGTGAGTGAGTGATAGTATACTGTGGTACTAATTAACACACAACTTACTACCAAATAACTAGAATATGGTGGTCTAAGGAGAGCAATGATTCTTTACAGTCCCTGCAGCAATTCTCTTCCATGAGGTTTTGGGTTTTTTTGTGAGTTTTTTGTTGTTGTTGTTTTTTTTTTTACTACACATTCAGTATTATGAAGACATAATATTAATGGCAACCCCCACGAGCACACCTCAGTGACACACACCATAAGGACTCTATCAACACGCACAGTGGGGGAGGGGCTACTGTACTAACTGTGTTTGAATTACACATTTTTACTGCTAATCATGCGAAGTCTGAACTATAGGCTGTGATGATAGCCTGACTGAATTAAATGTACCAAAAACTGGCCATCATATAAAAGACTGGATATTGTTACATGTCCTACACAATGTCTGACTCATAGCATATGTATAACTCCTCCTGCCCTACCTGGCAACAATTAAATTGTTCATCAAGTAATTCAATTCGATTTTTTTTTTTTACTGAGATCACTGTATTTTTTCCTTGTAAAAAATTGTTCTGTATTTGATCAACATCATTGAACATGAACTTTCCTGGCTGATGTACTGAAGAACAAAAGATAATTGTCCATGAAATCACAGCTCTATTGTGTTAATTTACATTTTAAAAGAACATAATAAATTCAGGTAGTTTCAAAGCTATCTTATCTGTCTGTTTCTCCTTCTGAAGCCCTTTCTGTTCCGTACATTTAAAAAATACTTCAATTGACTGTTCTTTCTTTTCTTATTTGGCAAATGCTTATTGCGAGTCCCCCCTTCCAAATGCATCCCTAAATTAAAATAATATATCTCATAATAAATAAGTATAGTGAAATAAAGCAAATCCACACATCGGCCACGTCTGAAAATGCATATTTAAATCTGCCTCTGAAGTGCCCCATCCCTTTTGGAGTGCCTTGCCCGCTTATCCTATCACCAGTCTTGTCCTGCCAAGCGTCAGCCTTTGATTACTCCCCCCATCTGCTGCCTTTGCTTCTATTCACGGGCCACTGACTGTCAGCGCGCTTCATCATCGGTCTTCTGGTGCAGCGGTAGGATATTGTATTGATCAGAGTTTTTAAGTCTTGCAGAGTTATTTTTCTTTATGATTTTATAGTTATTATTTACATCATTCTCCTGGTTTCACTCACTTCACTCTGCATCAATTCAAATGTCCTCCCGGGTTTCTCTGGGACTATTCCTTTTCATCTCTTCTTATAGCACAATGAAGTATTCCATCATATTCATATACCATAATTTGCTCAGCTATTCTCCAGTTGAAGGGAACTCCCTTAGTTTCTAATTATTTGCTAAATAAAAAACAGTAGTATTTGTGGAGTGTTTTTACGATTTGTAAAGAATATATATATATAATTGTTATATATTGTATATATGATATATAATATAGATATAATTTGGCCTTACAACAACCATGTGAGGCAGGGAAGGTCTATAATTATCCCCATTTTATAGATGAGAAAACTGAGTCATGATTTGCTTGTCTCACAGCTAATTAGGTATCTGAGATGAATAATAAAATCAGGATCACCTGACTGCCAGTCTAGGACTCTGTCCACTGTGCCTTTCCCTCTTTCTTTGACCTCTTTATGATATATGCCTACCAGTTGTATCAGGGGGTTTTAAGGGTATGCACGGTTTAGTGAGTTTGGGGGTTTAGTTCCAAATTACTTTCCAAAATAGTTGTGTCAGTTCACAGCTCCACCAACAGTGTAGCACAGTGCTCGACTCCCCATGGTCCTTCAACAATTAATATTTTTCTTTTTATCATTTTTACTAATCTGCTGAGTGGGAGATTTTTTTAGTTTTCATTTCCGTTGTTGTCAGTGATTTGGAGCATTTTTTCATATGGTTGTTAATAGCCTGGATTTCTTCCCTTAAGAACTACCTGTTCGTATCCTCTGGCCATTTATCTGTTGGAGAATAACTTTTGTTCTTATATATTTGAATCAACTAGTTATTTATCTTGGATGTCAGATCTTCATCAGAGAAACTCCCTACAATATTTTTTTCAAAATTCACTGTTTCCCCTCTAATTTTAACTGCATTGATCTTTATTTGTACCAAACCTTTCAATTTTATGTAATCGAAATTTACCTTTGGAACTCTCTCTCTCTCTCCCTTCTTTAGTAATGGATTCTTCCTTTTCTCTATGGTTGCAAAACATATCTTCTTCTTTGCTTCTCTAATTTATATTTAGTTTTTTTGAGGCTGAATTTCCCTAGTTTCCTAGTTCCCCATGTGGCTACTCATGACCTGAACCCATTCCTGATCAACACAGAAGTTTTGACCTGCTCTTTTTCCAACCTGGTCCAGTTCACCCCTCCTTAAGCAGCCTAGTGACACCTACCACCACCACTTCCAATGGTTCATCAAATTGGTGCCAGGTTAGCAAAAACACTTGATTGACTTTGGCCAATTGAATTATAGCTCAAAACTCCCTAACTCAAGTGATCAACCAGCCTCAATCTCCCCAGCAGCAGAGTCTGCAGGTATGCAACCACCACACCTAGCTCTATAATTTAAGATGTATCCTTTTATATTTATAGCATGTTTCTGTTTATTGTAGTATATGATGTGAGATCATATAACAAACATTTGTAAAGTGCCCACTATATACGAAGTAGTGTGCAGGTAACAGGAATACAAAGACAGAGAGTAAACTCTCCCCGCACAATGCATTCTCAGTGAGGTTGTATTTTACTGAAGAGAAAACACGTGTAAATAATACAAAGTAGAAATAAAATAATTCAGAAGGATTTCAAGATGACCATAGTGCTAATAATTAGGAAAAGGAAGGAATAGAGGAGAAGGTCAGGAAATATTTTTGTGTAGAATGACATCTGTACCATACTTCAAAGGAAGCAACGGATTCTATAAAGTAGAAGTAAGGAGGGAGTGCATTCCAGACATAGGGAACCATATGCAAATGCATGGAAATGAGAAAGGGAAAGAATTAAGTCATGGAGACAAAGTTGAAATGACTCCTTTTTTTTATGTGCCTGTTTATCATTCTGGACAGGGAAAAAATATAGTTTAAATCAATAAAAGTCTCCTTATGCCATTATGAATCCAAAATACACTTTGAAGGAACGAATGAAATTTCTGTGAATGTAATAAACACACAGTCTTCTGATCAGGGTATATGGTAAAGAGAGTTCACGCCAAGTCACTTGTGCTAATATGGAATAAACATTTCCCAATGGACTCCATCATCCACTCTACTTACCTCCTATCAAGTGTGACAGATGCAGGCATCACCATCACAAATAGTTCCATCTCTGGGTGTCCATCAGGCAGGCAGTGTTCCAGGGCAGAGTTGTTTGGCTCAACATGTGCTGGTCATGGACTGCTGAACGCACAAGTTTTCCCATCTTGTGGGGGGTATGCTGACCCCACTGTTCCTGACAAGGAACAAATCTATTTCTTCCTTTTCCAATGTTGAAAAGCTCAGAAAAATTATCTTTTCTCTCATATTAAAGATAGTCTATTTTTAAATTTATTCCTATATGTCTAAAGTATGTGTTTTCTACTTTTACTTTCCATTTTTTTCTATCATAATAAAGGTTTAGTTTTACACTTTAACTACATACCTTTAACAATAATGAATAGCATGATAGCAATCTGATACAGAATCAAGTGTCTGTTCAAATTCACTCCTTATTGGCCAGGATTGTTTTTGGGTTGATCTTTAAACGAACAAAAATTCCTCAATAAAGCTATAAGTGATTAAAATGTTTAAAGAGCTTTGCAGTTCTTCAATTTAGGTGACCATTATGGGTGTTTATGGTATGGTTTCTATAGTACTTAATCAGGAATACTTTCTACAGCCTCCCCCAAAACTGGTCATTCAGTTTCTGCTTGAAGACTTCCAGTAAGGAAAACCTGTGATGGTTATTTCCAGTAATGTTTACGTCCAGTGATGTGTTTTTTTCATAACCTATTAAGGCAGTCTGCTCCACTTTATAGAGCACAGATTACTAGCCAAAATCTTCCCCTCTTCAACCTCTATCTGCTGCCCTTTGCTCTGTCCTGTGGAACCATGAATATCAAATTGAAACCCTCCTTCACATGACCCTTCAAATATCTGATGACAGGTGTGATATGCTCCTTAAAGTCTTCTCTTTTCCAGATTCAATATCTCTAGTTCCTTCAACTTATTACTGTATATCATGATTCAGATCCTTTCACTATTGTGGAAACCATCCTCTGTACTTGATCCAGCCTGCCAATGTCCTTCTTAAAATGTAATGCCTAGAAGTTCTCTAGATATGACCTGACTAGGGCTACACTTTGGCATTTGCATAAAACCCATTGGTGGGGACACACACGTTGGTGGGAAGAATAATTAATTACTCCAGCTCCATGCCTGCCTGAGGGGTGGAGTTAGTGAAAACTTGAGAGAAGACAGATCTCAATTCTTCTGACTTCCAGTTTCAAGAATGGACACTTGAAATACCAGACTGTCCAGAAAGAGAACCTCTCAAGGAAGGGCCTTGGAAGGAAAGAAAGATTCATTATTGTTGTTTCAGTCATGTCCCACTCTTCATGACCCCATTTTGGGGTTTTCTTGGCAAAGATACTGGAGTAGTGTGCCATTTCCTTCTCTAGCTCACTTTACAGATGATGAAACTGAGGCAAATAGTATAAAATGACTTGCTTAGGGACACCCAGCTAGTAAGTGTTTGAATCCAGATTTGAACTCATGAAGATGAGTCTTCCTGATTACAAGTCCAGTGTTCTATCCTAGTTGTCCTAAAGAAAGACTAGGGGAAAGCTAATACACAGAGGAGTCAGTGGCTCTAGCATGTCCTGATTCCCAGTTTGCCATACTGAAGAGTTCAAGGAATACCCGTTAAGTGAGATTAAGCACTTTCTTTAGGCTGAACCATCTCCCTCCCAATGGGAAAGTTCATTTACTCTGTGTATTTCTTGGTATGTTCTAATTTGTATATGTTCTCTGATATTTGTTTGGTATGGCCATGGATAAATGGGCTTATTTGCTACTTATTATATGAGGGAAGGGGAGTCAAGCTTTCAGATAACAGTTTTAGGGCATTCATTCCCTATTAAGGATTAGTGATCAGGACCTAAAAATTATTTTCCCTAGACCAGGGGTAGACAAACTATGGCCTGTGGGCCAAATCTAGCCCATAACCTGTTTTCATTGGGCCCAATACACCGGGAATGTTCTTTCACATTTTTCAATAAAGTTTTATTGTATTTTAAAATATAGAAAAAAAATTTAGCTCCACAGGCCATACAAAAACATGTGGCTGTCCAATTTGGTCCCCAAGCCACAGTTTGCTGACCCCTGCCCTAGACAGACTTATTTATGAATGCAGATAGATATAATTCTAGCCCAGGACCCTTTCTCTGAGGAGAGCAGAGTGACCGGCCTCATGAACCCAATATCCTGCTCTTTTCCTGGCAGGGATGAGATTATCTTTTGGAGAGAGAGTGAAAGGGTGACTCCAGAGATAATATTCACAACTCACTGTGAGTCACACTTAGACAGCCCTATGTGGACATACATCTAACCTACATCAGCAACACACATCTTACAGGATAAAGACCACCAGATGAGCATCTTCTTTGCAGTTTAAAGTATTAGCAAGTGCTGTGGGGTATTAAGAGGGCAAGTAATTTCCCAGAATTACACAGCCAGTCCATATCCCAGAAGTATGACTTAAACCCAACTCTTCCTGATTCTGAGGCTGGCTCTTTCTCCGTGATGCTGTGAAGCTTCTCATGTTTTTCACACTCCTAGTTGTGTTTTCCTGATTACGTATAGGTAGCTAAGTGGCTCAGTAGATAGAGCCCTGGATGGAGTCAGGACGACCTGAACTAGAATCATGTCTTGGGCACTTAACGTGTTTGTGGTAGTTGTAAGAATCAAATGGGGCAATAGTAGGAAAGCATTTAGTGCAGCACCTAGCACCTAGCAATTGCTATATAAATGTAAGCTATCGTTACTGCATGACCATGGGCAAAGTTAACCTTGCTCATCTTCAATTTCCACACCTATGAAATAGGGTATTGTAATAATAGCACCTACCTCCCAGGGTTATTATGAGAACCAAATGAATTAATACATATAAAGTGCTTTGAGAATCATAAAACACTGTATAAATGTTACTATTGCTTTTATTATGATTATTGTTATTATTAATATACTTCTGTGGTTGAGGAATTTTTAAAAAACACAAGTTTAAGATGACTGCTAGACTTCGTCTTCTTAGATTTAGTAGCCTGACAAGAATTTTTTGAATCCTCATTTGATTACCCACCATGTTAATTACCCTCCCTGGTTTCGTTCCATCCACAAATTTGACAAGTATGCCATCTATACCTTCATTCAAATCATTAGTCATTAATAAACATGTCAAAAATAACAAAACCAAATGGATCCTATTTGACATTCCATTGGGGACCTCCCTTCAGATTGACACAAATCCATCATAATTCTATCCCTCAACCAATTTCTCATCAATAGCCTATATCCCTCCTTCCTTTCCAGAAAGAAATTGTGATGGGTTTTGTCAAATGCCTTGTTAAAATCTACGGATCTAAGTACTCCCCTGATCTAACAGTAATGTTTTCCAATATGCTGCTACACTCCTGGAATGCTACACAGAAGGAAAAAGAAAAAAAAACACAAAAAAACCAATAACAAAAAACCAACCCTCAGAATATTTTCAATTATTTATGGATACTAAAGCTTGATGTTGGATTGCCCATGGCATTAACTTGACTAAAAAATTAATGACTACAAAGCAATAGAAAATATTTTTGAAACTCCATACTGGAAAGGCAAAACAGGCTATGATGGGAGTGTTCAGAAGACCTACAAGGTCAATTCAGTAATGAGATGGTTATCAGGGACTATATCACCTTCTAGTACTAATCTTCCAAGAATTCTGCTTTTTATTGTATCCATGAACCAGAGGGAGGGAGAAAAAGAAACCATATTGGAGAAGGGGGAAAATGGATGAGGAGGTCTGGAAACAGATCACAATCCAGGTATGGAAGCATGACATTTATTGTTGTTGTTTTATAAAGAACAATTGGGCTAGGAATGGTAACTCTTTTCCACTTCTGGGCTGCTTTCTCTTTAAGGGGATAATGAAGACAAGTCAATGGTCCAAACTCTAGTCCCACAGACAGATCAATTCCCAGAAATGATCAGTTTAGTCTACACAAAATAGATACCTGCCACTAACAGTTACTTGCTGAAGTCACCAAGTAAGAATGTGGTAAGTCACTTCATTGCTTTGAACCTGTTTCTTCATTTGCAAAACAGGAGTAATAATACCTATCAAGCCTACCTCACAATTGAGAAGCTTAAATTTACTCCCATAAATGTTAACCTTAAAGCCTTGTATTAATAACCTGGGTCCAGAAAGTCTATTTCCTTTTGCTCTTTTGGGATTTTCAAGTCATCTAATTTCAAAAATTCCCATAATTTATGTGGAATTTCTGATTTTTGATTCATAATTGTGTCTACTACCTAGGCCGGAAAATAGGAGCTCCTTAGTATGAACACGAGGGAGGAAGTCCATCAGTAAGGTTTTCAAAAGACAGAAAGAATATGTACTAGCATTTATCTTATTCGATTAAAATACATTTATACCTTCTAAACATTTAAATATTTTTTTTGTTACCACGTGTGTACTTAATTTACTGAGCTGTAATGGGGGGGGGGAGGCACACTGGACTGAGTTTTATACCCATAAATAAAGCTTGGATTAAACATGTTAAATTAACTTTAATATTTTTCTATACATAGTATTTTGACTATCCACTGATATTGATTGCTTTCGTTATTTTGAGTGACATGGAAGAAACAAAACTTTTGAAATCAATTCAACAAATTCATCAAGGGAAAAGGTATAAAAAGGAAAGAGAAGAAGGTGCAGGACAAAACCTTGGTGCATACCTTCCCTTGTGAAGTGGGAGAGAGATTATGGTCTAGCAAATGAGTTTCAGGAAGAGCAGTCAAATAGATAGGAAGAGAACTAGAAGAGAGAAGTGTGTGGTTGGTCAAAGAGAATTCAGAAAAAACCATTACTGTTAGGAGTCAGGAGATATTTGACACACATTGAGAGAGCAGTTTCAGTAGAGGAGTGGTCTTAGAAAAGATTGTGATAGTGAAGAAATAAATGTAGGTTGCAAGTGTAGGATTTTTGACAATGAAAGGTAGGACAGACATAGCAAATAGCTTGAAGGGATGGCAGGGTCACATAAAGGTTTTCATAAAGATAGGTGAGACCTGAGTATGTTTTCAAGCAGAAGGAAAGGAGACAGAAGATAGGAAAAGACTGTATATAAAAGACGAAAGAGACAGGAACCAAGAAAGACAGAGAAGTAAAGAATATCCATGATAAAGGGTAAGGAAAGCTCCATCGAGACAGGAGGGGATGAGGTTACAAGTAGAGTTCTTTGCCTTAGCAGGGAGGAGCGTCACTTTTTCCCCAAAAACTGGTACAAAGGAAGAGAGGATTAGTGAAGATGCATAGGAGTTCTATGGTACAGTGAGGGAGAAACGAGGGAGCTTGCAAGCAGTAACCTTGATTTTCTCAAGAAAGCAGAAAATGAGGGCACCTGCTATGAAAGAAGGAGCTAAGGATGATATGACAGGTTGTGGAGAGAAAACATTCAGAACAGCTGCTTTTGAGAAGACAAAGAATAAGAGGAATTTTATGTAGCAATAAGGATCTGGTTGAAATTAGTTAACATGAATTTGCAGTAGACAACAGGAACCAGGGTTCTGTGCCTTCTTGGGAGAGTATTTGACCATTTAGGAGCAAGAGCAAAGGCAGCAAGCGGCGAAACTGAGTCAGTATTTAGTATTGACAAGACATGCATAGATACTGGGAAAACTGGCAAATGATTCACAAGTGGAGGGCAATGCATAACTGAGCTGATCAACTAAAGTGCTAGACATAGAAAGTTAGGTCAGAGCAGGGATGACAGACCATGAGAAGGGGGAAGGAGAATAGGGAGGCTATTGTTAGGAGGCTGTTGTCTATTACAAATTCATGTTAACGCACTTCAACCAGATCCTTATTGCTACATAAAAATCCTCTGATTCTTTGTGTCCTCAACAGCAACTTTTCCAAATGTTCTCCTTCCACAACCTGTTATAGCATCCCTAACCCTTTTTGCTTGCAGAAATGTTAGGACTTAGTGATAGGAGGAGTGAGGCAGAGAGATGGAAGGACAGATTATTATCAAAGGGGAGAAAATGAAGAATTGGTGGACATTCTACTGAAATATCCATCTGATATGTATTTGCTGCACAAAGACAGGAGGTCACAATTTAAGAGTAGTTATAACAGCAGAGATGGCAACATCCCAAGGCTCTCTAGGTCTGGAAGATGAAAATGAGCACTTTTAGAGAAGGGAACAAGTATTTACTAAGTGATGACTATGTGCGAAGCACTATGCTAAGAATTTTACAAATAATATCTCATTTGACACTCATAACAACCCTGAAAGATAGATGCTCTTATGATTCCCATTTCACAGTTCAGGAAACTGAGGCAGGCAGCATTTAAGTGACTTGCCTAAGGTCACAAAGCTACTGTCTGAGGCTAGATTTGAATGCTAGTTTTCCTGATTCCAGGCCCAGAACTGTATCCACTGCACCAAGTAGCTGTCTATGTAACTTAGACTTAAATATCCAATAAATGAATTGAAATTTAACTACCTGTCATGTCTCAGGTTTTCAAATACAAAATAGCTGACATGGACATTTTGCAGTATTTGTGTTAATGTCAGAAGAGGCCAAAGAAATGATGGCATGGATCATCTTTTGCAATATTTACCAATTTCTTACTGGTATTTACTCACAACAGAAAGAAAAGGGTGGCTAGGTGGTGCGGTGAGTAGAGCACTGGCCCTGGAGTCAGGAGGACCTGAGTTCAAATCCAGCCTCAGACACTTAACACATACACACACAAAAAACTAGTCATGTGTCCTTGGGCAAGTCACTTAACCCCAATTGCCCTCCAAAAAGCAAAAAAAAAAAAAGAACAGAAAGAAAAAAACATTTTTAGATTCCAAAGATTGCTGAAAAAGAGAAGAAGGAGGAAAAGGAAAAGGAATACAAAGCTCATATAACACGTTTAAGCATAGGTCCATGGCCAAGAAGTTTATAATCTACTTGAAAAGATAAGAACGTGTACTGGTGGAAAAAAAAAACTATATAATAACAATTTGTTCATTGAGTAACAGATACAATAAGCAATCTAGAAATTTCGAGGAAGGGAAAATCCTTCTCATTGGAGTCAGAGAAGGTTTCATGGATTAGGTGAGACAAGAATTGGAGTATAAAAGATGGAAGAGGCAACATGGTACATAGATAGAAAACCGATTTCAGTCAGGAAAACATGGATTCATATTCCACCTTTGACTCATATTAGTGTGATCCTAGACAAATCATTTAGCCTCTCATTGACCAAGGCAATTTTAAGGCTATAAATTATGGACATGGTGCTGAATGTATCATCAGAGGGAGTTACTCATCCATCTCTACAGCAACAAAATTATAGGTCCAATCCCCATCCCCATCTCTATGAAGGTAGATAAAACTGGACAGAATTTTTTTTAAAAAAAGAGGAAAGGTATTTCAGGTATGGATTTAAACAAGAGACAGACAAAACAAGTGAAGAGTATGTTTGGAGAACTGATCGATTTATCTAACTTAAACAGAAGGTCAGTATAGGGGAAATGAAGCTAGAAAGGTAGTTTGATATCAGATTATGGAAGCCCTTGTATTCAAGATTCTGCACTTTCCTCCTCTTGTCATCCCCAATATAGTCTCCTGTCCTTCCAATTTCCTTCTTTTAAGATCACCAAAAGAGGGGGAAACTACCCATAGACCCTCTGCCTATCTTAACTTTCTCTGTGACTCTTGAAGACATTGGGGCTTGGAAAACTCCCATTTTTTTTATCCCTCCCATCAGCAAATAAGTAATTCATCCTCACATAGTTCCTTCTAATTGATCAAATATGTATATCTTTTTAAGTTTCTCTTGTCTCTTGTGTTTCCATTTCAAAGTGTCTACTTGTTTTGGCCTTTTTATCAGTAGCATTTAAAAATCATCTGTTTTAGGTCCTGTCTATTTAACCAGTTATTTAGAGGTACTATTTTCCCTCCTGTAGTCTTGCTGGACATCTAGATTCTTGGTTCTAAGTCTTTATCTGTGCCCTTTTATAATCTCATGTTCCAGGTTCTCCTCTCCGTGATCCTGACTGTGGCTCTTTGATATTGATACTTTCGGTACTTTGCACTTTTTTTTTGTCTACTTGCAGTATTTTTTTCCTCTGGATTTTGACTAAAGCATTCCTAGGAGTTTTCATAGGAGGTTTCTTTTAGGAAGTGACTAGTGGATTCTATTTTCACTTTGCCCAATGATCCTAAGAAATGTCACCAGTTTTCATTTAGGATTTCTTGAAATGTGCCATCCAAGACTTTTTTGTGGTCATTATCTTTAGGTAATCTGGCAATTCTTAGATTACCTTGCCTTGCCATGTTTCCTAGGTCAGATGTTTTTGATATCTTCCATTCCCTTCTATTTTTTCACTCTTGTGACTTTATTTTTAAGCTTCTTGTTGTCTTATGGAGCTGTTTTGTGTTTAACTGTAGTGGCAACCACACCGGCATACACAGGATGGCTGCTAGCACAAGTTCTTACATCTGCTTTACTAGGAAAGCTAGCTGTTCAAGGGGTCAACAGTCTTTTTTAATTACATTCACTAATTTAGTGGAAAAGTCAGAACCCTAAACTTCAGAGAAAATCCAAATAGAGAAAATACAAGGAGAGAAATAAAGACCAACAGACTTCTAACTGTCTGAGAAATTAGCACAGAACAAGACAGATCCAACTGTCTGACCATGGTAATACATCCATAGTTACCAGAGAGAGAAGTACCAATATCTGGGGTTTTTCAAAGCTGGGGGAAGCTCCTTAACAGGTACCCAGAGTCTCATCTGGTCAAATCACAAGATCACTCTTCCAGTGAATAAGTCCCAAAGCAAGATGATAACCTCAGAGTTTATAGACCCTTTTTTAGAGCCAGAGGGCATTACAACCCTAGTGACTGAGTGCCTAATTGGAAATTAACAAAAGGTGTGAAAGTCTTCCTACAAGCAAGCCTTCCCCTAAGCAAGTTTCCCTTATGGGCTCCATGTGAGGCCTATTAATGGTTAGGAAAGATCTTATATCCCTTTAGCATTACATTGACCCATTCTAATTTTCAAGGAGTTAAATTCTTGAGTAAAGCTTATCACCACCTCTCCTAATATATGCATTCTCCTTGCCATATTTTCTCCCTCTATTTCATCTTGGATCTCATTTCATTTTTTGCAGATATTCTTATAGTCCTTGTGCCCAGGACATTGATTTCTCTCAGGTTCTACTTGAATCTGTTGTGGAATTACTCTCTTTTTCTGGTTTATTACTTAAGCTTCTCTCAATCCAAGATATTTCTTCATTGTATTTGACATTTGCTTCTATTTGCTCATATCTTCAGCCTCTATTTCTGAGTTGGGGCCTATACTTAAATCAAATTCTGCTTTCATGTTCCTGGATGGTATGAATGTGCCCTTCTTGACCCTGAATTCAGGGGTAAATAGTAGGCTCAATCTTCTTCAGGAAATATCTGTTTTTAGGACCTTGGGCAAGTCACTTAACCTCTGTTTGCCCCTAATTTCCTCATCCACAAAATGGAGATAATAACATAATAATAATAATAATAATGGAGATCTTCCTCACAGGGTTGTCATGAGCATCAAATGAGACGGTTTTAAAGTGCTTAGAACAGTGTCTGATACATAGAAGTTGCTTAATAAATTTTATCTAATTATCATCATCATCATCATCATCTCCTGCTTATGGTTCAGGCTCAGGCTGCCAGGATGTTGGTCTGGTTCTTCTTTCTACTTCAGATGCAGCCCTAGGTGCTACTCTGACCCAGTTATCCTGCCTTTACCTTACATGGTAAAGAGAGCCCGTTGGCTCTCCCTGCTCTGGTCCTGGCTGCTTTCTGGTCATATCTCCTGACTCAGATGTGGATGGCATTCCTGGATCATCCCTGATGGGCCTGGGAGCTAGTCTAGCCCTATCTTGTGCCCATGTCTGAGGTGGAATTTGAAGCCATGTATTCCTGAGTCCAAATTCAGGACTCTATCTACTATACACAGCTTCAGAAACTTTGTCAAATATCTTGACAATCAGCATACCAACCAGGCAAGGAGCGGGAAGGAAGATACTCCTGGAGGTAAGAAAAGTGTGAGCAAAGTCATAGAGGTGGGAGATATCACAAACAGCTTTTTTGCTGAATTCAGCCCAATTTTGCTGAAATGCAAATTACATGGAGGAGAGTAATATGAGATATTAGGAGCTCTGTGCTAGGTAGATTAATCTTGAAACGGTATTTAAGATTAATTAGATGTAAAACATACCAGAGGGAAGAAGGCAGGTAGTTAAGGATGTCAGCAATAGTCTAAGTAACAAGCAATCAGAGTCTGAACTATAATAGTGAGACAAGATGCAGGAAATAAATACAAATAATACTGGATGTCATTTTATAAATCCTTTCCAAGCCCTTTTTCATTAGCTTTGATTTCAAGACAGTAGTCTATACGTGCAGTAGCAAAGATCTAGAGCTGGAAGGCATTTTAGAGAAATCTATTTCAACTCCCTAATTATACCAGTAAGGAAGACGACTCCAAGAGAGGTTAAGTGATTCGCCCAAAGGTGGGATTTAAACTTAGGTCCTCTGAAATCTTGTCCCAGGCCTAGCTAAAAAAAGATTGCTCTGATGATTATTTTGAAGAGATAGCCTGATCAAACATTTCATCCATGCCACTAATGATTTAATACAGGGACTATTGATATTATCTTCTGAGTTAGATTTGGAACATGGAAGGGAAATGAATTATGGAGAAGGGAATAAGCATTTACATAGAGACTAGTATGTGACAAGCCCTATTTGTGCTAAACATTTTACAAACATTATCTCATTTGATGCAAGCCAGTAGTGTCAGCCTTTTAACATGTAGATTATTCCTATTACCCAAGCAGAGGTAACCCATTGGGAATTATAGGCACCTGATTTAGGAGAAGAGATTCTGCAATTGTTTACACAAAGCAGTCATTCAAATAATAATAAATAATTTCTTCTATCTCCTTTACCTTTAAAAGTCACTGGTTTAATATAAATAATACCCATTGTATGTAAATCTGTGACTAACTTGTTCCCCTATAGCTCACAGGATCATAGATTTATAGGACCATAGATTTAGAGCTGGAAAGGAGATTAGAGGTCATTGAATCAAACTACTTTATTTTACAGATGAGGAAACTGAGGCCTGAGAGGTTAAGTGACTTGCCCAGAAGGAAATTTCAGAATTCACACAATCTGATCTACATTACCCAAAAATTACTTCTGAGGGGGAGGTGAAGTGGTAGAAGCTTAGTAATAAGACTGAATGAAACTCAAAACACAGAGGCAAAAACAACAGCTCTCCTACACCTAATCCCTGAACTGCCTGAGTGGTTCCTGTTTGTTCACTAGTTTTTTCCAACCTGTGAGCCAACATTTAGCTAGAAGAAAGACCTTCAGGGAAACCATGCCCAACTGCGTACTTGCCACTATAAATAGCAAAACAGAACAAAACAAAAAACTTTGTCATTTAAAAATGGTACCAGTTTTGATACAGCAAGGGTGTATTAGTTAATGTTTAACAACTAGTTCTCTAAGAAAAAAAAAGGTTACCAACACTTTTAAGTTTAATCAGCATTAACATTTTTCCTATCACTTTATTAAGTCTAGATAATGAACAAAACAATAAATCAAACTGATTTGTAGCATCTGTATTATTTGTCTGCCTCAGTTCTGTTAAATGTTCACACTGAAAATTTAACCATCAGTTTTCAAGACCTATTATGAATTGGCTCCAGGGTACCACTCAGTCACACAGAATGATATTACTAAGTAAATTTATATCAGAAACAAGTAAGCAGATACCGTTGCCTTACAGATATTATAAGAGAGAAGACTGGGATCATCAGCTTTGAATATCACTGTTATGTAAGCAAATATGTACATTAGAAGGTAACTTCCCTCTCTCAGTGGAGTCTCCTCTCTATCTTTCCTGAATGATTTCAACAAACACTCAACTTATCTTTGATGACAGATGGAAGCATGAGATAGTTCATTTTAAAATATTCATATGAGATTTTGTAATGACATGTGAACAGGAATGTTTTTGATATCATGGACATTCACAATAGAGTATCTTTAAATGCAAACATGAAGTCACACTGAAAACTCCACTCAGGAGATGATAAAACCTTGTCTAGCTCCCCATTTCATCTTTCTGCTCTAAACTTCTCTCTAATCTCTATGTTACCTCTAGTATTAATGGACAGCACTAACCTAAACTGATTCTCATTGCTGACTCCACCTCTTCACACCCCCTCCTGCCTCAATACCTTGAAATTGGACCTCAATTCTTAACGCTCTGTTGACCTTTTACCAAGGTTACTAATGACTCCATACAACCAAATGAAAAAGGTCTGTCTTTCTGTTCTTGTGTTCCTTGAAGTTCATATAGCATCTGCAACTATTGACCAGCCTCCTTCTTCTTGATACCTTTTACTCTATAACCACTACTCTGTGTCCTTTGCTAACTCCTCATATCCTTAAATAAATGTTCTATATTTGGATCTTTTCACTCTACACTCGCCCACATTGTCTACTCTCTCAATTTCAATTATCATGTCTTTGCAGATGACTCCCAAATCTTTATTGCCACCCCTTAGAACTCCTGTCTCATATACATACGTGTGTGTATGTATATACATAAATACATATATATGTATGCATATATCTAGCCACCTAGATGTCCTACTAACACCTCAAACTTAACATATGCAAAATCAAACTCATCTTCCCTCTAACAACCTGCCCCTTCTCCTGTTTCCACCTTTACTGTTGTGATACCATGTTCCCAATGATGCAGTTTCATAACTTTGAACTTGTTTTTGACTCTTCTCCATCCCTCCCACTTCCAATATATTACTAACTGATTCCATCTCTACAACACTGTTTGCATCCACTTACTCCCCCACCTTTCCTTTTCTTGCTACAACTACCTCATTTCCTCATATCTAGAATATTGCTAAATGATAACTGATCTTGCCACTTCTAGTCTATCTCCTCTCCAATCCATTCTTCATGCCAATAACTGAGAAATGTTCTTTACACACCCCTCGCATAATGTCATTCCTCTATTTGAAAACTCTGGTAGTTTCCTGTTGCCTATAAAGTATAAACACCTGTTCCTGGCATTGAAGGCTTTCCATAATCTAACTTTCTGGCCTAACCTCATACTACTACCACCACCACCACCCTCCCACCATGTAACTCTGAATTCTAACCAAACTGATCTGCTGCTACTCTTTGTGTTCTGTTAGGGTACTGACTTGTCCTGTCTCCACCTCTGCTTATAACATCCTCCAAACTTGAAGTGGATTTCTCATACCCCATCTTCCTGCTCTTATCCTTCAAGGTTCAAGTAATATTCCACGAAGCCTCCTCTAACATAATCTTTACCTACAAACTGAAAATTATGTCTTTCTCCTCAAATTTTTCATTGCATTTTAGCAGGACATCACACACTCCCTTGAATCATAACTATTTATATATTTGCCACTGAAACAGCAAAATAGAACAAAACAAGAAAACCAAACCATTTAAAAATAGTACCGCTTTTGAAAGGGCTGCAACAGGAGTGTGTTGGTAAATGTGTAATAACCAGTTCTCTCCCCAAAAAGGGGGAGGGAGGTGACCAATACTTTTAAGTTTAATCAGTATTAACATTTTTCTGTCACTTAATTAAATCTAGACAATCAACCAAACGAAATCAAACTGATTTGTAGCATCTGTCAGTTTCTATTAAATGTTCATGCTGAAATTTTAACCATGGGTTCTTGAAAACTGGTATGAGTTGCCTTCAGGGTGCCGCTAGGTCACAATGAATATTACTAAGTAAATTTACGTCACTGTATCTTTACTACACCATTAGACTGTAAGATCTCTTGGTGCAGGGATTATGCCACATCTCTGTACTCCCAAGTACCCAGCGTAGTCTAGATCCTAATGAATGTTTATTGAATTGAATTGGATCTCTCTGGTTCACAATTTATTCCAAATTGGCAATTCATTACCTATACAGGTAGTTCAGCTGGAAAATACAAATAGATTTAGGAAGGTATGGTCTATCCATAATGGAATGTTAGGAATATTTAAAAAAAACATTTCTACCCTTTGTATACTACCATGTTCTTTCCATAAAATGTCCCCCAGTGCCACCAACAAAGACAAAATATTGGGTTGGATATACAATTTGTCTGAACAAGTATCATTGTTTTTTTTTATTACATTTTAATTTATTGCACCTTGTAGGCTGCATGAAGAGAAAGTGAATTGTTTCAACAAAAAAACTTTATCATCAACTCAAAATGAAGGACTGGGAAGGAAGGGCAATATGTGACAGAAAGAACATTAGATTTGCAGCCAAAGGACATGTGTTCAATTTCCAGCTCTACTTCTTTTTTCTCTATTTTTAAAAAATTTTTCCCTCTTCAATTTATTTATTTTTAGTTTTCAACATTCATTTCCACAAGATTTTAAGTTATGAATTTTTCTTCCCATCTTTCCTCTACTCCCTCACTCCAAAATAGCGAGCCTACTGAATACTCCTTCCCCCAATCTGTTCTCTCTTATATCCTCCCCCATCCCCTCCCTAACTTTCTAGTGGGGCAAGATGGATTTCTATATATCTTATTTCCCAGCTGCATGTAAAAAACCATTTTTTTTAAACATTTGCTTTTAAAACTTTGAGTTCCAGATTCTTTCCCTTCTTCCTTCCTCACCCACCCCCATTGGGATGATAAGTAATTCAATATAGGTTGTATATGTGCCGTTACACAAAACATTTCCATAGTAGTTACATTGTAAAAGACTAACTATATTTCCTTCCATTCTATCCCGCCCCCCACTTAATTCTATTATCTACTTTGACCCTGTCCCTTTTCAAAAGTGTTTGCTTCTAACAACCCTCTCCCCCAATGTGCCCTCCCTTGTATCACCCCCCCTCTTATCCCCTCCCCACTATTTTCCTGTAGGGTAAGATACCCAATTGAGTGTGTATGTTATTCCCTCCTTAAGCCAAATTCAATGAGGGTAAGGTTGACCCATTCCCTTTCACCTTCCTGCTCTTCCCCTCCATTGTAACAGTTTTCTATTGCTTCTTTTATACTAGATAATTTGCCCTAATCTATCTCTCCCTTTCTCCTTCTCCCAATATATTCCTCTCTCACCTCTTAATTTTATTTTTTAGATATAATCCCTTCATATTCAACTTATCCTGTGCCCTCTATGTATACATGTACACACATGCACACACTCACATATATATTTATACACCATACACCCTCCTATACATACATATATGTATTATGCATACATATACATATATATTCCCTTCAACATATCCTCTCAGAGTTACAATTATCATTGTTCCATGTAGGAATGTAAATAGTTCAACTTTAATAAGTTACTTATGATTTCTTTTTCCATTTACCTTCTCATGCTTCTCTTACTTCTTGGATTTGAAAGTCAAATTTTCTGTTCAGCTCTGGTTTTTTCACTAAGAATGCTTGATAATCTTCTGTTTCATTGAATGACTATATTTTCTCCTGAAGCACTATACTCAGTTTTGATGGGAAGATGATTCTTGGTTTTAATCCTAGCTCCTCTGACCTCTGGAATATCATATTCCAAGAACTTCGATCCCTTAATATAGAAGCTGGTAGGTCCTGATTGTGTTCCCACAATACTCAAATTATTTCTTCCTCACTGCTTGCAGTATTTTCTCCTTGACCTGGGAACTCTGGAATTTGGCTACAATATTCCTAGGAGTTTTCTTTTTGGGATCTTTTGCAAAAGGCAACTGGTGAATTCTTTCAATTTCTATTTTGCTCTCTGGTTCCAGAAAATCAGGACAATTTTGCTTGATAATTTCTTGAAAGATGGTGTCTAGGCTCTTTTTTAATCATGGCTTTTGTAGTCCAATAATTTTAAAATTATCTCTCCTGGATCTATTTTCCAGGTCAGTGGTTTTTCCAGTGAGATAGTTCACATTGCCTTCTATTTTTTCATTTGTTTGGATTTGTTTTATACCATCTTGTTTCTCATAAAGTCATTAGCTTCCAGTTGCTCCAGTCTAATTTTGAAGGAATTATTCTCCCCAGTGAGTTTTTGAAATTCCTTTTCCATCTGGCCAACTAGGTTTTTTAAGGCATTCTTCTCCTCATTGGTTTTTTGGGCCTCTTTTGCCATTTGAATTAGTCTTATTTTCTTCAGTATTTTTTGGGTTTCCTTTAGCAGGCTGTTGACTCATTTTTCATGATTTTCTTGCATCATTCTCATTTCCCTTCCCAATTTTTCCTCCTCTTCTCTTACCTGATTTTCAAAATCCTTCTTGAGCTCCTCCATGGCCTGTAATCAGTTCATATTTTCCTTGGAAGCTTTTGATACAGGAGTTTTGACTTTATTGTCTTCTTCTGGTTCCATGCTTTGATCCTTTTTGTTCCCAAAAAAGGATTCTATGGTCTGATTGTGCTTCCTCTGCTTGCTCATATTGCCATTCAATTCCTTAACTTTTGAGCTCTTTGCCACAGTAGAATTCTTCGTCAAGAGGGGCAGAGCCAAGATGGCAGCACAGAAGCATCAAGGTTCCACAGCTCCCATATAGTCACCTCAAATATCCATAAAATATGACTCTACACAAATTTTAGGGCTCCAAAACTCACAAAAATACAGAAAAACACATCTCCCACTGAAGGCAGCTCAGCAGGAAGGGCTCATCGCAGCACACTGGGAGCCGAAACCAGCCCATCCTGAAACCACAGCTTGGCCCCGGGGTGGCCAGGACAAGCCGCATCTGGAGCCTTCAGGAGAGTAGAACAGCGGCAGCTGTGGCAGTTTCTAGAATTGTCAAGCCATAAGAAAAGGACAAAGTAAGAAGTCAGTGGAACTCAGCTAAATTTGGGGGAGAAAAGAGGTCCAGCCAAACTGCCTCCAGGGCAAGGAAGCAGCAGAAGCAGCAGCCCTGCAGCTGCCTCCACTTGGCTGCTTCAGAGCTCCAGGCCTGCGGACTGCAGGGGGGCCAAGCAATCGTTCAGAGGCTAAGTGCTCTTCATTGAGTGGCCTGGACCTGGATCGTGGTCTTGGGTGGAGGTCCAGGGGTGTGTTTTCAGTGAGCCAAAGCTGGTGGGGGCTGCACAAAAAACAGCAGCCTCCTAATAGTTCCAGCAGCTGTGAAAACGCCAGTGATTTGGGACAGAGCTTTCCCCTCTGGAAGCAGAGTTCCACAGAGCTAAAAAGGCAAGTAATTGACTGGCAACATGAGCAGGCAAAGGAAACAAAGAAAGAACAGCAATTGAACTCTAGATTCCTTCTTGGGGGACAAAAAGGATTAAAGCATGGAATGGGAGGAAGACAACACAGTCAGGACTCCCACACCAAAAGCTTCCAAGAAACATGAAGAGCCATAGAGCAGCTTAAGAAGGATTTGAAAACCAAATAAGAGAAGTGGAGGAAAAATTGGGGAGAGAAATGAGAATGATGCAAGAAAATCATGAAAAGAGAGTCAACAACCTGACTGAAGAAAATAACACCTTAAAAAATAGATTAACTCAAATGGCAAAAGAGGTCCAAAAA
>CM053584.1:296809584-296826494 GCA_028627135.1 Pseudochirops cupreus
TATATATATATATATATATATATATATATATATATATATATATATATATATATATATACATATATTGCTATTCTTGATATGTTCATTGGCGGTGAAGTGTAACTGAAAGTACTAAGACAAGGTTTGAACACCAGCTCTTTTATATGCTGCCATTGTGACCTTGGCAGGTCACTTGATATCTTTATGATAGTGTTGGGCCAAATGAACTCTAAGTTCTCTCTTAGTTCTAAATTCTATCACTCTCATTGAGATTCTGTAGAGATAATAAGGTAGATATATCTGTCAGTAATTACCAAAGTGGAAATGGCACTAAGAAATCCAGGAAGAGTCCTTGACTTTGACCCAATACATTTGGAACAATATTAATAATAGCTGTTATTTCCAGAACACATAAACCTTTTTGAAGTGCATTGCTTACATTATCCCATTTGAGTCTCCTGATAGTTTTATGAGACAGGTTGCTATTATTATTCCCATTTTATAGAAGAGGAAACTAAGTATCAGAGAAGTACCCAGGGTTATATAGCCTGAGGTGGAAGACAAACTCCATGCTTTCTGAACCCAGGTAGAACATTTTACCCACTACACCTTACAATTCTTTCAAAAGAAAACTGTGTTGAAGGCAATGATGTTTTAAAGGTACTCAGTGATTGATTTTCTTGATACTTCCAAAAGATTCTAAAGATGGAAAATGTCACCAGATTTTTTTAAGGAACCTAGTTTCTATTTAATTTATTATAAAGACTTGGAAGAGAAGAAAGGGAGATGTCTAGGCTTGTGATTTCAGAGGTATAGGAACTGCCTCATGAAAAACTTGTTCTACCAATGCATATCAGCAAGGCAATGAAAAGTTAAATGACTTGCCCAGGATCATGCAGCCAGTATGTGTCAGAAGTGAGACTCAAACCCACGTCTTCCTGTCATCAAGGCCAGCTCTCCATCCAAGAGGCCAACTGCCTCCCTACTCTAATAATTACTTTTTTTCAACAGAAGAGAATATATTCTAATGTCATAAGCATATGTACTTTCTCTTAGAGGCAACCTTTCCTTATTTACTGACAGTCCTCTTTCACAACACAATTGTACAATCCAGTTAATTTTAACAAAGAATATACTGAGAGTGACAAAGCCTGAAAACTCAGTCATGTTGAAGGATCGTAGGTGATTGGACTGGTCAAAGTTATGGTTCATTAAGGTCTGTTGGTGGAAATAAGTAACATATGCATAAAAACTCTGTGCTTGATGAATTGAAACCACAAGCAGGATTCTAAGCAGGATTCAAACACAGTGATTTTGTCTAATTTACAATCTGAAGGCATCAATTACATTCCAAAAAAAATACAGTAAATAAAAAGTTTTAACTCATGAATTAATTTAGTTCTACCAATTTAAGGAGAATATCAGCCACACAGCTGAACTTTCAAAAAAGAAAGTAGGAAAGAGAATGCCTGACCTAGAAATTCACAAAAGGGAAAGACTAAGAGATTTTATATTTTGGGAGATTACAAGGAAGTGGGAAGAAAATGAGGGGACAAATGAAAGAGTTAATGAGTGAAAGGTGAGAAATTAGTCTAAAACAGAGCTTAAATGGAATATCTAGCAATAAATGAAACACGTAAAAGGGAAATTAGTTCATATGTAGTCAGAAAATATTCCTGTTTTTTAAACAATATGACATATGTTTGCTTCATTTAATTTTCCTCTAGACCCTTTCACTGGTATTGCTCTAGTCTAATCAATCGCCTTACCATTAAGGAGGAGTTCAAGGAAAGCCCTCTGAAGAATTACCACACCCATTAAATTCTTCCCTGCTGATCAATTCATATCTGCATGGTGGAAAAGTGATAGAAGGCAGTGCATCAATTTTAGGTTCTCCCTAGTTAGGTGGAACTGATCCTTGGCACTTATAAATCTGAATCGGTGTCTGGTTTTATCTGGGAGAGAGAAATAAATAACATACACAAAACACACACTAGGGAAAATCCAAGAATGCTGCCATTAATGTGATAACTTATTTCTAATATCTATGACCTTTCTACTCAGAGACTGGCAGTGGTTCACAAAGCAGTAAAGCTGTCTCTAATCCCTGAAATAAGGCAGAAGGAAGAACATTTGCATTTAACTTCAGCCCACAGAAAAAAAACGAAACATGAATATGCTATCTGGCAACCCAAGTCAAACCCCAAACAGTAAAGCCTTATTCTTTTTTTAGAGGTAGCTCTTTTAAGAGTCTCCTTAAGAGCGCTCAGTAGGGTGTGTCAATATTGCTCCCCATGGTAATCATATGGTTTGCCTACGCAGACGTTGGATTGTTTTGTGGATGTGAAATATTGTATGTTACCCCTGAGCAGTGGAGCCAGAGAATCCAAGAGCGGTTGTTGAGACTGACAGTTACATTGTGCTCCTGAATAGTGAAACGGCAGAATCAAAAACTCAAGTGGACCCAGACAGAATGTCCTGACCTTTAAGAAAAAGGCTGATTGGATATGGTATAGGCATCCCTTCATCTTCCACCATAATCCATTACACCTTTCTAAGCCAACTTTCTCATAACTTATGTAAGCGCAGAGATGGGCTGCCCTTAGATTCATTATGTGAAGTTTTATTTATGAAAAAAACATAAGGGCGTGATGGTAATTAGCACCAATCTTATTAATTTTAGTTCTTACTTCATCTCAACTAATTAGAAAGGCCATAGTAGTATCAATAGGATTATTTGCATGAATCTAAGCAGAAGAAAAAAAAGAAGTACACATGTTTGTGAATATCTGCAAATGAGTAGATATGAGATTTGTATAAGTGTGGGCATACAATTAAGAAAACAAATATGTCACCCAATTTATATTGATGTCCAATTGACATTAATCTCATGAATTTTTCTATTTGAAACATTGGCCATTTTTCCGATTTTGCTAAATTCCTTAAGCATCAAATGAGCAGAAAGAAGAATTTTTTTTAATTTTCTGTCCATGATTTATTTTCTTTTATTGATTAGACTTTTGAGAGAATTACTTTCTATACACTGGAATTCTAGATAAATTCTATTGATCATAGGATAATAAGATAAATGTCTTTCATTTCAATATAGTATGTATCTTTTAGATGATAAGAATGTTTCAAGAATTTATATACTATAGCAAGAAAATATCATTAATGGCTGAATCCCAAAGAGAGAAGCAATAATCTATTTGAAAACATACACATTCAATTCATTTCTCTCCACTCTCATTGACACTTTCTTTCTATGGGTTAAAAGGGCTACTGAAAAAGCAAATGTCACAATATAGATCACATAAAGTTATATGAGGAATCATATATTTGCCACCATGTAATCACAGACATGTACTATCAACCATTTTTTTAATCTACAGGGGAAGTTTAAATCCTTTGCTTCTAATGTTATTGAACAACAGATTGTTCA
This sequence comes from Pseudochirops cupreus, assembly GCA_028627135.1. NCBI lineage: Eukaryota > Metazoa > Chordata > Mammalia > Diprotodontia > Pseudocheiridae > Pseudochirops > Pseudochirops cupreus. The sequence goes on from CM053584.1 coordinate 296,813,006, forward strand.
ATTGTTGTACTTACTCTTTACTACGACTTGAGTTTTTTCTTCCATTGATTTTCAAATGAGTTGTTTTCTTCCTAAGAAAGACTTTGATTTGTGGGCAGAATGTAACCTTTTCAATATTCTCTTTCTTCCTTTCTCTTTTTTTCCTTCCTTCCTTTCTTCCTTCCTTCCTAGCTTCCTTCCTTTCTTTCATTCTTTCTTTTTTAGGAGTGCTGAGCTGCCCTTCTGCCCAACAAAATCCTCTGCATAAGTTAATGACTTTGATCTCTGTGGTTTCTGATCATAAAAGCTTTCACATTCACCATCTGGTGAGCTGGTTATACAGTATTTTTTTGGTAATACTTACACCAGTAAGTTTCCATTCATTAATCTGTTGGATCTTTCTTGCCAGATACATCAACTTACCTAGTTTCCTATCTTCCAAACCTGAATCTCTGCTTCTGCAATCTGATTATGGCACCGGTGTTTCTTGCATCCCTGTTCTGCTGGAGGAAAGAATCTTCTAACTCAATTAGCATTCTAAAGAATGGATTCAGTTTTGTGCTCCATTAAAGTCAGCTAAATTGATGCACTGCATGTCTTTATTTAAAAAATAAAGCTGAACAATTAAAGCCCATGTCTCTTTGCTCAGCTTTTGATTCCACACAAAGCTTTCCCACTTGCTTCCTTTGGATGTAATGTTAACAAAGTCAGTTAACATCAAGAGCTCCAGTAACAGGCATGGCAGAATTCCTTGTTTTTGCTCAATCAGTCTGTGTTCAAACTATCAGTTTGATTTATTTGTCCACATTGACCCTTATTCACCACTTAATTATCCTCGTATAATGTTTCAAGAGCCTCCTGACACAAAGAGAAAGACAATTGCCGATGTTCTGTGAAACAACTGTTGACCTGATGGGCCAAAATGAAGACTGTGGGTCGAAGGTTGTTTGCTTTGGAAGAACCCACTCACCACTGCTGAAAGGCAGGGCTTTAGCCAGTCACTGGGGTGTTGTTTTCCTGGCCAAGCTGGGAGTCTGGCTGCTGGTCATCCCGCAAGGCTTTTAAGGCATATAAGTTTATCCCTACTTGATACAATGAGAGAGAGTTGTAGGAGGAAAGATATTAAATTATGATAGTCCTGAAAACAAAAGAAAAAAGAATGTAACTTCCTCTAAATCTCGTGATGAGGTTATTACTATATTGTTCCTATTTTTAACAGTGCAAAGGATTTTCCCACTTTGCAAAGCACAGCAGACTCGAGGGATTTATGCACCCAGAATCCAAATGCAATATGACATATTAACAACTAAACTCTATTTTTTTTTGTGAAGAAAACTAGTTTAATTCAAACCTATCAGCTTATCTTTGGAACTGTACCAAAAAGAGCACACATATGCAACGGCAGATTTATCCAGTTTGGAAAGAAGGAAGTTATTTTAGGGCATCTGAATTCTAAAAGCTACCCTCCATTCCTAGTCTTTAAAATTCAAATGTAAATAAATAATCATTCAAAACAATAACAGTGAACATCAACAGTGATAGAAAAAAAACTTATGGAGATTGTGGCACAATTTGATATTTATAAAGTGCTGGTTTTCTATAAAATTTTGAAATACTTTTCTGGTAGGTTAAGTCTATATTTCATTTGGCTACCTCACAGCATACATAAACTCTCATAATCAGACAGTGCCAACTCCAGCTTCTCATTTTAATTTTTCTCATATTTTCTTGCTTGTCTTTGTTGTGTATTCTCCATTTCATCAAAGTCTGATCTTCCCAGTCATTCAATGGATTTTAAGATCGGATCCTGTATATGGAAAATGCTGAGAATAAAGATAATCTAAATCTATTACTAGGGAGGCAGTTTGATACAATGAAAAGAGCATTTAATCTTGTCACTTAATTCAAATTAAGTTCAAATCCTCGCTCTGACACTTACTGCCCATGTATGACATTGGACAAATCACTTAACATCTCTGGGACTTCATTTCTTTATCCACAAAATGAATGGGTTGGACTAGATGATCTCCAACTTCCTTCTAGCTATAGAATCCTGTGATCTTCCTTAAAAATCATCCATTGGAGAAAGCTATGTTATCTTACTTCAGTTTCTCAGTCTGTGAAATGGACATATTTGCTGACTTTATGCTAATATAACCCATTGTGAGGATCAGGTAACATGTCAGAATACTTATAAGATGAAAAATGACCTATACCTCCAGAAGTACTTCTATACAAACATGTAAGGGTCTTTTACTAGGAGAGTTGCTCATATCTAATTAATCTATATAATTTAATCAATTCAATAAACAGTTATTAAATGCCTGCTATATGTCAGGCACTGTACTAAGCACTGGGGACACAAGAAGAGGCAAAAGACAGTCCCTGACCTCAAGAAGCTTACAATCTAATGGAGAAAACAACATGCAAACAACATAATAGACAAATACATATGTACATATACACATATATATATACACACACATGTATACATATACAATTATATGTATAATAAATAATAGATAACATTTGTGTAGCATTTTAAATTTTGCAAAATGCTTGACACTCATTTTTTCCTTTGATCTTCATGACAACCCTGCAAAGTAGGAGTTATAATTTGGTATGTACCATTATACAGATCAATATATGGAAAAACAAGACTTGGAAAGTCAAAAGTCTTATCTAGGGCCATGCAGCTAATAATGATATGAAGCAGGATTCAAATTCAGGTCTTCCTGACTCCAAGTCCAGCATTCTAACCCACTACCTCGCTGTCCATATATTATTCAGTTATTGTAGTCAAAACCTCTGGTGAATTCTTTTATTTCTCCCCCACCCCCACAACTCAGTGTGAAAACCTGCAGATTACAGCTCTGCTCCCTGAACCCCCATTCCTTACACCTAAATCACTATTAAACCCCAAGGAATTTACTCTGACATTTCCAGGGAATGCTTTAAATAGGTATAAAATCACTAGTCTCCAAACTGATGGGACCATAAGAAATTATTTAGTCTGGCCTCTGGATTTCAGGAAGTTAAAATTGTCATTCCATTCTACAAATGAAACTGAGGTGCAGAAAAAATAAGTAATCCTTGTCACATAGTGAATAAGGGGTAAAGGCAAGGGGCTAAAGTTCATGTCTCCGATTTCCTAGTATAAGGCTCCTTCCATTTTGCTCCCCACTCAAAAGTCTAGAGCCTGTAGCTGAGAGATGAATATATTTAGGAAGACAGATTAGCATAGAAATGAATAAAAATTCACCCTTGTCAATATTTGACTACCCAATGGATCTGTTTTTCTTCCATGTTCAGCAAATGTGAACTGTAACCCCTCTGATCTGAGAGTTTGCCGTAGTTACTGAGGAAGCAGCTCAGTACTGGATAGAACTCCAGGCCTGAAGTCAGGAAGACTCATTTTCTTGAGTTCTCTGGCCTCATACACTTACTTACTAACTATGTGACCCTGGGCAAGTCACTATAACATGCTTTCCTCAGTTTCCTCATCTGTCAAATGAACTGGAGAAGGAAACTGCAAATCACTCTAGTATCTTTGCCAAGAAAACCCCAAATGTGGCCACAAAGAGTTGGACACAACTGAAACAAATGAACAACAAAAGTAGTTGCTGGATCTAAAATTGCATAATCCTGCACATATATGTATATATGCCTATGTATGTGTGTATATACATACATATATTTGCATGTACATATACACACATATTAACTAGGATTTATATAGTACTTTAAGATTTTCTATGCTTTGTATGTGTATGTGAATATATATACATACATACTTCTAATTCTAGTTCATCTAGTGATGAATTCCCCCTACCATAAGTCACAACTGTACAAGCCAGAACTTTAAATGGAAAATCTGCCTCTATCTTGTCCTTTGTCCTGTTCCTCCAACAGATTTTGACATTTGCAGTTGGAAAAATGGACCATTTATTATGATGGAGTTTCCTTTGGCACATAGCATAGTAGGCACTTAATAAATGCTTATTGATTGGTTGGCAGTAAATACCCTGGAGAGAAAGTTCTTAAAATTTCCTATACAATAGCCACACAGTTTGGAAATGTGGTCTAGTAGTTCATTCCACCAGAAGTTAGTATGTTGGAAGGAGGGCAATTTACAAGCCCCCAAAGTATTCTTGCTCAGTTCTGCTAGTGTAGAAAATAGCCAAAATGAAATATAGTTCCTCAAAAGAAAAATGGCACCCATCCCAGGAGTGGGTTTCTAGATCACTCTTCTGTTGACAGACTTCATTTTCCCTCTAAAAACATCAATCTAAACCTGAAGGGAACATTTTGCCTTCAACTTTTTCATCTCTTAGTAATTCTTAAAACTATTTCTAAGAGAATCCTGCTCAACAGACTACAAAACCTTACAAAACACAACTCAGAGTTGGAAATGGCAGGTTTCTAGCAACCTGACAAATCTAGCATTACTTTCAGAAGGTCAGAAAACCAGAGTTGGAAAGAAGCTTAGAGGCCATATCATCTGATGACCATTCAAACAGAAATTCTCTCTATGATACTCTTAACCAGTAGTCATCCAGTCTTGGCATATGGCCTCAGGTCCATTTTTCCCTCTCATCCATACATAGTCCTGGAACCAAAAAATGAAAACCAGCGCAGAAAGCACAAAAGCTAGAAAGAAGTTGCAGAACCCATAGGACTCAGAACTTGTTTCAGGGAATCCATTTATCTCATGCTTTTCCATTTAAATTCTCTTATTTACAGACCATAAAACTGTAAGACTGGAGCTGAAAGGGGCCTCAGAGATCATCTCCACCCTCCTTATTTGACTGACGAAGAAACGAAGGTCTAGGGAGATGAAATGACTTACAAAAGGTCATACAGGTAGTAAGCAGAGGATCCTGGGTTTGAACCAAGGTCCACTGAATCCCAATCCAGAATGCCTTTCTCTCTACAGTGAGTTTCCAAAGATCTGCAGTCTTTTGGGGAATATTACATTTTGGAGCACCAAAATAATTTTCTTACATCTCATTGAACAGTAATGATGTTTGATAAATCCATTGCCTTATCCTATCATTCTCTTTCCATTGTTGAAATGCTAGCCTAGCTAAGTTCAGAAAGGTTCATCACAGGGTTAGCCACCATGGGATAGATATTTTGGGCCCTGATAACTCATGTAGATTGTGAAGTGTGCAGGGATGGATATATGCTTCAACGGACAGAATTTTGTTGTTGTTGTTGTTGTTAAATTGTTTCATTGTGTCCAACTGTTCATGACCCCATTTTGGGGTGTTCTTGGCAAAGATACTGTAGTAGTTCACCATTTCCTTCTCCAGACAAATGAGGAAACTGAGGCAAACAGGGTTAAGTGGTTTGCTTACGGTCATACAGATAATAAGGGTCTGAGGTCAGATTTGAACTCATGAAGACGAGTCTTTTTGACTTCAGGCCCACCACTCTATCCACTGGTGCTACCTAGTTACCCAGTAAAGAGAATCCAGACCAACAAAATTAAGTCCTTTTTGATATGTCTAAATAAGGAAAAGTGGCTAGAAATGAAGGAAGGTAATAAGCAGAAAAAAAGAAAAAAATTCAGGAAGAGAGTCAGGCATATTATACAAACAGAGACATTTCTCATAGAACTGGAGCTGGAGCTGGAAAAGTTCCCAGAGGCCATCTAGTTTACCACCTCCATTGTACAAATGAGAAGATTGAGGCCCAGGGAGGTTCAATGCAACCATCATCTCACAGGTGTATCAGATGTACAATATGAGCCAGGGCCTCTAACTCTTGAGTCAACCCTTTTTCTACTGTATCATGAACATAACTGGAATACTATACCCATTGAGTGACCTTATAAGATAATTTGAAATGTCTTGTAAGGTGTTACATTTTTCACTAAAGGCATAAATGGATATATAATCAAGTCAAAAACCAAATTAGTCAAGTCACAGAATATTAGAGCTAGATGTATTATTAAATAACAGCACTTGGTTGAAGGGTACCAGAAAGATACAAGAAAATGAAGATATCCTTAAGAAGTAGTAAGATTTTAGTCAATCAGTAATCATTTATTTAGTACTTGTGACATGACAGGTACTGTACTGAGGTACTGGAGATGCAAAGAAAAGACAAAAAAAATAAAAAATTCCAGCCCATAGAGACCCATTGTAGAGAAAGGCTTCCAGATCTTGAAGACCATTCTAAATTTAGCAAAGTTCCCGTATACAAGCATCTGTGCCCTGCTAGCTCTTCTTTCTGTCAGAGTGGAAAGCAGTTAACAAAACACTGATTTCCCCACCCCAAACCCCAGGAAACAACATTGGTCCTTCTTCCCTCAATCACCAAGAAAAGACAATGTCATTAAGAAGTATTAACATGTCTTGATTGGGAAGATGTATGAAGAGATGGAAAAGAATGAAAAAAAATAGAGATTTAGATTTTATTCTGCACCCAAACACTTGAAACTAATTCTAGAGAGTTTATAATATATGAAAATACTGAATGGTGAAAGGGAGAGAGGAAAAAGAAAGGGAAAAGGAAAAAAACAACAGTCTGCAGACTTTCTCATTTACTAATTCTGCTGCTACAGCTCTAAGAAATTTTCCTCACACAAATGATGACGTCACTTAAATGACTGAAGCAACTAGGTGACACAGTAGATAGATCACTGGGCCTACAGTGAGGAAGAATTGAGTTGACAAACTCAGACACTTATCAGTTGTGTCACCCTGGGCAAGTCATTTAACCTCTGCTGCCTCGGTTTCCTCAACTGTAAACTAGGAACCATAATAATACCTACCACCCAGGGTTGTTATGAGGATCAAATGAGATCATATTTGTAGAGCTTGGCCCACAGTAGGTGCTGAATAAATGTTAGCTATTGTTACTAACATGAAAGGTATATTAGCATTAGGAAAAGGAAGGACTTCTGAAATCTTATTGATTGGTTGATTGATAGCATGGTAGGGCAGAAATAAAACACTGGCTCTCGAGTCAGAGGAGCACAGTTCAAGTCTGATATTTATTACCCGTGTGATATCAGGCAAATCATTTTCCCTCCTTGGGTCTCTGTTTCCTCATCTATAAAAAGCTGTGGTTACATCAGACGGCCTGAGGTCCTTTTCAGTTCTAAATATGTAATTAATCCTTCTTCTTTTTCTCTTCTTCCTCTAAATGTTATATAAACTACTGCAATGGTTCTGAATTGGGAAAGGCAATAATGTGTTTAACAATAGACCATCACATCAGAGAAACGAGTTCAAGTCTCACCTTTAGCAAATACTGGCTTTGTGACTCTAAGCAGCTTACTTAGTCACTCAAGGCAGCAACTCACTAAGACTATTTGATGAAGATGAGGTGCATTAGTAAAATGAGTTTCCTTGGAGAAATGTCTTTGTGCCAATTAAATCACAGACAGGTCCAGTCCCAAACAATAGAAATAAGAGAACCCCTAATGACCTGTATTCAAAGTTCTTTTTCAGTTTGGGGTCCCGGTTCTCTTGATCTCAGGAATCTTAGGATAGCAACAGTAATTTCTCCTAATATTTTCTGAGTTTGAATTTCTGTCCCAGAAGTTAGACAGGACTTCCTTCAGTATTTGGATCCAAAAGATTTGGAACATACTGAAAAATCAAATATAGACAACTCATCCAAGAAGTAGATCTACAATATTTTTAAGTGGGTGGGTTTTAATTTGGTTTTAAAACAGTGGGATGCTTCTTTGATCCTCACTACTCCCTTTTCTCCCCTGGAAAAGACAGACAATGGGGACAAGACAAAGCAAATGAAGAGAAATTTATGAAAACTGAAAGTAGATTTAATTTACAGCTTAATCCATGGTCAAATGTCAAAAAACAGAAATAAGTTGTTTTTAAATGCCTTCTTAATTGTTAGAATGGTTACTCAACTAAAGAAATTTTGATTTGAGGGAGGGAGAAAGGGACTTTATTTTCTTATCATGAGGAGCCTTCCTAGCATAAAAAGCATTGAAATTGTGAGTATTCAGAGCTATCTATTATGTCGGTCTGAAAGTTAAGAACTGGATTTTGTTGTTTGGTAATATAGCCTATTAGTATAAGTAATGTTGTCTCCTAGAATCCAAGAAGAAATGAGACATGTTTTTCTTATATGTAAAATATTTTAAATAAATCTCTTTTTTTAAAAAAATGAGCATCTAATCCTTTATAGTTCAAATGGCTAGACACTGAAGGTTTAAATCTTGTCTGAAATATGGAAAATTTATGGCCACAAATGCAGCATATATCAAAGAGTTTGGCTGAGTCACACCAATAAAGCAATTCACCTACTGGGGAATGTTAGGACAGAGCAAGATGAAAGTAAAGTTAGATCATTTCTTCCCATCACTACAAAAAGACTGATAAAGAATATACTTGATATCAAACAGAGCTTCCTGCTGGCTCTAGTTACCTGGGAGTTTCAGGCCTGCAGTTTGAATAATGTTTCCCGTACAATAGAGATGACAGCAGAAGTGTGGAGAGACTGATGGGGCTTCCTGCAGACTCAGCTTTTCAAATCTGAACTCATTCTTTATTCTTCAAGCAGAGGCAATAACAAATGTGTAAATAAAGAGTTACCTATCGTCCGATGTTAGAAACAATAAGTTGCTTTTCAGATGCTGTGAGTTCCTTCACGGAATCTAAGAAGCAAAGGCAGGCTGACTGCAGCCAAACTGAATTTGGCGGGTTTTTATGAGTTTCAGTGAACATCCACAAATAGTATTTGTCGTCCTGGAACACAGAAAATGAATGGCTTTACATGTGGTAGCGGAAGAAATTGGATCTAGGCAGTTGATATCCTTTGGTGGAGGTAAAACTCAAGATTCCTGACATAATTAGGCCTCACATAAAATCTAATTTATGTAATCAGATCTTTTATATCATTTATAACACGGGTCAGAAAAGTCATCAAATAAAAATCAGACAGAGTTTTTCTTTTTAATAATGAATATTCTTACTTTCCTAATGCTTTGTGATGATATTGCTACTTAAAAAAAAGAAAAAAGCGCATCAAGGCAAAAGACAATCATACTTAGGTTTCTCCAGGCACCGATGTGATCAGCTCTATTTTCATTCACATCAATTAAAAAAAAAAAAGACTCGGACAATGATTTCTGAATAAAGGGCCCCGTTAATAATTTCCTAACAATTTCAGCTGTTCAAAGGCCAGTTTATGCTACTTTGTCATCTTGCATTATAAAAATAACTTCTGTGAGTCGATGGCTTTACACGAAGGGCAAATAGGAAAAACAAAACCAAAAACACTATTTAGTTGTTCTTAAAAATTAATTTTGAGGGAATGGGAGGACACATCAGGGAGATGGAGACAAAGAGGAATGTGGCAGGAGTCAAAAAAGATTCTTCCCCAGTTCCCCACTTCCCTACCCCTTCCCCATGCACCGTGATGGACTGACCACATTGCACAAGTTGTCCAAGTGGACACTAGAGGGCAGAAGACTCTCCAGTGCTGATTCTATGGAGGAGTCAACAGGGAGGGGGAGAATGCAAGGACTAGAAGCAGCGGTTCTCAACCTGTGGGTTATGTTCAATTTGTAACAATGAAAATACATCCTGCATATCAGATATTTACATTATGATTCATAACAGTAACAAAATTACAGTTATGAAGTAGCAATGAAAATAATTTTATGGTTGGGGGTCACCACAACACGAGGAACTATATGGAAGGGTCGCGGCATTAGGAAGGTTGAGAACCACTGGCCTAGAGCAATACAATTTTGGAAGTTAGTCTTGGGAGAATGGTGTTTGGCACAATGTGTGCAGGGGTCCAGGGGGTGCAGTGGGGAGTTGCGGTTAACTACATCCTCAAACCTTCTCCTGTTTTCATACTGATCTAGCCTAAACACAGAACTGAGAATAGTGAAGAGCCATAAGTTCAGACAAATTAATGTCCAGAGTGGAAGTGATGCGCAAGTAGGGAGGAATAATGACTAAGAGCTCACTCAGCTCTGTGGCTTTTACTTTTCAAAGAGGTTGAATCTCATCTACTCCATGAAGCTTCTTCTAATTGATTAGAAATAAGGCACCCATTTCCCTCTCCCACTGGCAGATTTTCTGAACATGCAGCTCAAAGGTTTCCCTCTCCATTCTCCACGGCTGAAACAGACAGCACCTTTGTACCACTCACACTTGGATTTGTCCAAAGTATGCATACATTCATACACGTGGGATTCTATTGTGGTCTTTCTTTTTTAAAATTAACTTAATAGTATTTTATTTTTTTCCAATTACATGTAAAGATTGTATTCAACATTCACTTTTATAAGATTTTGAGTTCCAAACTTTTTTCTCCCTCCTGCCCTCCCCTCCCCTTTCCCCAAAATGGCAAGCAATCTGATACAGGCTATACATGCACAATCGTATTAAACAGATTTCCATAGTCATGCTGTGAGAGAAGAACCAAAACAAAAAGGAAAAAACATGAGAAATAAAAAGACAGAAAATAGTATGCTTCAATCTGCATTCAGACTCCATAGGTCTTTCTCTTCATGCAGATAGCATTTTCTATCCTGAGTCTTTTGGAATTGTCTTAGATCATTGTATTGCTGAGAAGAGTTTAATCATTGCACAGTGTTGCTGTTACTGTGTACAATGTTCTCCTGATTCTGCTCAGCATCAGTTTATGTAAATCTTTCCAGGTTTTTCTGAAATCTGACTGCTCAACATTTCTTATAGAATAACAGTATTCTACTGCATTCATATACCACAATTTGTTCAGCAATTCCCCAACTGATGAGCATCCCCTCAATTTCCAATTCTTTGTCATATTGTGGTTTTTCAATCATATTAGATGATAAGTTTTTAGAAGCCAAAAAACAAGTTCTTACTACTTCAAAAAGAAAGGAAATAGCATTGCCCTCATTCACTTTAGACAACAGAATAATGTACAAGCAATAAAATAAAAACAAGCACAATATAAGATATCAAAAAGTATAAATCAACATGCCATTACAGAAAATGACAACAGATGTAAAGAGGGAGCCCTAAGTTAAGATGTGAAAAGTCAGGAGTAGTTAATCAGGAGTGTCTAACCAATCTAAGATCTGCTTATAATAGAGAGTGGCATGGAGGCCTTACTAAGCACAGAAGCAGTGAATGGATCCTATGCTAAATCTAGCTTTGAGATTTAAAAAAAAAAATAGATCAAAAAGATTAAAAGCTAAATCTAAGCTAGAATTCCCTGACTACAATGCCCAGGGAACCCTAAGTTAAGTAAAGAAAATGACCTAAAGTTATTAATAAGTTAAATTACATCTGTGGCCATACTGAAAGTTACTTTGCAGGTGACTAGTCTTGGATCTGTTATTATCTTTTAGTTGCTGAGAAAAACTCAGAGGAGCCTCTTTAGAGTGAGTCAGGTGCTAGTCAAGGAGTTGGGATGAACTGGCTCCAATACAATTTCTGGTATTTTCAAACTGTATTATTTTTATTTATTTATCTTCCTTCGTGGAGGGGGGACAGCAGAGCAATTGGGGTTAAATGACTTGCCCATGCTCACATAGCTAGTAAGTGTGTCAAGGATCTGAGGCTGGATTTGAACTCAGGTCCTCCTGACTCCAGGGCTGGTGCTCTATTCACTGTACCACCTAGCCACCCCCAAACTGTATTATCCTAGAAAAATCATTTAATCTCTAGGTTCCTCAGGGAAACTCCCTAGGATTTACTTACTAAGTCACAGATCAAGAGTTTCTCATGCTGTTGAAATCAGATCCTTTACATGTTTAATAATAACCAATACATAAATATTAATTACTTGTATTGCATCAGAATAAAATCAATAGCTCATGTGGCTTATAAATAACTTTACTCAATAAAAACTATTTCAGTTAAATAGTACCGCATAGGGGCAGTGAGGTGGCACAGTGAATAGAGCACCAGCCCTGGAGTCAGGAGGACCTGAGTTCAAATCCAGCCTCAGACACTTAACACTTTACTAGCCGTGTGACCTTGGGCAAGTCACTTAACCCCAACTGCCCTGCCTTCCCCCCTCCAAAAAGTAAAAAAAAAAAAATAGTACAGCATAGCTACCCCCATTTTAAAGATAAGGAAACAGGTTAAGTGATAAGTACCCACACACAGGATGAGTATCCAAGCTAGGATTTAATCCAGGTCTTCCAATGTTCTTTGCATGATCTCTCTCCATTACATAAATTTCATGAAATATTTTCTTTACCGATTTGTGTAGTAAATTAAACAATGTCTCATGTAATAACAGTTCAAATAGATCTGTGTTCTTATCTATGTGATAACTCCTTCCAATTATGCAGATTGCAACTACTTATACAGCTCTTCTTAATCTTCTCTGAATATTATTCATGTGCTCACATAAATCCTTTACAGGGGCTTCATCTAACACCCAATGTGCTGAGGATCTTATTATTCCTAGTCTTTCAGGAAGTCACTCCAAATGTTTCCATTTTATAACTCCCCCGTACACTTAGTGTTACCATAAACTAAGAAATCACCGTGATTTTGTATGACATCTTAGAAGTGTAATGAAAGGTAGAATGTCCCTCAATAGTACAGGCCATTGTGCTGAGGAAAAGAAGGAGAAGGAGGAGGAGATGAAGAACAAGTGTACCAATGTGTTTATACTTTTTAAAAACTTCAACTTCTCCAAAAGTTTCTTGAAAGATGATTGACTATGCAAGTCAAAAACATAACTGGCAGGGTAGCATTCTGGTATTGTGGAAAGAAGCAATGATCTGGGAATCATTATGAGACCTGAGTTCTAGTCTCATCTCTAAAAATAACGAACTAGCTACATTATCCAAATTAACAACTTCAGACTTTGTTTCCTCTTTTCTAATAATAGAATGATAGGAACTCACACTTTCATGCTTTAAGGTTTATAAATCACCTTCTTTTAAACAGTACTGTGTGAGAGGTAGTGTATTAATATTTGCATTTTACAGATGGGAAACCTGGGCCTGCAAGTGAGCAGAAAGGAACCATATGCAGAGTCACACAGGTAGTAATTGTCAGAGCCAGGATTCAAGCCTAGGTTTTGTATCCCCAGGGCCTGTGCTTTCTCCACTGTAGAATGCTGTTTCAACAATACCTATCTACCTCACAGGTTTGTTATAAAGATCACACTCCACATTTACAGTAAGGGGATGGAGAGGGGTAGGCAGGGAAATATAAGAAAATTGTCCTAATAGACATAGTGGAATACCAGCTAAATGCAAATCTGCTATGAATATATTTGGGTCACTAATAAGAATACAAAATTCAAGAACTAAGTGTCATTTCTTTCTTTTACCATATGAAAGTCTCATTATAAAGCATTATAGTCAGATTTGGGTTGTAGATGCTTTAAGGATGTGGCCTAAACTCTAAAGAGACTCTAAAGAGAATCCAGAGAAAGGCAGACATTGTTAAACTAGAAAATGAGGACTTATGTATGCAAGTTTAAGTTGATTGATAAAGAAAAGCCAAAAGAACAAAATGATTCTGGGTAACTTTTGAGAACTGCTCTAAATATGAGTTCT
>CM053584.1:296826994-296873080 GCA_028627135.1 Pseudochirops cupreus
TAAAAGCGATATATATCTATACACATCCATCCATCCATATATGTGTGTACATATGTATACTTTGTATACATAACATATATGCATATGTGTATAGATATAGGCGAGTATACATGCATATGCATGTACATATACATGCATATACATGCATATTAGCTCATAATTCTAAGCACTGTATTGTTGATTACTTTATCTCATTTGAAATCTAAAATATGTATATGACACTAAAATATGTACATGGATATACTGTGTATCATATATACATGCAGTTTAAAATTATGTATACCTTTTTGTGATGTCCACTTATGCATGTCTATATTTCTCTTATATGTCTATAGCATTTTCTCTCTCTTCATATATATATATATATATATATATATATATATATATGGAGAGAGAGAGAGAGAGAGAGAGAGAGAGAGAGAGAGAGAGAGAGAGAGAGATAGAGAGATATTTTAAACAGACCAAAACCTGTTTCTGGCTGAGAATTTGCAGACTTACCCCTTAACATAGAGAGCTTAACAAGCTTGACAGCGTATGAAGGTCCCACTGCTTTCGGAGCCTGGCGTGCAGAGGGGGACCTGGACAAGGGGTCAGGCTTCAGAGTAAAGTGCCTTAGGGGATCGAGCCTCCTGAGGGAGGGAGGGAGCGAGGGAGGTTGGAGCACTCCCAGCAGTAAAAGCCTCCAAAGCAGGGGTGATTCCTAACTGTGCTTCTACTTTGGGAAGCCTGCAGAGTCATTGTGTCTTGAAACCATTCAAGAGGAGGGGGAAAAAGAAAGAGGATTAAAAAGATCTACTATTTTTGAAGGCTTCCCTCATATTTTACTATTTTATTTAACTCCTCCCCACCCCCCCTTGTTTTCATTTCTCCATAAACAAGAAGGGTCTGTAGACAATGGCACTATTACAGGGTCATCTCCTTCAATAGTCTACATATCCCAACCGCATTTAAGCCAAGAGCCTTGATGGAGAATAGGGCCCTGGGTTTTAAGCTAAGAAACATATTTATGCCACATAATCTTTTACCTGGAGGGGGAGGGATGCTTCATGCACCAACAAAACAACCTTTGGGACCATTTTTTAAATATAGTTTATTTCACAAAGAATTACGCCTGAGGTCCTGACAATAAACACTTGAAATATGAATGCAATGCACTTTGTGTTAAAATATCATTATCATTTTTTATTCTAGTTTCAGGGTTACAACTTCCCACCTCTGTGGAGTGGTAAATAAAAGTGTAAAGACTAGAGAGGTCCTTTTATTTCCTTGTTTTAATCATTGACATTCTCTGTATCCCTCCTGATCCTGAGAGAAGATAGTTTTTCTCTTCTGTGTCTCAATTCCAAGTGATAGGAAAATTTAAAGAAACAATGGAGGGAATTCAGAATGAGCGGTTGAAAAGGTTTTCTTTTATCCAAATTATCTGGATGTTATTTTTAGTATTAGAATTATGAACGATTTATGAGAGTTTTGTCACATATTTGGTTCTGGTCTAACTGCTCAGTTAAATCCAATGAACCTTTGAAACTTCTGGATATTTGCCTCAAACTGGTTTAAAATACATAAAATCAGATCTTGGCTCAAAGAGGGTAAAATTGTCAAAAGTTGAGAATTACAGTGTGTAGGGATTGCCACATGTTTTTAAAGACTATACTAAAAGAATTGTTTTGACTAGCAGCTACTTTTGTTTAATTTTATGAAATATAAAATACATTTGTCCTTACCCTTTCCTATTGCAGATGTCCAGGCTAAGACACATATAAATTAGATATTTAAATTGTTCATAAAGATGTATCTTAATATGAACTCAACTGTAATTTTTAACTGGACAAAAAGTCGTATTCTAAAAAGATTTAGAATTGCATATATTGTTTGACCTAGTAATAACTTATGATATGTATTTGGGCTGGAGTAAAAAGAGATAATGGAGGAGAGAATCCACAACTGCAAAAAGAGAGTTCAAGGCAATCTATTTTGTGTGCATCCACATTCAAAAACATTTTGGGGATAATTTTCTTAAGGATTCTAAGCAGGAGAGTTTTATATATATATATATATATATATATATATATATATATATATATATATGTATGTATATATAAATGTGTGCATATGTGTATATATACACATATGCATTATACATATTTATACCCTACATATATATTCTTTGACCTGGCAATTCTACTTTTAGCTCAAAGACAGAGGAAAAGGACCTGTATATTAGGGGACATATACATGAATGTCTTGTCACAGCAGAGAACAGAAAATACAGTGGTTGCCCATCAGTCAGATAATGGTTCACATATTATGGTATATGAATGAAATAGATGCTTACTGGCCATGGGACTCCTAGGTAAGTCTTCTAGCCTCTGTGCCTTAGTCTCTTCAACTATCAAATGGAGATTGTAGTAACACACATCTCCCAGTATTATTGTAAGAATCAAATAAGTAAACAGATGTAAAATTTTTGCAAACCTTAAAGCACTATATAAATGCTAGCTATTATTGCTAGTTTTTTATTAATGGAATATTATTGTAATGTAAGAAATAATGAAAAGCTTGAGTTCAAGTCAATCTGGGAAGACTCTTTGAGCTCATATAGAGTGAAACGAGCAGAACTAGGAGAACAATGTACATAATGATTACAGTATTGTAAAGGAAAAAAACTTTGAAAAATTGTAGAACTCTGATTGATTCATTCACCAATTTAATGACTCTTGAAAACTGTTGATAAACCTTTTGGCAGAGACATAAAAAGACTGTATTGTATAGGATGAGACATATTTTTAGACATGACCAATGTGTGACTCTTTTGCTTGGCTATACTTACTTGTTATAAAGAAAGGTTTTCTTCCTTGGAATGGGGAAAGAGGGGATTAGGGAGTTGTGGGAGACATTGGGGGCAACTATGGTAGTAATAATGAGAAAAGGAAAGAAAACACATCAGTGAAACATTTTAAAAATACGTAGAAAAGAACAGAAGGAGGTTTAGAAGGGAGCACAGATAAGTAGGTCAATATTGGCTCTACCCTGTTAAGTTTACTATGTATTTAAAAAACAAGATGTATATAACTCTGACTTGTAGTTCCAAATATAAGATAATTTTTCTGTTTTTTTCTTTCAATATGGAATTGTTTGTGTTCGAGTTCTTACTAAAAAGAAAAAAAATAAAAGATAACAGTGTGGGATAATAGTGAGTTGGCACCAAGTATTTCTAGAATAGTTCTCTTAGCTCTCTTTTCCCCTTATCATTCTTGCCTAGAGGCAGCATGTCACAGAAAATAATGTTGAATTTGGAATCCATAGGACCTGAGTTTGAATTCGACCTATGAGGAATACCAGATATGAGACCCTGGATAAGTTTCTTAGTCTGTCAGTGCTCCTTGTAACATTCTAGGAGTACAAGGTGCAAAGCAGGTGCTGATCTAAGTTCGTAGAGGGAATTTCCTCACAGGGGGCTCCCTATAACGAGGAAATTATGTATCTGGGCTCACCCCACCTCCAGTTATTTTCTTATCAATAGTAGTTGACTATTAATTGAATAATAGTATATTTAACCTTAGGTTAACATGAAAAAAAATCCAAATCCCTATTGTTTTTCCTGCAAGGTAAATTGTTAAGCCTTCATTGGAAGAGCTTAAAACTATGGTAAGTGTAAGAATGAGGAGCCAGTATTGAAGCTGGATTTTCACTAAATAATAATGAAACAGACAATAAGGCCTAAAAAATCTGAGTTTATTTCCTTGAATAAACAGGAATTTCCATAGTCATGCTAGCTGAGAGGGGCACCTTAGTAAGATGTGCATTGATTTGCAGATGTAGCTACAATGAATTCTTCAATTAGCAATAATAATAATAATAATGATGATAGCTAGCATTTATACAGTGATTTAAGGTTTGCTAAGCACTCTACTATCTCATTTTATTCTTATGACTTCCTTGGAAGGTAGGTACTGATATTATCCCCATTATTCACAGATAATTATGCCCATTTTACAGATAAGGTTGCTGAGACAGAGAGAAGTTAAATGACTTTGCCAGGGTCACAGAGCTGGTAAGTGTCTAAGGCCGTGTTTGAATTCAGATCTTCCTGACGCCAAGTCCAGTACTCTGTCCACTGTATCATTTAATTGTCTCTCACTATATGTGCTTAGTCCTGGGGTAGATACAAAGGTTCTGGCACTCCTAGAGCTTAGAAGGAGATATGACACAAACAACTATGAAAAAAAAAGTATAAGCAAAAGAAGTGGCTAAGTGGTAGATAGAGTGCCAGGCCTGGAGTCAGGAAGACTCATTTTCCTGAATTCAAATCTGGCCTCAGACGCTTACTAACTGTGTGACCCTGGGCAAGTCGTTTAACCCCGTTTGCCTAAGTTTCTTCATCTGTAAAATGAGCTGGAGAAGGAAATGGCAAACCACTCCAGTATCTCTGCCGAGAAAACCCCAAATGGGGACACAAAGAATCAGACTGAAATGACTAAACAACAGCAGCAATAAAAGTATGAATTATTGTGTAAGACTGGGGGGAAGGGAAGAAGCCATTGTTAAATATTGACATTACAGAGAGCATCCTGGAGTGGGTGGCATTTGAACTAAAGCATTAAGGGATGGGTATGGAAGGGAATATTCTAGAGACAGAGGACAGCATGATCAAAATCATGGATTTTCGGGGAAAACATGGAGCAGGGAGTGACATGGAATACAACTGAACTGTAGAAAGAGTATGTGGAAGGAAATATGAAATTATGACTAGCTTGTGAAAGGGATTAACTGCTACAAAAAGAAATTTGAACATTATTCCATAGACAGTGGGGAGTTAAGTAAGAATTTTGAGCAGAGTGAATGGAGCACAGGCCCTGAAGTCAGGAGGACTTGAGTTCAAATCCAGACTCAGACACTTAACACGTACCAGCTGTGTGACCTTGGGCAAGTCACTTAACCCCAACTGCCGTGCCCTCCACCCTCCAAAAAGCAAAACCAAAACAAAACAAAAAAAGAATTTTGAGCCCGAGAGGAATATGATCAGATGGGTGCAGAAAGAAGTACAGACTGGAAGTTGTATGAAGGGTGGTTTGGATCAAGTAGAGAGGAAAAAGAAAATCCTGTTAGAAAACTATTGCAATAAAGAATGCTGGCAGTGGGAGTAGAGAGGAAGAGACAAATGTCAGAGGTTAGGGCAAGCTGAACCTGGTAAGACTTGGAAACTGAATGGCTATGAAAGTACTGGAAAGGAAAGAAGTCACAGACTAATCTAAAAGATACTGAAAAGTCAGTTCATGTTCACAGTGTTCTGTGGAGGCTGAACCTATTTTTGATGCTGCAGTTGTAATTATAGTTGTTAGTGACCCCTCGCCAAGTTTCTCTGTCTCTCTGTCTCTCTCTGTCTCTCTCTTTGTCTCTATCTCTTTCTCTCTCTCTTGATATAGATCCATATCTCTGTAGATATAGATCTATATGTAGATAGCTATACAGTCTCTAGACCCTGAAATGTATATATATAATACATATATATAAACACTCTCTAGATATATATTATATATACATATACATATATTAATATATATTTATGTTGAAAGAATCTTTAGAGTCTGCAATACAATCCTATATATATATACATACATATACACACATATATACACATATATACTTATTCACATACATGCATGTAGGTAGGTGGTTAAAGTGCTAAGGTGGATAAAGTGCTAAGCCTAGAGTCAGGAAGACTTGATTTCAAACATGGCTTCAGATACATACTAGCTGTGTAACTCTGGGCAAGTCACTTAACCATATTTGCCTCAGTTTCCTCATCTATAAAATGAGCTGGAGAAGGAAAAGGCAAACCACTCTAGTATCTTTGCCAAGAAATCCCCTAATGGAAGGGTCAGACATGACTGAAAGAATTGAACAACATATCTTTGTATACATGTATACATATACATATACATGTTTGTTTACCTGAGTAGAATATAAGCTCCTTGAGGGCAGAGACTGTTTTATTTATTTTTTCTTCATATTTCCATTACTTGGCATGTTGCCTGGCACAAAGCAGGTGCTTAATAAATGGTTTTTATGGGTCGATTGATTAAAATTAAAAGTCTTGGTGACAGGTGTTAAGGAGTGGAGTAATGGGCCAGTGGCCTACACTTTTCACAATGAGCCCTGGCTGCTTTAGTTATTAGCTTTTGAGAAAAATCTCCCTGAATGCTCCAGAGTAGTGGATTTGGAGTCAGAGGACCATCCCAGCTCTGACACTAACTACCTGTGTGAATGTGGGCAAGTCACTTCATCCACTTGGTTCTCAGATTTGTATTTCAAAATGACTATCTTTTGCTTTTTTTTGTATCCCCAGAGTTTGTATTCCCTTGTACATAGTAGGCACTTAATAAATGTTTATTGAATTAAATTGAAGGATTTGGAGTAGTTGGCTTCTAATCTCTTCTATGTCTAGACCTCTGGTCCCACCATCTGATGAAGGGGCTAGGGTAAGGATTGCTGAAGTCTCTTCCAGTTCTAAATCCTATGACTGATACTTAGTTGTATAGCTTCTTTGGACATGTTCCTTCATTTTCTGCCCTACCTGGAGAAGGATTTTGGTAGGTAAGCTCCCTGAAGGCAGGAACAGCACAGGGTCTTATTCATCTTTATTCCCAGCACCAGGGTCCTGTACTTAGTAAGCATTTTATATCTATCTATCTATCTATCTATCTATCTATCTATCTATCTATCTATCTCTATCTCTATCTATCTCTATCTATCTATCTCTATCTATCTCTATATAAAATGCTTACTAAGTAAGTAATACATATAAGTAATATATATATGTATATATATATATATATATATATACATGTATATACACACATATGCAGAATGTTAGTACCTTCCTATAATCCTTGCTCTGCCTCAGATGAACAGGAAAATAGAATAATGAATTGCAAGGATGGAGAAGCAGGCCAGTGAAGGAGATCATGCCCTTCAGCAATATCTGAGAAGAGAAAAATTTTCTTTCTTTTTCCTGAGCTTTGAAATTCCATGTTGGTATGCAAACCTGTGACCTGATATTCCTCCCATAAAGCAACCAAGGAGACACTGTTTCATTTCTTCTTTTCTTTCCTTTCCTTTCCTTTCCTTTCCTTTCCTTTCCTTTCCTTTCCTTTCCTTTCCTTTTCTTTCTTCCTTCCTCCCTTCCTCTTTCTTTCTTTTTTCTTTTTCTTTCTTTCTTTTCTTCCTTTTCTTTCTTTCTTTCTTTCTTTCTTTCATTCCTTCTCTCTGACATTCAGTGGAAATGAACATAAAATATCCTATAAGAAGGATGCAAGTAACTTCTGTTTGGGAACTTTGGTTGGGTTGATGGCTAGTGGTGGAAAGAGGAATTTGGAAACTCACCTGTTATGGAATTCCCTTATGTCTGGTTCAAAAAGGGAGGGTAATTTATTGTCATTTAAGCCATATGTACAAAAAAAGGATAAAAATATCTTTTGGGGAAGGGCAAGAAATAATCTGGCACATATATACACCAGTACAGGCTGCAATATTATTATGTTTAAAGAAAATCCCTACCTTTTCACACCACCACCCTCTTCCTACCCCCACCCTCCAACCTCCAGGCCAGTGAATCTTTTTATGAAGATGTTTCATTCAAACTGGTGAATTCTATCACAGTGAGGGGAGATTTCTGGCCAAAATGTTTCTCTGCTGTGGTGTTGACAGCTTCTCAGTTGGACAGGGTCACATAACAGCACTGCAGGCATCCTGGGGACACTGATTCTCAACCCCCATGTCAACCTCCAGAGTTCCCAGGGTCAGGTCAGTATGCTTAGGACGCCTGCAGTCTCATTCTGGGATACCTTTGGTGTATCCCAGAGCACTGTTGCATTCATCGGTCCAAAGAGTTCCCAGCCCTGTTTCGTTACTTATTTTGTAGACCAAAACTAGGGAGCATGGAAAAAAATGATTAGGGGAAAGGTGATGTCAAATCATTTGAAGAGTTGGTTGCTTTCTTTCAGCATGACCTTAATGAGAATTATGAAATCACAGTAGAGGTATTAGACTGTCTTTTGTAAAGGCATTCCTCAATGTAGTTTCAACAGCCTATTATTGTATGCTCTCCTTCTCTCCCTCCCTCTCTCTCTCTTTCTCTCTCTCTCTCTTTCTCTCTGTCTCTCTATCTCTCTTTCTCTTCATATATATATATGTATGTATACAGACATACATATATAGTGCATATTTGTAATACTGATTTTATTTCTCAAAATATCTTACTGGGGACCTGGATTGGAATATTTGCAGTAATGGCTTTGATAGTAAAACCCACTGAGAGAGCACTCCACTTGTCCAAAGTCCATCCTTAATCCTTTAAAGCAAATCTCTGTATCCAGAAATGAAAAAAAAAATCTAAGCTCCTGAAATAGCTATGAAAAGCTATGAAAGTTCACGTCCTTTCTCACTTTATTCCATAGATTCTTCATAACAGTCTCATTGGTGCTAATTTAACTCACGATTTAAAAGAATCACATTAATTTAATAAGTTTGGTCGTTTGAAGTTGAAGACTAGAACCAATGAGAAATAATGTACCAGCAATGTGAAAGTGGAGAGAGGCCCTTTGAAACCTGAAATGAATGCATGAGTGAGTGAATGAATGAATGCATATTTATTAAATACTTAGTAAGTGCCAAGCCCTGTGGTGTCATATGTACAATTACAAGAGCAGAAAGATCCATTGATAGCAATATAAGTAACAGCTGACATTCTGGCCTCCAAAGAGACAACAGAAAACTTCAGAAGAAGATCTAGAGTATTTCAGCCTGTTATACTTAGACCCTGACATGGTTTGTATAGAGGGCACTAATTTTAAAAATCCAGAGATTTTAAAAAGCCAATGCTAGAATAAGTTATTGTTCTGTTAGCCCATCTTGTTCAGAGTAGTAGCTAGTATTTTATGTGAGGAGGAAGGGAGGGAAATAAATATTTATAAAGCATCCACTATGTGTCGGGAAGGGTACTAAGTACTTCACAAATATTATCTTATTTTGTCCTAACAACAACCCTGAGAGGTAGGTGCTATTATTATCCCATTTTAGAGTTAAGAAAACTGAGGCAAAGAGGTTTCTGACTTGTCCAGGGTCATATAGCTAGTAAGTGTCTGAGCCTGGATTTGAATTCAGGTCTTCCTGACTCCAGGTCCAAGGCTATATATCTACTGAATTACCTGTGTAAAAGAGGGAAGTGAAAGTACTTGTGTACTATGTGTGGCAGAGTCAGAGGAGGATGTGAGTGGATATTTCTGCCTAACCTCATTCTTTTAGGGCCTGAGTCACATCTATCACCTATTGTATAGTACAGACCATGGTGAACTTGTAGTAGGCAGCTCCATTTAACACAAATGGTAATTTAAAATGTTGCCTCTGTTTGGGGTTATTAAAATTTTTGATAAACTTTGTGGCAAACTATACACATGAGGCAGCAAGGTAGTGTGGTGGATAGGGTACTGGGCCTAGAGTCAGGAAGACTCCTCTTCCTGAGTTCAAATCTGGCCTCAGACACTTAATGGCTATGTGACTCAGGGCAAGTCACATCGCCCTGCTTGCTTCAGTTTCCTCATCTGTCAAATGAGTTAGAGAAGGAAATGACAAACCACCCTGGTATCTTTGCCAAGAAAAACCCAGATGGGGTCATGAAGAGTCACCCAAACCCAGGACCTGGGTTCAGCTCCTACCTCAGACACTTGTGTGACCTTGGGCAAGTCACTGGACTGCTCTATGGCTCGGTTTTCTCATCATCTACACTGTCTTCCAACTCTGGTACCATTTCTCAAATACTCCATGCAAAGCACTGAGGATCCCTAAACTCACTAGATAATGGTCCTCCTCTTAGACTAACTCTCTCATGCATAGACTTACTTCTCGTATTCCATACATCCCAGAGTGAGTTTCTGCAATTACACTTTTATTCACACCAAGAAAGCCTCAAAGTCTAGAAAATGTGGTTTCAAGGCCCACCTCTGACCCATGCTGGCTATGTGAGTGTGAGCAAGTCATTTAAGTTTTCAGGGCTCTGGGCAACTTTCTATAAGACTTTCAATTAATTTGGGTGTTTATAGCAGTCAAAATGATGTATTCGCTCAAAGTGATTTTTAAGACAATATTGCTATCCCTGTATACAATGTTCTCTTGGTTCTGATTATTTTGTTCTTCATTATTTCTTGCAAGTCTTTCCTTGTTTTCCTAAGATCATTTATATAAATTAACTATAAAGGACATAAAAAGAAAGACGTCTGTATCCAGAGAAAGAACTAATAAATGGAATAATTTTATGTGTGTATATGTGCATGCTTATACATATATATGTGTATATGTATATATAATATACATACACATAGATACATATATAGATACACACACATATATGTGTGTATCTATATATGTGTGTATCTATCTATCTATCTATCTGTCTATCTATCTATATATATGCACACATATATGCCTATTTGGGTCTAATGGTAACCCTCTCTGGGGAAGGAAGAAAAAAGGGAAAAATTTTATATGGTAACTTTATTATGTATTTAAAAGGATCAAGTTGTACATAACAGATTTGCAGTTTAATGTGCAACAATTTTTTGTCATCTTATTCCATAAACTAAAAATAAAATAAATTTAAATTTTTTTTTAAAAAGAGACTTTTAGTTGCAGAGAAGATACTGATCTGCATCAGTGGAGGGGTTTTCCTTACCTGGGAGTTCCCATTCCTAGCAAAATGGCAGGTGCAGGCCCTATCCTTATTAACAAGATCTCACAGCTCTTCCTAAATGAACACAGGATGTATGATATGTTACTTAAAGCAATATTATGTCTCTCTGTAGCTCTGTTGGCATAGATGTTTGCTCCTCCTTTGCTGGCATCTGACATGAGAACGCTTGAGAAGCGACTTTGTGTTTTGGCCCTCTTGATATGGCAGATTTGTCATTTCTGACAGCAAAGACTGTATTAACGCTTGCAAATATGGAAAACAATGTCTTTCTGGAAATTCTGGCAATGGAAACATTAGTATGGTACTATCTTACTGAGCAGACAAAAGAAATGCATGAACTAACTGCAATATATATGCTTCTGTACAGTAGTTTCATTTAACAATTACACTGTTCTTATTGCTCCCATTTGTTCTCTCTCAATTCCCTGAAATACTGAGTTGGTTTTGTCTCTCATTGAAGTCCTTCCAGTGTGTCTGCTGGTCAAAGAAAATACATTTATATTTCCTCCAAAGTATCTGCATAGTGTTGGTAACCAGACATTCTTCCTTGTATCCTATGTCCAGGAGGTTCTAAATTGACTGTTAATAGGATTTTTCCTCAAAGACTTTTAAATAATTTATCCCTGCACCATGTATCAGAAGGGTCCTTCGATCATGGAATCCTAGGTCTCTGAGCTGGAAGAAACTTTAAGACATCATTTAGTCTAGTCCCTTGCCTTCAGGCAGGTGAGGAATTGTCATTCTCACCTCACAAGATCAGATAACTGAGGTCCCACAAAGTCCAAATGACTCACTTAATGTCAACTAAGTGATAGAGTAAGAAGGTAGTGGGTTAGACTTGACTTTTGTGGCCATTTTGGTACTCTATGTTGTTCTCTTTTAATACTTAGCTATTATAGTTAGAACACCAGGCTTGGAGTCAGGAAGACCTGAATTCAAATCTTCCCTCAGACACTTACTACCTGTGTGACCCTGGGCAAGTCACTTACCCCTGTTTGTCTTAGTTTCCTCATCTGTCAAATAAGCAGGAGAAGGAAATGGCAAACCACTCCAGTATCTTTGCCAGAAAAACCCCAAATGGGGTCAGGAAGAATCAAACACAACTGAAAAATGATTGAACAAAAATTATAGTTTTAAACATAATTGAATGAAAAGTGGAGTTTTCTTCACCTACCTGGTGGGATGTCTGTTATGTCAAATTTCTCCTCCTCTGCTTGAAGGATCAAATTTGATGTGCTATTTGACGTTGTAACATTGAACTCTGCCACAAGAGAATCTGTTGAAGGAACTGGGAATGTTTAGCCTGGAGAAGAAAAGATTTAGAGGAGACATGATAGCTGTCTTCAAGTATTTGAAAGGCTGTCATGTAGAAAAGGGATTAGGCTTGTTCAGCTTGACCCCAGAGGGCAAAACTAGCAACAATGGTGGTGGTGGTGATGGTGGAGGAGGGAGTTTCACAGAGACAGATTTCCTCTTGATTAAAGGGGAAAAAACTTTCTAATGATCAGAACTGTCCAAAAGTGCAAAGAGTTGCTTAAAGAAGAAGTGACTTCCTCCCACCCCTCGGCGATGTGCTGGTAAATGTTTAACAACCAGCTTCCCAAACGATGGGACTTATAAATTTAATCTGCATTATTATCAATTTCTTCACCATTTTCTTATCATCAACAAAACAATAAATCAAGTTCTGATTTGTAGCATTCACCCGTTTCTGAGGTGTAAATACTTCCATTGAAAATTAACAATTGCCTCTCAAGAAACCTGTGAGAGCTTTCACTGCTATTCTGCCTCTCCCCCTCTTTGAGCAAAGGCCAAATAAACATTTGCCAGATATGGAGTAGAAGGGATTCTTATACAGGTGTAGGCTATCTGAATAATCTTTTTGGTCCTTCCCTCCAGCCCAGATTCTATATCTCTACAATGATTCACAAGCAGAATAAATTTGATTTGGTTGTTTAAAAAAACCACTGTAAAAATGTTTTAATCTTGTGTATAACTCAGTCTTTATATCTTTTTCTTCCTAAAGTATCTAATTTATTTCTCAAGAGCAACTTAAATTATATATGTGGGAGAGATGGGTGTTTCATAGTGGATAGAGTCTAATTCAAATAAGGAAGACCTGAATTCAAGCCCTGCCTTGGGCACATACTGGCTGAGTGTCCCTGGCCAACTCAGCCTCTAAGTGCCCCAAGGCAGAATCAGCACCTATTTGCATTGGTAGAGTTAGTTTTCTCGTGGGAAGAAATCCCAGGTCCACATCCAGGCTCTCCTCTCTCCACTGTTTCTTCCTTCCCCCCTCACACAGAGAGTGTATAGATAGATATGTACTGTAGGTTCCATGACTAGATCTGTGATTTCATTGTTACAGAGAACTACTGGGTAAGAAAGCTGTACCAGTGTAGGTTGGAATCTTCCCTGAAATTTAGAACCTTAGAGAGTTGCCTAGGGCAAAAAAAAAGAGAGTTGCCCAGGGTCACTCAGCTGGTGTGTGTCAAAGGGAGAACTGGAACGCAGGTCTTGGCTTCAAGGTTGACAGTCTATTGAAATGGAGTTTAAATTTGACCCTATATAACTCTATCAGAAGCAGCTAAGTGCCCCAGTGATTAGGTATGAGCTTGGAGTCAAGAAAACTTGAGTTCAATACTGGCTTCAGACACTTCCTACTTGTATGACCCTGGGCAAGTCAACCTCTGTCTGGCCTCAGTTTCCTCAACAGTAAAATGAGGTTAATAATAGCACCTACCTGGTAGGGTTTTCATGAGTATCAAATGAAATAATATTTGTAAAGCTTTTATTACCAAACCTGGCACATAGAGAAGCTTAATAAATGCTTATTTCCCTCTTTTCATCTTGGTTTTAAGCAAGCACAGGACTGCTTTTGCAAGCTGGGGAAGCACAAGAGTGTAATATCCTGAGTTCTGTTTGAATATATCTAACTATGCTTAGTTGCCTGTACAATGGATCATCTATAGCCTGGTTTAATTGGCAATACCATATATCTCATGTGCTTTTAAAGCAGAAGTTTCTTAATGATGATAATGTTTTCATTCTCATCTATTACCATACCTTGTTAGTATAACCAATTAGAACAAATTAAGCATTTCCTTTCATTTTTGTTATTTTTTTCTGTGTAAATGACTGCGGGAAAATCTAGTTGAGTCTGTATAGCAGAAATATTGTCTTTCTCTGCTCATATCCCTTGAGTTGCAAGTTTAAAAAAATCTGTTGACTAGCATCTGAGTCTTGGAGTTTTTCTTTTAGGTCCAGAATGCTATCTATTCTGCCATGCTGCCTCTGTCTGTCTTTCTGTCTTTCTGTCTATCTGTCTATCTATCTGTCTATCTATCTATCTATCTATCTATCTATCTATCTATCTATCTATCTATCTATCTATCCATCTGTCTCTCTGCTTCTCTATCTATCCATCCACTCACCCACTTATCTACCTACCTCTGTCTGTATTTGTCTCTCTCTCTGTTTTTGTCTTGCCATCTCTATCTCTATTTCTGTTTCTGTCTCTATCTCTCCCTCTCCTTCCCTCTTTCTCTTCCCCTCCACTTTTGAAAATAAATCTAAGTTACTCTTTAGAAAGAAACAGCTAGGTGGTGCAATGGGTAGAGCATTGGGCCTGGAATTAGGAAGACCTGAGTTCAAATCTTTCCTCAGACATTTACTAGCTGTGTGACACTGGGCAAGTCACTTAACCCTGTTTACCTTAGTTTCCTCATCTGTAAAATAAGATGGAGAAGGAAATGGAAAATCACTCTTAATATCTTTGCCAAGAAAACTCCAAGATAGGGTCACAAAGAGTCTGACGTGGGGTCATGAAGAGTCATACATGACTGAACAACTATAAACACCCATTAAAAACAAATTAGACATTTTGGGGAAAGTATGAGTTTACCGAGTCACAAGGGGTCCACATAGCAAACTACTTCTAAAGTACACCAAACCCATATGTGGCTCTTTCCAAAGAGGATTTCTTCTACCCCCATAACAACCTGACAGAAATCATCACATATTTGGCTCATAATTTGAGTGGTTATTCTGTTCCCTTCAAGAAAGAGTTACTGTTTTTACCTGTACTCTGTTAAGGAAACTTACCCATGAATCACAAGTACCCATTTCATTTCTTTGACTCATGTCCCTATTCAGCATCACACAGTGATACAGGGAGCCAGATCCTGGAAGCAAAAGCATACATGAAGATGCGAGGAGAATGAGGACAGAGTGGGTACACTTAACTGACTTCTAAAGAAAACAAGCTGAATACTAAAATGTGAAAAATATACTCAGCTGATCTGATGTAAACATCTGCAAAAGTCGTTAATGTATACCCTACTTATTTAATTCGACCAGACACGTGCGTGTCTACCGTCTGTAGAATGATGCTGTGCATAGATCATAGAATTTTCCTCCAATATTCTTAGAGTATACTAGATTTTTTTCTTTGCTTCTATTGCCTTCCACCTCATTTCATATTTATTCATGCCCCTTCTTCTTCTCTATTACATCTTTAAATTATTTGAAGGCTGGGATTTTGGACCTTTACATCTTCATATTCCCCAGTGCCTTGCACATAAAAAACATTTTATAAACATTTGTGGAATTAAATTGAACTGAAAAGGATCTTTGAAATCACGCAGTCCAACTCCCTGGCTTTACAGATGAGGGTTTGCCCAAAGTGACATAGCTCAAAAGTGGCAGCGTTAGGACTCAAGACCAGGTCTTCTGATTCTCAGTCCAGGATTTTTTTTTCTACCATTCTAGGTTGCCTTGAAAGTATATTTAATACATAGACAATAAACATTGAAGTTCACTAAAGGTAGCCTCCTCTTCTTCAAAGTAAATCTAAGTAAAATATAGCATTTTTTTCTTTTAGGGATCAGGAATGAGAGAATCCAATGTGAACCAGTGATGTTGGGCTAGAGGTATCCCTAGATTGCTTGCAAAAGTTGAAAGTGTCCATGGCCTGCTAAATTGAGAAAGTAGCAGGAAAGATACAGAATGAAGAAAATAAATAGACCACATACATAACTTTTTGAAACATTTGCTACATTCTCTTTTCTTTATTTGAGGTTTTAAAATATTATCACAAATAACAAATATTCAAGAGGAATGAAAAAAGAAAGTCTATTTAATTACCAAATATCTATCAAGTGCAATGTATGAGAAGCAAGAGGAAGAAGGATCAGAATCCCCATCAGATATCTGACTCATTTAGGATAAGGCAAACCTTTCCCACGTAAGGCACAGCCTCAGACTCAGTATTGCAACATCAAACTGAATCTAAGATAGGGTAAAACTTCATGAATTCCATTCCTATGAATTTAGAACTCATCTGTCCACCTCAGATTGGACTCTTTTGTTGTTGTTGAGTCATTTTCCAGTTGTATCTGACTCTTCTTGACCCCATTTGGGATCTTCTTGGCAAGGATGCTGGAGTGATTTGCCATTTTCTTCTCCAGCTCATGGAGGAAATGGATGGCAAACAGGATGAATCAGTATGCCCAGGGTCACACAGCTAGTAAGTATCTGAGGTGGGATTTGAACTTATAAAGGGAAATCTTCCTGACTCCAAGCCTTGGCATTCTATCTACTGCACCACCTAGCTGCCCTTGGGATGACGGTTTATCTTTTCTCTGTCTACCTTCAAAAGATTGTTAAGTAAATTTGAAATCTAAACTAAATTTCAGGGAAAATATTTAGGTGGCTTTGGAAAGCAAATTCTCAGCATCTAATTGCTATTGTTTTCATACTAAGGATTAATGCAAGTTAAAGTTGGCTGAGCTATCTCTCATGGCAGCTTCGTGAAGCAGCTGTGGTGTGGTAGAAAAATGATAGATATGAAATCAAGGGGCTTCGGTTGTTGGGTCATGGCTCTACCTCTTACTGCCTTGGGCCAGGCCCTGATCTTCCCTGAGCTTGGCTTTCCACATCTGTCAGATGGGGCTTTTAGGGGCAGCATGGTGTAATGTATGGAATTCTGGACTTGGAATCAGAAAAAAATAGGTTTAAACCCTCCTCTGACACTTACTAGCTGTGGGGTCTTGGGCCAATCACTTGATATCTAAATGTTTCAGGCAGCTGCCTGGGATTTCTCTCCCAAGTCATAGAATGTTATGGGTGAAATAGTTATGTGGGAAAGAATACCTTATGCCGATGGAATCATATATCCTTCCAGTATAATCCCTTGAAATGGGGATAATGCTATCTCTTCCATCTACCTCACATAGCTGTTGTGGAAAAAAAATGCTTTTAAAGTCTTAATATGAAACAGAAGTTTAAGTTGTTATATAATTACTGTCTATCCAATGCTGCATCCCCCTAACCATATTTTATAATTCATATTTTCCACTAATTCAGTTTGGAGGCCATATTTATTCCAATTGAGGTGACCATGCCTATATCAGAGGGTTAAAGAAGCCTGATATACAATTGCACCATAATCCATTAAATCCTTTTCTTTTTTCTTCAAATAACTGTTATTTCAGCAACCCCTGGTGATTCCATGATTGGTCGAGTAAAAAAAAGGAAGGAAAAAGCCACTTACTTTAGCTCCATGCTCAGTGCAAAGGGAAGGTGGAAATTTTGCCTTACTTTTGAGAGAATGGGGGAAAAAAATTGCCTTTACCTATTTCTATTCCCTTAATTATTTTATTCATTTGGTAGTGGTAGATGGGTAGGGCGAATGGTTGATTAAAATTTTCTTTCTTTTGTTCCTTTTTTTTCTTTCTCTCTCTTTCCTTCCCTTCCTCTCTCCCTTCTGCTCTTCTTTCCTTCTTCTGTTACTTCTTCCTTTTGCTTCCTCCCTTTTCTCCTTCCTTCCTTCCTTCCTTCCTTCCTTCAGGATGCTTCTGCACTGGCTAAAACAATGTAACCTAAGAAAATGAGCTCAATTTGGCTGGCTGCTAAAGTCCCACATCAGCAGGGAGTATTGTAGCACTGCTTTCCCTAAATGGTACCTGAGATCATAAAAGCATAGGATCATCAATTTCAAGCTAATCCAATGCTTTCCTTTTAGAAGTGAGGACCTGAGACCTAGAGCAGCTGGGTAATTTGCCCAAGGTTACATTGGTAGTAAGTATGCAGGTAGCACTGCATTCTAATCCTGATTCAAACCGAGGCGCTCTCACTCAAGGTTCAGCATTCTTTCCCTTCTGCCACCATACCCTGAGGGATTGTAGAAATGATCTCCTCCAACGATGTAATTTTATAGATGGGAAACTGATTTCACTTGATTCACTTCACCATAATTATTAGACACACTCTTTTCTGTTCTCTCTTCTTTTTTTCTCTCTCCTGTATTATTATTTAATACATGTGAAATATCCTGAATATTATATCTTAATATAAAGAAGTAAAGAAAGATTTTTCTTATAATTTAATTTTAATGTATTTGCTAATTGTTGTCATCTGACTCTTCATGACCCAATCTAGGATTTTCTTGGCAAAGATATCCTTCTTCTCATTTTCCAGAGGAGGAAATTGCGGCAAACAGTGCTAGTATCTGAGGCTGGATTTGAACTCAGGTCTTCCTGACTCTGAACCTAGTGCTTTATCCACTGTGCCACCTAGGTGCTCTAAAATCACTAAATAATAGTTCTATTAGCACTGGTATTTGAATGGATATTTGAGTACATTTGTAAGAGGGACTAGAGCATAGTGCAAAGTGTGCTAGATTTGGAATCAGGAAAACCTAAATTCAAATCATGCTTCCGGCATTTGCTATGTCTATGACCATGAGTCCCTTATCTTCTCTGAGCCTTCACTTACTCATTTGTAAAATGGGTATATTTTAGTGTCTGTCATATCTGTTTACATGATTGTTTTGATGATCAAGTGAGAGATTCTCCAAACAGTACGGATTTTGCAAAAACTTGAAAGTGCTGTATCAATGTCATTTATTCTTTTTAAGCCTCTGGGAATATTTATAGAGTGAATAATGCTACCAAGTTCTCTGGAAAACCTGTATTAACTAAGCATTCACTTGAAGAGCTCCTCTATGACACGCCTGAGAAATTCTTCCTCAAATTAACCCCCCTGGAGCAGAAGTCTGTGTAAACAGATGGACTTTGCACCTTGCCCTAAAGGTCAGCTGGCCTGAGCTCTGTCACATTGACAGAGAGCTCCAGAGTCAAGGGCCCTCCCTGAAGAATATTGTGGTCTCTGGTGTGGCTCTAGATGGCAAGACATGAGAGCTATCATTCAACAGTCTGTATTTTTAAGCATTTTATTTGCCATAGAAATAATGACAATGAACAATACATTTACTATGAATAACATCATCACATAAATTCTATCATTTGGTCTTCACAAAAACACAGTGTAAGAAAGTCAGAGAAGCATCTTATGTAACCAAATGGAGGCCACCCTGGCTCATGCAGAGTCCTTTCCCAGAAAGACTTTTGTTTCTTTTCTAATGTTTTAAGTGGCTTCTTTTTTCCTTTTTTTTTTTAATCACCTCAGAAAGTACAGTGCAGTGGATGGGGGGCTGGCCTTGGATTTAGGAGTTTTGTCTTTGTGAGCATAGGCAAATCCCTAAGCCTATGGGGATCCAAGGCAGGCTTTTAAGACTATAAATTACAGAGAATTATATCTGTTTCAGTGGAAGGAATTTTTATAGTGGAATTCCATGCCATTGAGAAAATCTCATGTTTGAACCAGATCCACAGGTCCCCCTCAACACACACAGACACAGACACAGACACAGACACAGACACAGACACACAGACACAGACACAGACACAGACACACACACACACACACACACACACATACATTACACACGCAGAGTGGATGGAGCCCTGGGCCTGGAGTCAGGGAGACCTGAGTTCAAAAGTGTCTTTGCACACTTACTAGCTGTATGATGCTGGACAAGTCACTTGGACCTGTTTGTCTCAGTTTCTTTCTCTATAAAATGCACTGGAGAAAGAAATGGCAAACCACTCCAATATCTTTGCTAAGAAAATTCCAAATTGGTTTCCAAAGAGTCAGACGTGACTGAACAATAACAACAAAAGCTGTTATTTTAAGGATATAATTATTAAGACACTGCAAAGCTCGACAAAAATAATACCTCCTATGAGGCCTTTCCTGATTCCTTCCAGTTCCTAATGTCTCCTGGTCCCCAAATTACTTTGCATTAACTTTGTGTGTACTTTTTTGTGTTCCCATTTACATACACATTATTTCCCCTAAGAGAACCTAAGCTTCTTAAGGGCAGACTTTTTAAAAGCTTGTTTCTGTATCTACAGGGCCCGGGACAGTGCCTGTTACACTTAACTGTTTATCGATTGGCTGATTATTGATGCTAGTCAGTGTCTTTAGCTTGGAAAATACAAATCCAAAGAGCTGCTTAATTACTGACCTCCTTGATCCCTATACCAACATTGCTACTGTAGAAGCATACAAATTAAAAGCCAGAAACACCAAGCAGACCCTAAATAGTGTGTCCAGTGTGGCCCTTTGCACTCCTGCAGCCAAAGCAGGATTGGACGTCCCCAATAAGATAACTCAGAGGTTTGAGTTGTCCTGCTTTTTCTGTGTCCCTGGTGGGTGCCCTCTCTATGTCCCCAAGGGGGTTGCTTGCTGAGCATCATGTCAACATTGGACAAAGCCTGTTTCTAAACACGGTGCCTGTTCGGATGTTCTCTGTGAATATAGTGCCATTGAAAAGAACTTTGTTTGCAGTGCAGTTAATTTTCTTTCTTCTGCACCCCGATCATTGTCTGAATGTCAAAGGAGCATCTCTCTCATCTATCAGATTGATGGCATCGCCTTGGACTTCCCACATAGACAAGATAAACTGAAGGCTTCTGAAGACAGGTATGTAACTGTGGAGACAGCAGTGCTGCAGAAGAAGTCTTCTGACCAGGGGGAATGTTGGTCCCATAGTCAACTCTCTAGCATGGCAGTCACCTTTGACATGTCTTACTGAATGGGAGTTTGTTTTCTAATTTCCATGGTTCAGCCATAGGCCATGCAAAGTAAATACTGGTAAACGATCAACAGTGGGTTCAAAGGAACATAAGACCAGAAGCCCCCTCCCTGCCTTTGGAAAGCAGTTTGGGTTGTGTTCACATGTGAATCAATCTGTTTTGGGTCTTTGAAGTGACTTTGATGAAGAGTTGTGTGAAATGCTAGTGGAATGGGTGGGGCCAACAAAGGAATCGATAGCTACAACTCAGACCAACAATTGGCTTGTACAGAGAATATGGATGGAAAATGCGAACGAGATAGCAGGAATATTTATGCTTGGATACTCTCGTCTGAAAGGAATATTTCCTCATCCAAGTAAAGACTCAAATCAGCTGTCCTTTAAATAGAATGCCTTTATTCTTAGGAAAATGAAAACCCAAACTTAGGAGCATGTTGAAAATACCCCGTCACAGAGATATCTAGTGAAGTATGGTTTACTGACAATGAAACTGGAAAAAGGAGACCTTGTTGCTACTAGGTATAACTACTTGCTTTCTCATCCTTTATTAACTAACAAGCCACAAGGGTATGATCGAGTAAATGACCTTTTTCAGGGTTCCTTCATCAAGTGAAAGGATCATTGGACTTTAAAAAGGAGGAATAGTTTACAAGCTGCTCATTGAATTATAGTTGTAATTTTTTAATGACAGCAATGGTATTTATTCTCACTGACAATGTGGCATGGAATTAAAAGTCCAGTTACAGTCCATGGAAATAATCCCCCATTGTTGTACAAGTATGAAAGTTAATGAATGAATTTATTTGAATGATCAACTTAGCAAAAAAGCAAAAATTATTTAAAAGTGAAAAAAAACCACCCCAGCCCCAAAACAACAACAGCAACAACAACAACAATTACCTTTCCACAATTCTGACAGCAAATTCAATTCAATTCTGAGTCATTCAAAGCGATCCAACAAACATATGTCAATTTCATGGTATTTGCAAAAGCATTGTGCTAGTTACACAATATCTGGGGATACAGAAATAAGACACATGATACAACTCCTGCCTTCAAGGAGGTTACAGTCTATTGGGGGGGGGGGGTAGGAGAGCTATAGTATGTATACATATGTAAATGTATACCCACAATATAAGGAATGATAATAATAACTGATATTTATCTTGAACTTTAAGGTTTATAAATACATTATCTCATTTGATCCTCACAATCAGCTTCCTATGTGCTAAGTGCCATTATTATCCTTATTTGATAGATAAAGAAATGAGGCTGAATGAGTCAGTCAAGTGAGCAGAAATAGAACAATTTCTACTATAACATTAATATTATAAAAATGAATAATTTTAAGAGCTTTTAAAAACTAATGAAGAATGAAATGTATAGAACCAAGAGAACAATTTGTATCACAATAACATTATAAAATCAAACAACTTTGAAAGTTATAAGAACCAAGATCAATATAATGTTTCCAGAGGATCAGCAATGAAACATACTATCCTACAGAAAACTGATGTATTTAAGAAATGGAGCATACATAACATATATACATTATATTTGCATATATAGCCACTAGGGGAATTTGTTCTGTATAGGCATACTTGTCACCAAAAATTTGCTTTTTTATACCAATGGGGTTGGGAGTGAGAGGGAGAGCAAATGAATTTTTTTTTTAAATAGAGAGGTGGGGAAGAGTGCTATAGGTATGAAATGTTACATGGACTTTTGGAGAGGTCATTGTATTAGTTTTACTTAATTGTTTTATTTTGTTACAAGAGACCTCCCATGAAATGGGAATAATCTGTAAATATTTGTGATATAAAAATGAAATGTAACAATAAAACTGTAAAGTTAGAAAAATTAGTGTAAAATTAGAAAAAATATTAAGAGGCTTAATGAATTGTATGGGATCACGTAGCTGATAAGTATTTAAGGCAATATTTGAACCCATATCTTCTTCATTTAAGCATTTGATCCCCTCCATCATTTTATCTCCACACAAGAATCTTAGGGGTGAAAGAGAAATCAGACAAATTGTTGTAGTAATAGCTGAGGAGGGAGAAAGTGTTATCAGTGGGGCATTATCAAGAAAGTACTTTTGAAAGTTCAAACTATATGGTTTGTATAGATGGATAGTTTCAGAATTCCCTCACGAACAGATTCTTTTGGGAATTAAACAAAAAAGTGGTAGAAAAGATGAGAACTTTAAATGTATTTTGACCATCTCAGATTTTTCCATACCAATTTCATTTTTGCCTTTACTGATTTATCTTGGGGATTGAGCATTTCTCTTGGGGTAAAAGTACTAAGTTGATCTGATGAAACTGATATAAAAACTGTTTTTAATTTGTGAGCTAATGCTTAATTCTATGTTCTTGACTATACAACAATGATTTCTATACAATGAGGTTTTATTTCTTCTGGAGTTGGTCATTCTAACTTTTAGAGGAACAATGCAATGTAGTGGAAAGAGTAATGTTTTTGGAGTCAGAAGACCTGGGTTTGAATGCTGATTGTATCAGTTATTGTTTGTAAAATTCTCTGAGACAGCTAGGTGATAACAATGAATGGAGTACTGTACCTGGAGTCAGGAAGACTCGAGTTCATATATGACCTCAGACACTTGTAACCCTGGGTAAGTCACTTAACTTCTGTCTGCCTCAGTTTCTTCAACTCTAAAATGGCAAGGGGGGGAGCACGTATCTTTTTTCTTTTTTTGCTTTTTGGAAGGGGGAGGCAGGGCCAATTGGGGTTAAGTGACTTGTCTAAGGTCTCACAGCAAGTAAGTGTTAAGTGTCTGAGGCTGGATTTGAACTCAGGTCCTCCTGACTCCAGGGCCAGTACTCCATCCATGTCACCACCTAGCCACCCTTCAGGGAGCACCTATCTTATAGGATTGTTGTGAGGATCAAGTAAAATGTTATTTTAAAAGTGCTTATCACAAATCAGCACTTAGTAAATTCCTTTCTCTTCCTTCTCCCCTCCTCCCCATTTATGTGACTTTGGACAAGTCATTTCCATTGCACTTATACTACTATTTGTTTACATGCTATAACTCATACTAGACTGTAAACTATATTCTGCTTTTCTGTGTATCCCCAGCATTCATCACAGTTCTTAGTACATAATAAACTCTTCAGAAATACTTGATAACTTGACTGATTTGACTCATGAGTTGTTTTGAATAATGTCTTTTATAAGCCTTAAAATATTACAGAAATGTCAATTGATGTTATTATTCTAATGAATCTCCCTTAAAATTAGTACTTATGGAAAATAATAACTTAATCTTATTACCCCAATAGAATAAGCATAATTTTTGAAAATAATTTTTGTCCCTTCAAGTATATTTTCCACACGGACATCTTTTTCTAATATACACATTTGAATTTTGATCCATGTTTGCCTTAAAAGTTAAAGAAAAAACTCTAGTTAGTATAAAAAGCAAACATTCCTTTTTCTTCCTGTTTCAGATATACTATATTTCCACTTTAATTGACTGTGGGTACCATATCATCCCTTTCTAAGATTATGAACCTTTTATTTTGTGAACAGAAATGAATAAAACCTCAATAGCTCAGTGAATACTTGGCTGTCTCTTTTATGACTAAACAAGTTGTCCATGCCCTCGGTTGCAGGGGAGAAAAGATAGACTAAGAATATGAGACAGTTCTAGTCCAACAATTCAATTCAATTGAACACGTATTAAACCATCCATAAGGCACTGGCCCCCCAGGGTTTGTATCCCTGTAGATACAAATAGTCTCTGGGAGCTTACTTTTGTGAACATGGGCTATGTAAGGCTTGTACTAACTGATTAAATGTGCCAGAGCTTCCCTTCTTCACTGTGCAACCAGACAAGCACGACTACTGAAGGCTGCTTGACATATCAGTTATCCTTTTTGAGTAAACTTTTGCTGAACTAGTTAATGCCTGCAACTGCGGGGACCAGTCTTCACCAGCTCAGAAGGAGCTGCAAATATCTTCCTTCCTGACTTATGTGAAGAGTAGCAAACATCTTGCTTTCTGATGTATTGTGTTTATGGATATCCTTTCCCTAGACCTCTACTTCCCTGACTTCTTGATCTTCTTTCCCTGATTTCCTGATGAATACCTCAGATAGTCATAAATACTCCCAAATATTTTTCTCCTGCTCCCCTTTGAACAGCTGAAAACTTTGTCTCTCTGCTCCATCTTGCAGTCATCTCAGACAATAAATGCTGTTATAATCTTTGTAAGCTGTGATAGGATGCTATCTCATTCCAGGTGCCCCTATTTGGTTTCTTCCTTTTTAGCAGTTCACAGAGGTTTTTTATTTTATTACCTTTTATGGGGCGGATATACACATATCATGTAAGATTAGCAAAATTGTGATAACAATGTGATAACAAGAATAGTAGTTGGTAGTTATACAATGCTTTACTTAACGATGTAAATTTCATTTCTTCTTTCTCAGGGCAAGTTACCAGAACAAGGCATGCTCAGTTCTAAGGGGATGCATCAGGAGTTGGAAGTTTTTTCTTGTATGATATAGCTTACAAACACCCACCAGCATGCTTTTTTTCCACGAATTGTCAGTTGATGTCAATTAGCTAGTAGAATTAATTAGCTTTAGGAAAAGAATGTTTGCTGAGATCTTTATGGTAAGAACAGTTGGCACAAAACATGTCTGAAAGCTGGGGGCACAATCTGTCTGTAGGAAGGTGAGGCCAAGCTTAAAGAATATGTGTGACAAAAGGGGTAACTCACAGCTGCTGGAGATCTTTTTGTTGAAGTCTGCTGGATGTTCCCTTTTGATATGGTATTGTTTTTCTGTGGGTCTCCTTTTAGAGCTTTGAATATACTTTTCCTCATTATGTCTAGTTTGTTCTTGGCTCCCAATGCATGTACCACTGTCAGATGATGCTCTGCCCAAGGAGAGGGATGTAGGTCAAACCAGGTCATTTTCCTCCTGCCCTCTAAGTGATTCCTTCTCAGTGATTTGACTGAAATGTTCTTCCCTGGCTTCAAATCTCTTGGGTTCTGAACTATTTCCTGATTTTCTATGAGCCCCCTGGAACATGACCAAGTCCTTCAATCAGTAGGATGAAACTTCTTGTTGACCTCACTCCAATTTATCCAATGGCTTTCAAGAACTTTTTGTACTTAGTCCAAAGTCTTGGATTGACTGATTGAGACCACTGGATAAGATGTCAGAGTGTAGCATCTTATGACCTACTTTAAGTGGGAGTAGGGTAATTGTTTCACTAGTACAACCTTATATTCATATTATCTCATCTGCACTTTACAACAACCCTGGAAGATGAGTAGTAATTGTACTGTTATCCCCATTTTCAGAATAAACTAAGAGCCAACTAGGAGAAGATTTCCTTTCTTCTGATTTAATTTCTATAATTTCTATGATTTCTTCGTCTCAAGCCATCCATTGATCCTAGGTCTGAAGTCTTTTTTCCCTCCTCTAAGAAATTACTAAATTCTAATGAAATGAATAAGGACATAGCTGTAGTAAATAAAGTTTTAGTTTCCAAATAAGTATTACTTTATAACCAATTATATTTATATATATAATTATATATATTTACTAACCAAGTGATAACGACCTCACATAGCAAGCAACTTCCCTTATGGATTTAGACCCTTAGGAGAATAGAAAGGCAGAAATAAGAATCCAAAGAAAGGACAAGAAGAGGAACTAACATACAACAGGAAAGATAAGAAGGCTAGGGATAGTCAAGAGAGGGGAGGTAAGATACTTTGAAGCTTGTAACCCCTAGTTTATTTCAAAATAAGAGTGAGGAAATGCTAGGGTACCAGAGTACCTTTTCTAGCTGACTACAGGTTATAGCCAGTGGGTTTTAACTAGTCCTTTTCTCTGAATAAATGGTGAATTAGTACTGAGCTTTTCAGTGTTTGATCTCAAATTTACATAATATCCCTAGAAATCCCATATTGTTCATTACATGCAAGTTTAATAAGTACTTGTTGGTTCAGTCAATCAATAAACATTTATTAAGCACTTACTTTGTGCTAAGGACTGGGGATAAAAAGAAAGACCAAAGACAGTACCTGATCTTAAGCAACTCACAGTCTAATGGGGGTAGACAGTGTGCACATAGCTGCGTACAAGCAAACTATTTGTAGAATAAGTTGGAAATGACCAACAGAAGGGAGGCATTAGCATTAAGGGGGATCAGGAAAGGCTTCCTGTGAAAGTGAAGAAGAGAGAGGATTCCAAGTATGGAGGGCAGCCAGTAAAATTTCCCAGAGTCAGGAGACTGTGGATTTTGAGAATCACTTTAAGCTTGTCTCCAGATTTTAAGGAATCCCAGAGATGCTAAGGCTTCAGTAGAATTAGTGCTTGAACCTTGAGACAGCATGGTACGCAGGAAAGAGCACTGGATCTCAAGTGAATCCTGTCTGCAACTTACTGCCTATGTAATGATGGGCAAGTGAAAAAATCTCTCTGGTGTTAATTTCCTTGTAAGATGAGGAGTTTAGAGTAGACAAGCCCAAAGGCCCCTTCTAGATTTAAATCTATGATCCTATTACCTCTGCTAAACATTCTTCTAATGTAGTGAAGCTTTAAAATTAAGAGTAGCTTTCTCACATCCCTGGGCTGCCTTCAAAGTTGGATATTTTTATGGTATCCACTCTAGTATTGCTCCAGTGATGGCTTTATGTCTCTGTAGTGTTACCTAAATACATGATGCCATATAAACTGCCCCTTTTCTTATTAAGAAAAAAAATCTGAACTCAAACACCAAAACCAGAGAGAATTTTGATACACATAGCACAACGGTTCTCAGCCTGTGGGTTATGTTCAATTTGTAACAATGAAAATACATCCTACATATCAGATAGATTCATAACAGTAGCAAAATTACAGTTATGAAGTAGCAATGAAAATAATTTTCTGGTTGGAGGTCACCCCAACTGTATTAAGGAATGTGGAACTGTATTAAGGGGTCCCGGCATTAGGAAGGTTGAGAACCACTGACATAGCAGATCACAAAAGAAAATTGAAACCATGAATCTCTATTTCATTTTTGTTGTTGTTTACACGTCTGACTCTCCATGACCCCATTTGGGCTTTTCTTGGTTTGCCATCTCCTTCTCCAGCTCATTTTACACATGAGGGACTAAAGCAAACAGGGTTAAGTGACTTGCACAGGGTCACACAGCTAATAAGTATCTGAGGCCAGCTTTGAACTCAGGAAGATGAGTCTCTTTTGACTTTAGGCCCAGCACTCTATCCACTGCACCATCTAATTGCTCCTTCATTTCATGCCTCTTGCTTTAAAAGTTAGAGAATATAATAAATTCTGCATTACCTACAAACCTATCCTACTTATCTGTGCTTCCTTCTATTATCTTCTGAATATTTAACGAGTATTACAAACAGCCTTTTAGGGGCATCACTATTGTTAATCCCTCTCCTTCTGTCTCCTCCATTGAAAGAGAGAAAGAGGGTGGGAGAAGGTATTTGTAACAGACAGTAAAGCAAAAATAAATTTATGCATGGGTCACGTCCCAAATTGTATGTTTCTTTCTGCACTTTGTGTTCATTACTTCTCTCTCAGAAGGTGTTTAACATGCTTTTTCATAGGTCCTCTTAAGACAAGGTTGGTCACTGAATTGATCAGAGTTCTTAAATCTATCAAAGTCATTTTTTCTTTTTAATATTGGTGTCCTTGTGTAAATTCTTTTCCTGGTTTTGCTCACTTTACTTTGTGTCAATTCGTACCACCCAAGATTCTCTGAAGTCATCTTAGTTATTGCTTATGGAACAATGTCAACAAATAGTCAAACACTATTTGTTCATCTATTCCTCAATTATGCAAAAGACAATCTAAGGCACCTCAATTATCTAAAAGACTGCCTAAGAACTAGATTCTACTTCTTTTCTTCTCTTCCCTCCTTTTTAAAATTCCTACCTCCATCATTATAAGGAAGTTTGCTTTCCTTGTGATGTTTCTACCCCTCCCATTTCTAAAATGTGAAAATACAACCATCTGAAGAGGATGAGTTCTGGATGCATACAACCCTAACACAACCCCAGCTGTTCTCTTAAAATGCAGCCTGAAAACCAAGTCCAGAACTTGGACATGGCTACCATCTCTCCTTACTTGGGCGACTCCCTAATTGACACTAGTACTGCTCCAAGCTTGAGAAAAAGTAAGGAGAGGACAAACCAAGTTAGATTCTAGATTAAGGCAAGTACTTCCATATACAACAAATAGAACATGTATTCTTTTGCTAACATTTCAATGTACTGGTCTGCTTGTCAAAGAAGAACTGGGCAGTGCAGAGCCTGACAGTCTGGAACACTGGCTAATCCAAAATAATCACCGAACCACGTGTCTCAGAGGAGAGGGACATGGGTAGTCCCAGCTTCTTTTGTTGATTGGCATGTTTGGGTATTGCATTAGATTAGACCAACTGCTATTTGTTATTCCCTTCTAGGTAGGTAGGTAGTACATTCTGTGTAGTGTCAATATTTCTATGATATTCAGTTCTTCCAATCACTCTGATTTTAAA
The DNA here is from genome assembly GCA_028627135.1 of Pseudochirops cupreus. NCBI lineage: Eukaryota > Metazoa > Chordata > Mammalia > Diprotodontia > Pseudocheiridae > Pseudochirops > Pseudochirops cupreus. Next base: position 296,856,220 of record CM053584.1, read on the forward strand.
ATACTCTCACTTGCTACCACTTGATTATTTTTTTCCTCTTGTAACACAGTATATGGTATTTGCAAATATATAATCATGCCACATAAATGAATATATTCAAGACATCCAAATGCAGTTATTTAGAGACAGATTAGCTACTCTGTATACTATTCCAGTCCTTCTATTTGTACTCATTTTGCAGTTTACTAGCATTTTTGTGAGGGAGAAGAGAGAAAGTGAAATGAAAAGCCAGCCAACAAAGATGAGATGTCAGCTTGTTTTCTGCTTTTGACAGAATCGATAGGGAAGAGATCAAAACAAATGATTCAAATGAAGTGTGTAGTCTAGCTGTTGACTCCATTTATTCATCCTTTCCCAGTCTCATCATGAATAATGAAAATTGCATGTCCATTTCACTCCAATGGATTCACAGATCTCAAGTCACTTCTTTTGGACCTCAGTTTTCTAATCTGTAAAATGAAGAGATTGGACAAGATGGATTCTGAGGTTCCTTTCTGTTCTTGACCTATGATCCTAAGTGATGTGGGTATTCCCTCCAGGGACGCATATTGTAGGCTATCCAGGCCTTCTCATTCTGTATAATAAAGTATCATACAGTAGGATAACAGATTTAGAGCTGGAAGTTACCTTAGAGGTAATTGAGTACAACCTTCTCATGAAGAAACTGAGGCGCAGAGACACAAAGTGAATATCCCAAGGTCTCACAGGCAGTATATGTTAGAACTTGGATTCAGTCTCAGGTCCATTGATTCCAAATTCATCTCCTCTCTTTCCATTGTACTTTTTGTTCATGTGTTTCCTAAGTTCATCATAAGGATTCCACCCAAAAGGTCTAGGGATTTTCCTGGCATTCTCTTGACGCTGAGAGAATACTATAGAACAGATGTACTTCCCTTTAGTTACCTCCAACTCTTGCCCCATGATTGATCACTCAACTTTTTTGGTGAGGCATTTCTTTGATGATATCTTTTTATTTTTCCCTTATTTTTAATTTTTATTTTCAGTTCCATCTTCTCTCCCTCTACTGTCCATTGAGAAGGCAAGAAAAATGGTGTCCATCATGTGTATGAAGTCATGTAAAACATATTTCCACAGGAACCATGTTGTAAAAAAAAAAAGCAAGAAAAATTACGAGAAAAAAATATGCTTCAATATGCACTCGGAGTCCAACACTTTTCTATCTGGAGGTGGACATCGTTCTGATGACATTTTTTGCACGTAATTCCTTATTTGTAATGTGCTTCAGAAAGAAACATATAAATAAAAATAAAGACAAGAGTTGTCAGAGCATAGGTATAGAGCATTAAATGCACACACACACACACACACACACACACACACACACACACACACACACAGATGCTTTTGCTAATTTGGATTTCAGACCAGACCAATAATTTCATTGATTAAAGGAAATTCTCTGCACTCCCCCTTCCCCAATAGACTTCTGTTCTGTAATGTAGACTGATAAGGAGTTGCCTGAGAAGTTGAGTTACAGAGAGGCATATAGCCAGTACGTGACAGAGATGGGACTTGAACCCTTTTGGTCTTTTCTAGCTCTAAAACCAACTCTGTCCACTGTACCACATTGCCTCTTGTGATTTTCAACTATCTAGTTAAACTAGGCATTGAATAGCACTTTAAAGGAAGATCAAGTGGAAGACCTTTGCTCTAAGACAGTGGTTCTCAACCTTCCTAATGCTGTGACCGTTTCATACTCTTATGTGGGCATATCTGCATGTGGGTGGACCTGCCTGGAGATGGATAGAGCAGCAGTGTCTCTGTTCCTAAGACTATCGGAAATACGTGTTTTCCAATGGTCTTAGGCGACTCCCAAAGAGGTCGCGACCCACAGGTTGAGAACCACTGCTCTAAGATTTCATGGTAGATTGGAATCAGTGAAAAACCTGAAGCAGAAGTAAATGCTGCCTATATGTCTTAATCCACATCAATATGAGATTGAAGTGTATAGACAAGTACTTTGTGTATTTTTTAAGGGATTAAGAAATGTCCAACTAAGGGCAGCTCAGTGGCACAGTGGATAGAGAGCCAGCCCCAGAGTCAGGAAGACACAAGTTCAAATCTGGCCTCACACTTACTAACTGTGTGACCTTGCGCAAGTCACTTAACCCTGTTTGTCTCAGTGTCTTACTCTGTAAAATGAAATGGAGAAGAAAATGGCAAATCACTCCAGTATCTTTGCCAAGAAAACCTCAAATGGGGTCACAAAAAGTTAGACATGACTGAAATGACTAAAAAAAAAATGTTGAACTAAATCTTGAAAATTCTGCCTCTTGTATTGACTACCTGTGGGACCTGGACAAGTCACAGCTTTCCTGGTCCTCAGTTTCATCACCTGTAAAATGAAAAGGTTTGACCAGATGGCTTCCTAAATCCCTTCCATTTCTAAATCTATGAGCTATGAGGTTGATGAGTATTATGACCATTGGATTATAGGCATGCTCCCATTGTGAATGAAATCCATAGAAAAGTTTTGTATTGCATTTTCCTTTTGCTCTTCCTTATCATTATTACTTTATATTTATTTCACATGTATATATGTGTGCATGTATATATGTATATATATATATACACATGTGTATGTTTATATATATATATATTTTACATATATCTATATATCTATATATCTTTTTCTCCTTTATAAAATGTAAGCTTCTAGAGGGCAGGGACTCTTTCATTTTTGGTTTTATATCCCTAGTGCCTAGCATTGTACCTGGTACCTAATCCTGACTGCTTCAATTATCTTCCTTTTCCTCTTAGAATACTTAGTTTCCTTCAAGGTTCAGTTTCAGGTACCAACTCCTATAGGAACCTTTTTCTTATACCTCTAAGCATTAGTACTCTTCCTTCCTCAATTTATCTCGTAATTACTTACTTTTTCCATGTTATATCTCCCACCTTCACCCAGACTGGACCCTGGCCCAGTAGAAGGTAAACTTGAAGGTAGGAATGATTTTTCCCTTTTGCATTCATGGAGCTTGGCACAATGCATCAGCTACTTACCTCTGCTTTTAAACACCTCCCCTCCCTCTTTAACATTCAGTGCAAACATCAATTCTTTTTTTTTCATTGATTTGTTTATTTACTTTTAGTTTACAAGATTCAGTTCCACAATCCCTTGAGTTTCAAATTTTCTGCCTTCCCTTCACCCCACCCCCCATGGTGGCATGTAATCAGGTATAGGATCTGCAAATACTTTCACATTGTGTAATAGTCTGGTTGTATAGAAGGGTTGTAACCAATGGAGTGAACAATGGGAAAAAAGAAACAAAACCAAACATGAAAAAGAACGATAGCATGTATTGCTTCAGTCTCCATTTAAATTCTGTTCTTTCTAGATCTTTCTCTGAATGTAGATATCGCCTTCCATCCTGAGACTTGTAGAGTTGTCTTATAACTGTGCATTGCTGAGAAGAGTCCAGTTTATCAAGGTTGGTCATCACACATACAATGTGTCTGTGATTGTGTACAAATTTTTCCTGGTTCTGCTCTTCTCACTTAGCATCAGTTTGTATACGGCTCTCGAGGTGAATATGAAGACTGTCTCCTCCCCATTTCTTATAGTATAGTAGTATTGCATTACATTCATACACCACAACTTGTTTAGCCATTCCCCAATTGATGGGCATCCCCTAAATTTCCAGTTTTTTGCCACCACAAAGAGAGCTGCAATAAATATTTTTGTACATATGGGTCCTTTTCCCACTTCTATGATCTCTTTGGGATACAACCCCAGAAGTGGTATTACTGGGTCAAAGGGTATGTAACTATTCATAGCCCTTTGAGCATAGTTCCAGATTACTCTCCAGAATGGTTGTATCAGTTCACAGCTCCACCAACAATGCATTAGTGTTCCAATTTTTCCACATCCTCTCCAGCACTTGTCATTTTCCTGTTTTGTCAGCTTAACCAATCTGGCTGGAGAGACGTGGTTCCCCAAAGTTGTTTTGATTTGCATTTCTCAAATCAATAGTGATTTAGAGTATTTTTCCATATGCTTAAAGATATCTTTAATTTCTACCTCTGAAAATTGCCCGTTCATATCCTTTGACCACTTATCAATTGGGGAAAAACATTAATTCTTATATAAGATTTTTCCCCAGCTTCTAATTCCTCCCACTCCCAAATTACCTCATCTTTGCTTTGCAAATATTTTGCACATAATAATTTAAGAGTCCATATAGTTTTCTCTTGTCCTTAAAACCAGGGATATTTATTTTTTGGTTTGGATCCCTAGTGTCTAGAAGAGCACCTGACATGTAGTAGGTATATAACAAATACCTGTTGGTTTGTGGACTAATTGACCTGTGAGATAAGTAGTACAAAATATGTTATCTCCATTTTAATGCTTGAAGAAAAGGAGGCTTTGAAAACTCACCTGATGGTCCTAGAGCATGGGACTGGAATTCTAATTCCAATTTCAAGAGTCTAAGTCTAACACTGCTTCCTCTACCTGGCCCTGCCTGTCACATTGTTGAATTGATTTGACCTGGGCCCTAATTGTTTTTCCTTACATATTTTCCATGGAATCAATCAATGCAATTAAGACTGGCTTCCAATCTAATCAAACTCACCAAGCATTTACTATCATTTCTGTGCAAGTTATTGAGGCTATACTGTAAAATAATCCTTGCTCTCAAAGGAGTTTACATTCTCCTGGGGAGAGAAAATGTGGAAACAATTAAATAGTTACATGATAATTGGAGAAGGGAGAAAGCCCTAAGTTGAAGAAGGATCTGGAAAAAATTTTATGGGAGGTGGCACATTAAGCCTTGCCTTGCAGGAAGCTAGAGATTCTTAGAAGTAGAGCCAAAGAAGGGGTTCATTCTAAGTATGAAGGACAGCTTGTGCAAAGACTTAGGAACTGAAGATTGAATGCCAAGTTTGAGAAATGGTAACTAGGACAGTTGGATTTGAACACAGATTTCATGAAGTAGAGTAATATGAAATAAGCCTGGAAAGACATGCTGGAGTCAGGTCACAAAAGACTTTAATGTCAACCTAAGGAGTTTAGATTCTACCCTAGAGGCAGTAGGAAGGCATTAAAAGTTCTTGAGTAGGGGAAAAGCATAAACTCTCTCCTAAAATTATTATGTATTTATTTGTTATATATACTTATGCACATATTCTCTTCTCCAATCAAATTTAAGCTCCTTGAGGGCAGGACATGTTTTATTTCTGTATGTATATCCAAGCACTAAGCGCAGTGTTCGTCATATAGTAGGCACTTAATAAATTCTTATTGATCTATTGATTGATTGACGTGCTTTAGGAAGGTTATTTTGGCAGTTATGTGGAGGATGGACAGGAAAGGGGAGACCCTGGGAGTTTGAAGTCCAATTAGGAGACTCTTATAATTTCCCAGGAGAAAGGTAATGAGGTACTAAGCTAGGGTGGGGGCTGTATGAATGAGAGAAGGGGATACATATGAGAGATATCGTAGAAACCAAGTTGACGAGATGTGGCCCTTGATTAGATATGGAGGAAGGGATGATAGGGAAGAGTCGAGCATGATTCCAATTACCTGGGTAACTGGAAAAATTATAGTGCTGTCCTTAAACCAAAAGTACCCTATTAGGATTAGATTTCTTTCACCTAAGACTCTTAATACAATCCGTGGTCTATTTACTTGCTCATGAAAATGACCCTGGGTGACAAAGGCAAAGAAGCAAATTATAGAGGGGTAAAATTCAGTGTCAGGCTTCCCTCTTCTCATTTTTGGGTCAATTTGCAAGATCTAAAGTTACACTGCAAATAATAACTTGTTTCCTTTAAAGGGCTATATGTACTTTTAAACACATGATCTTTTTTTTTCTCTTGGGACAAAGTAAAGTTGCTGGTGTACATATTTTGCGAAACTGAGGCACATGGCAATTCCTTTTTGTGCACTATGCTCCCATTGTTCTCTCTCTCTCTCTCTCTCTCTCTTTCTCTCTGCCCAGTGTTAAAATGGCTCTCCTTCAGAAACAGGTCCTGCATAACATCTTCCCCTAGTCAGGTGTCCCTGAGGTCATTTTTATATCACTTGTGAATATGGTCATATCAACATGGTTCTAAATACTTACACCTAGGCATGTTTCTGTATTTGCTGTTCATCAATGGGGTATTTAGCCCTGGCGCAATTTTGGGGTAGGACATGATGTTTTGGGCTAGGCCTGACTTAAGTTAGTACCTTGGTGGTTTATGTTTGATATTGGAGTGAAATGGGCTGCTCATGGATCATTCAACAGACAACAAAAAGGAGATTTTTCTTTGCAATGGTAGGAGAAAGATGTAACGAGGACGAATGAGCATTTTGCTTGACCCTAGAGTTCAGAACTGGGAGCGCTGGGATGACACACTACAGGAGGCAGATTTCTGTTCAGAAAGGAGGAAGAACTTCCTGACAATTCAAAATCTAATGGATTGCCTAAGATACAGTAAGCTCTCCATCACTGGAGGTCTTCAAGCAGATGTTAGATGACCTTTTATTGGGGAATGTCATAGAGAAGAAAAGTTATTCCAGGTACAGTTTGGACTAGGTGTTTTTTGAGATGTTGTTATGTTGTCACAGAGCCAATGAACTGTAACTATTTAGTCACAGAAACACAGAATTTCAGTCTTGAAAAGGGCCTTAGAGTCCATCTATTCCCAACCCACACATAAACAGCAAACCCTTCTACAAGACACCTGACAAAATGGTTATTCAGCCTTTTCTTGAAGATGTGCAATGAAAAGGGACCTACCACTTCCTGAGGGAGCTTATTCTTTGATTAGAGAAGGTTCTTCCTTACATCACATCTGAGGCTATTTCTCTATAATTTCTACCCACTGCCTCTAGTTCTGCTCTCTGAGCCAAAAGCAGAAAAAAAAATCTCATCCTTCTTCTATGTGACAGCGCCACTTCACATGCCTTCTCCCCTTGCATCCCAAAATCCTTAGCTCCTTTAACCAATCCTTACTTGGCACCTTGAGGCCCCTTAATACTCTAGGTATTCTCCAGCTCATCAATATCCTTCCTAAAAATGTGGTGCCCAAAATGCAACCTGACCAGGGAACAGAATACTGGAGCTGGAAATAACCACAGAAATCATCAAGGAGCACCTTCTTATTTTATAGTTAAGAAAATAGAGAACCAGAGAGTTAACAATGGCTTGGCCAAAGTCACATGTGTAGTTGTCCATTTAGGGTTAGAACTGCACATATGTAACTTAGTGGAAGAAGTAGAAGATAAATAATAGTAGAAGGCTAGTAGTAAAGATTAGATAGATTTAAAGCTAGGAGAATGAGAGGAATCTGAAGAAAAAGAGAGAGGGAAAAGACGTAGGAAGGGCTAAATATGGGAGGAGTGAACCAGAGAGAAGCTAGTGTAAGATGCTGATGAGATAAGAATCGATCCTCTTTGTGCCCCAGCTAATATAGCAATTTGTTCACAGTAGAATGAATGAAGAGGATAGTAAGAAAAGAGGAATGAAAGGGACATGGATTAGAGGACACATCGAAATGGAAGGTTGAAAGGAAGAACTGAGGAAACAGGTATATAAACCAAATTGAGAAGAAGCAAAGGAATAGAATGGGAGGAAAAACTGGAGAAGCAGAGATGAAGATGGGAAGTGGGGCATCAGCAGCAAAGAGGAGTTGAATTAAAGGATGGAGGAATAGGGATTGTATTGAGATAGGAGAGGCATACTGAAAAGGGAGTTAAGTACGTGATAGGGAAAGACAAAGGACTGATGAAAAGAAAGTCCAGTGGTTAATGGCCATTATATTGTCCCCCCAATATATTAGCCACTACTGTCCATACTTCAATATTTATTTTTCTATTGTTTTCTTCATTAAAGTTCCACTGCCTGTTGTCTTCCTAACAAGGACTCTCAGATTGGAGACCAGAGTGAATATGTTTCTCCTTAGGAATGAAAGAAGTATGTTTTCTGGAAGGGTATCAAGTAGTTATAAACTGGGATTAGAAGACTGATCTGGAGATACAACAGGGGTCAGGGTCTGGACAGCAATCTGTCATGTAGAAAAGCCTTTCATAGACAGCCCAGGAGCTGGAGACAAAGAAGTGCGACCATTATTTTCCAGAGAGGGCCTTTAAAGCACCTTGGGCTGGGAGAGCTTTAAACTTCCATGCTGGACCACCTGCCAGGAAATGTGTGGCAGGCTGACCTCTCCCAACCCAGTGTGAATAACTTCCGAGAGGTAGCCTCCCCCCATAGAAGGGCAGGGACTGCAGGCTCGGCAAAGAAAAAGGAGAGATTTATAACTAGAGAATATTTCTCTCTTTTGAAAATGAAATGGCACGTTGGAAAAAAAAAATGGTGGGGGAAGGGCTGGCCTAAAAGAGCTGATCCCCAGGCAAGAGCAGTTCAATGTTTAGGGCCCAGTGGCATAGCAGTAGGTCAAGCCAAGTGAGGACAAGGGGAAAGAGAAAGGAAAGTCGTACTGAGCAATGGAATCCCTTTGGAGCTGAAGGGAAAGACTGCAAGACTTTAAAATAATTCTTAAAAAGAATCCCTAACCCAAATAATAGTCCAAATGATGATAAAAAGAAAGTCCAGTGGTGAGTGTCCACTACAACCTCCTCACCCCCTAATATATTTGCCACTACTGTCCATATTTCAACATTTAGTTTTCTATTGTTTTTCCCATTAAAACTCCATTCCCTGCTACCTTCCTTAGTAAGGTGCCTTTTTCTTACTGGAGACCAAATTGAATGTGTTTTCTATTAGGAGTAAAAAGAGCATGTTCTCTGGAAAGGTGTCAAGTTGGACACCCTTGGGGGAAAGGTGCAAAGGAAGGGATGAGATATATATCCCAAGTGCTTGCATTGGGGGAAAATGATTCTTGTGGACAATTGCATGGTAGACAATAGCATTAAAAAATGGAGATATATCTACATATAGACATAGACATATATAAATAAAACCCTGATATATATACAACCCTGATTTTACACAAACACACAGCCACAAAAAATATACAACCCAGCCATCTTATATATTTACCTATGTCTGCAAAAGATATATAACCTGGACATCATACATATATATGTGTGTAAAGAGAGCCATGAAAGATATGTCATCTAAATACAACATATACTCACATATGTGTATATATATATATATATACACACATATATATATATGTGTGTGTGTGTGTGTGTATATATGTATGTATACACATACATATATTTCCAGAAGAAATACAAAAGATCCTTGAAGACTTCAGTGATTCTCTTAGTCACTTGAAGAGATAGGAGATTTCCATGGGGATTGGGGGTAGACATGGGCAGTGTGGTGCTGTGGAGATCAATCAATAATCAATTAACACATATTTATTATCTGCTAGGCACCCGGAACTATGCCAGGTGCTGCTGATATGAGGACAAAGAATGAAACAAACCCTGCTCTCAAGGAGGTTACTTTCTAATGGGAGAGACAGCAAGTGTATGTGTGTGTAATGTGTATGTATATATATCCATACATACATGTGTGTATATCTATATGAAATAGAAAGTCAGTAAAATACAAACATCTACAAAGCAGTTAGAAGGAAGGAAGGGCATTAGCAGTTGATGGAACCAGAAATGGCTTCATGACAAAGATGGTGCTTGTGAGGGGCTCAATGGAAGAGTCCTAAGGAAGCCTTTAAATTGGAAGTGTAAAACTTGGGTCATGGAATGTGAATCTGAATCCTGATTCTGTAACTCTACCACCTCTATGAACTGGGGCACACAGTTAACTTTTCTGTGCCTCTCTTTCTTTATTTGTAAAGTGAGGGGCATTGGACTAAAGGTCTCCTAAGATTGCTTTCAACTCTAAGTCAATAGATAGATGTTGTTGTCCAGTCATTTCAGTTGTGCCTGATTCTTTGTGACCCCATTTCGGGTTTTCTTGGCAAAGATATTGGAGTGTTTTGTCATTTCCTTCTCCATTTCATTTGACAGATGAGGAAACTGAGGCAAGCAAGGTGAAGTGAGTTGCCTAGAGTCACACAGCTAGTGTCTGAAGCTAGACTTGAACTCAAGATGATTCTTTCTGATTCCAGCCCAGCATGCTATCTACTGTGACCCCTAGCTGCTCCAGAGCATTTATAACACACTGACTATAAACTGGGCACTAGAGAAGCAAATAAGAGCGAACTAAGCAATCCCTGCCCTCAAGGAGCTTACATTCTAATAGCAGAGAGTAGCATATAAAGAAGAGGATACTGGGAATGTCCATCTTCTGGATACTGGTCTGATTCCAGTGCATTGTTAGAAAATTACAAATCTCCCCACTTCTGTGGTGGGTAGGAAGAAAACAGTGTTTTCAGATGTGGTCCATCTGAAAACACAATATTTGCATGGGGGTTGGGGGGCAATAGGGACAACAGAGGAAGAGAGGAAGGCAGTGTCCTGCCTGAGTTCTCTTCTGTGTACAAGTGCTACATGGTGCAGGAAGCAGAGGGTCCAGCCTTAAAATCCCAACAAGTAAAAGTCTGAAGCTTTGCCAGAGGAATCTGTGCACAATGAAAACAGACAAGGGAAATTTGCACAGCTTTTAGCTTAGGTCAAAAGAAAAAAAAAAACTCCTGTAAGAGGAGAGGGTACCACCACGTGCCACGTCACGCTAGATTTTCTTGAAAAATAAAAAAAAATAACAAAGTTAAACTTTCAGTCAACCTGAAAATATTAGCTTTTTATGGGGGCTGTGCGGAACGAATGGGACAGAGGCTGCTTTTTAATTTTTTCCGTTTTCCATTTTCTGTGCTCTGAGAGAGAGAGAGAGAAAGAGAGAGAGAGAGAGAGAGAGAGAGAGAGAGAGAGAGAGAGAGAGAGAGATCAACAAAATCTAAGGAAAAAAGGTGTGGAAAGAAAGGGGAAAGTTTTCTTTAAAAATGCAGCCCAGGGCATTAGGAAAGCTGGGCCTACATGACAAGACATGAAATTATGGACAGTAGGCCCAAGAACATTATAAGTAACAAATTTTTGGCTCTATAAACATGGGAATCTTTTCAAAATAAAGGAGCAAGAGATAAACAACATATTATTGTGGGCAGGAATTCAAAGATCCAAAGGCCTAAAGAGAAGTGAAAAATTCAATAAATTATGAGTCATAAACAAGTGAATATTTCCACTAATATTATAATTTCCTGCTCTCAAAATACCAAATAATTTCCCAAAGGTGTCAGGGAAGGCAGTCTCAAGAAAGAAAGAAGAAAAATTTCTTAATCAAAGAATATTTATTTCTTTTGAGTAGAAAATGGTACATCGGATAGAATAACAGACATCCCACAGGCTCAGTTGAAAGGGTTTAGGGGCCAGAAGGATGGAAAGTTAGCTTTCACAAAATCTCAGATTTAGGAATACACTAAGCAGGAGACAGTCAAGATAGGTTTTGTTTTTAAGTAGGAACTTTTTTCCTACCTTCCTTCCCCCCCAATGTAAGTTGAACTAGCAAATTTTTTTCTCTATCCCCCCCCCATTTTTAAAGGACATCATATTCCTCCTTTTGATGACTTCTTGGTATTCTGTAGCTCCTACAGTCATTCTCTCCTCCCTTTCTGACCTTGCCCTTCCAAACCAGATCGGAAAAGAAAAAAACCTAAACCACTCATGCATAATGGAAGGTCTAACATCTCTCGAGTGAAGGAAGGCAGTTTATAAAGATGCCTATCACAACCTCTAAATATACCTCTAATCCTTCAACATTTGGTTCTGTCCCCACCCGGGTTTAATGGTGCCCTGACTCTCCTTAGTTTGTCCAGGGAGTTTTTGAGCTGTCATTCATCTTAATTCTCTCTCCCAGATGAAAGCCCAGAATCCCATTACTGTACTTACACTTGCAGCCCAGCACTCTCCTCCCTGTCTTTCTCTCTCATGATGTAGGCAGGAATGTGGTGGGGAGTGTTGACCCCCAGCATCCACACAATGAGAAATGGACAATAAAGAAGGTTGGCTCTTTCTATACAGACCTGCTTTTGTTGTCCCTTTTGGGGGCTTGTTCCTTACAACTCCGAGAGCTCAGTAGATGCCAGGGAGATAGATGTGATCTGTTAGCCTCATCCAGAGCCGACAGCTGAGTCACTTTCACACAGCCAGGCAGGTATGGCAGTGCCTGGGTAACAGATGAGAACCCCTGGGAAGCTGTTGACTATGGAGAATGAAGAATCAAAAGAAACCATATTGGGCACAGATACAAAGGGAGTCCCCCTGTTTCTTTTCTCTCGTCCCTTGTTCCTTTTCTCTTCTTCCTTACTAAGCAGTAATGAATGTGGAAAGCTGCTCTCCCCTTGGAAGTGTGTGAGGACGCATCGGCTCCAGATGCTATTCTGTGCAAATGCTTTCCACCCTTTTCCTGCCTGAGGACAATGCATTAACCCTTCCGGAGGTCCGCTTTCCTTCCTTTCCTGACAGAGTAGGGCTAAGAAAAGTTTAAGCTGTAAAAAGTTTCCAGATGCCTGAAGCCTCTACTTAAAGTGAAGGTGATCCGTCTTAAACACTTAAATACAGTTAAAGTGAGACTTCATTGCTATGATTTGCCAATGGATTCCACCCATTTTGGGGGAAAGGAGATTGTAGATCAGTGTTGAATTCTCAATAATTAAAGGGTATTAGTTTATTTTCCTAGTATTTGGTAGTGAGGTTTGCTTGTTGAAAGGATAAAAATGAATTTTCCCAAAATGAAATAATGACATACCTTTTGGTAACCGTCCTCTAGATTCCACAAATTATTTTAATGTTTTGAAACGGCCCCAATGCAATTCATTGCCTATTTTCTACTAAGGTCTGAAATGAATTTCAAAGATTTCTTCCTTTTATCTCTCTTATGAATCTGGTTTTGAATTTAAAGATAAAGAACCAGGATCATTATATTTAATCATAGCAGCTCAGTTTGTGTCAGATGAGTATATCTTACACATTTTCTAGTTCATTGACATGACATGAGTTTATACTTTTTAATATAGGGTTTTTATCAAATTAAACGCCAAATGCTATGGAATTTTTAGCAGCTAACTTCAGGTCAAAGGTCACATCTTCCATTTCCTTCCTAATGAACCAGTTTTAAGCCCAAATCTCAGAAAATGTTGGGACATAGTTGATGTGTCTCTGGCATGTATACCAGGTCTTCTAATAGCTGAATGGATTCCATAACAAAAGTGCTCGATGGCTTTCATTTATTTGTCTAATTACAAAACATGGTGTAACAATATCCCAAGGACCCAGGAAGTTATGTCACTACAACCCAGCCTAATATAATCCTGGTAACCATTTAGATTTTTTTAATACTTCCTCTGTCTTATTCATTCATTCATTCATTTAACAAAGATTTTTTAAATCCCTACTATCAGCAACTTGAAGGGAGTAACTTACTTTAGAGATGAATGAACCCCTAAAGAATATCAAGGTTCCTTTAGCAGACAGATTCACTAGGGCTCCAAAAGGATAAATTTAAACTTTTAAAATAATTTTCTACCAGAAAGGTAGCAACAGCACCACCTGCCACATTAGTCCTGGCATGAGAGTTTTTCTGGCATAAACATTTCCTAGCTCTAATCTGCCAGGGAAGGATCAAAAATAGACCTCAGGAAGGTGCATTTCCTCAGGCAGGAAAAGGGTAGAAAACATTTGCACAGAACATACCTAATAAGAGAGAATCATAGCTTTCGAATAGGGTGGCTCCTTGGAGAGCATCTAGTCTAAACCTCTCATTTTCCCATTGAGGGAACTGAGGACCAGACAGGTGACTTGGCATGCCTGAGGCCACACAAACAGGAAGGGATAGAGTCAAAGCTTGTACCTCTCTCCTCCAACTCTAAACTTAGGCTCTTTCAAATATACCAAATTGCTCCTCACAAGACACAGCCAAGTCCCACGCATCGACGATTGTGATGGTTTTCATGGTTTTCCTCCAGGAGAATACCATAGATTGATAGTGTATGGAACCCTTAAAGTAGTGCTTTGTCATAATTTATACATTGTGCGATCTCAGACAGTTTTTAAAAAATCTCTTTCTTTCCTTTCATGGTCAGATATGAGTGCAGTTGTTAAGTCTTGTGCAGATACACCTTATGAGAAGTTGGAATACATTCTCAAGGGAAGAGAGGGGAACCTCTTTTGCAGGCAGAAAATAGAGTAGCTATTATCAATCAGTAACAATTTAGGATCCTAGATCCAGAGCTGGAAGAGGCCATGTAAACCAATTCCCTTATTTTACAGTTTAGGAAACTGAGGCCTACAGAGGTTATAAATGACTTGCTCAAGGTCACAGGTAGTAAGTGTGATTGGCAGGAGTTGCTTACTCCAGAATCAGTGTTCTTCTTCCTGCACCACACTGGAGAACAAGGACTAGACTCTGAGGACAGACACATCCTTCCTTCCCCACCACTAAATGATAATTGCCTTCCTTCATGGAGTTTTTACCCAGAGCATTGCTATTCACTGAAAAACTTGAGTACATCAAAACTGTGAATGAGGATATGCATTATTTCTACACCTGTTAGCAAAGGAACTACAGACATTATGGCTACAGTACTGAAGACCCAGGAAAGAAAGTTTTTTTTTTGAGGGGGTAAAGGCAGGGAAATTGGAGTTAAGTGACTTGCCCAAGGTCACACAGCTAGTAAGTGTGTCAGGTGTCTGAGGCTAGATTTGAACTCAGGTCCTCTTGACTCCAGGGCCAGCGCTCTATTCACTGTGCAACCTACCTGCCCCAAGAAAGTTCTTACAACCAAAGACTTTATCACCATCAAATGGTTCAGCATCAGAAACTATGATATTATCATATCATTTTTTTTTTTTTGGCGAGGCAATCAGGGTTAAGTGACTTGCCCTGAGTCACACAGTTATCAAGTTTCTGGTGCTGGATTTGAACTCATGTTTTCCTGATTCCAGGGCTGGTTCTCTATCCACTGAGCCACCTAGCTGCCCCAATTTTATTATGCCATTAAAGAAGAAGCATTAACATTCGCTTTTCTGCTGTACCCTAAGGACCGTGGGACTTTTCCATCTGATTTGCAGCTGATACCTCCCATAAATGTTGTGTCTCCCATTAGAATGTAAACTCCTTGAGAGGAGGGACTGTGGTCTTAGTTTTCCTATTGGCATCCTAAGTGCTTTGCACTCAGTAAGTACTTAATAAATTTTTTTTAAAATTTATTCATAGAATGATTCCCTATGTATACTTTTTCTACAAATATTGGCACTAGAAATGAAACTGGGTATTTTCCTATCCATTCTTGGTGTCTTCTCAATTCTTTTAAAAAAATTAATAGAAATCTATTTTCTCTCCCTATCTTCCCCACCCCATTGTGAAAGAAAAATAAAAACAAAGTCCTAATAACAAATATGTGTACTCAAGCAAAACAGAATTCCTTATTGGTCATGTCCAAATGTATATCTCTCATTGTGCACTTTGAGTCCATCAGCTCTCTGCTTGGAGGCTCATGACATGCTTCATCACTGGCCTTCTGGAATCATGGTCATTGCACTAATCAGGATTCTTAGGGCTTTCAAAATTGTTTGTTTTCATGTTGATGCCTATAAATTGTTCTCCTCGATCTGCTCATTTCATTCCTCATCAGCTGTTTGCTTCATATCTAGATGAAAAGATGAATATATTCTAATTTACATCTCCCCAAGTTAACTTTTGGGGGGATTTCCTTTTCTTTCTGTTTCCAGTAATTAAAAAAAAAAACAAACTAGCAAGTAGAATTTAACTGAAAACGTTGTTAATGGTGGGAGAAAAACTGAACTAAATTTGCTTCCATGACTGTGAACTGTTTTTTTTTTCTTTTTATCTTGCTTTAAACCACTTGAATACTTTTTTGGCCTACGTAGTCAGCAGATGTCATTCTATATATAGACAGGCCTCAATATGGTAGGCCAATACCAAATAATTAAAATGGGGAGTTTCACATAGTTTTAAATAATAACACTGTAAGCTAAGAATACCAAGGGAAGCAGCTCCCCAAAAGATGTAGACATAGCCAGAATATTAAAAAAAATGTCTAGGCTGCATGAGTTTCTTCACTTTGTAAGTTCCCATAAACAGACTGGATTCAACAACCAAAAACTTCTCTCATCAATGGTCCCATCAGTGTTAGTAGCAAGTACAAAGGGTGGGAAAGTAGTTGTGAGGGCTTTACAATGGGGCAAACCCTGTGGGATAACTTTTTTTTTAGTGTGACTGTAGGCAATTAAAAACAAAAGGAAGATTTAAAGCTTGATGTTTCCTAAACATTAACTCGGAGTTGATGTAAATGTAGCCACCTACCTGAAAATCCGGTGTTGAAGGGAAGGATTTATGCATAAGCCCTTAACTGTCTTTGTGCTGCTCACATCTACTGTCTTTCAAAACTCAGGATGCCGTGGTATAGTGGAAGGAGCCCTAGATTTAGAGACTGGAGTTGCTGGCTTTGATTATTGCCTCTATTGCTTCCTATCAGTGTGAGAGAGGTCTCAATCTCTTTGCCTCTAAAAGACATCCTGTTCTATGTTCATCTGTAATAATGACAGCTCTCATTTATGCAGCACATTAATGCCTTAGAAAGAGCAGTCACGTTGGGTAGTGGGGTGGAGAGCTGACCTCAGAGATGTAAGACCAGTGTTCAAGTCCCGTCTTTGACATTCACTAACTGTGAGACTTTGGGTAAATCACTTAGCCTCAGTTGCCATACTTTATCTGTAGAACTCTCGGTTTCATCTGTAAAATGAGTTGGAGAAGGAAATGGTAAGCCCTTGTATCGGCAAGCACCCCAGCACAACCAGGGTGGCTGCTAGCACAGGTTCTTAGATCTGCTTTTCTAAAGGAAAGCGACTCAAAATGGGTTAACAATCTTACTTTAATCAAGCATACCATTTACCTAGTTCAGGGGA
>CM053584.1:296873580-296933756 GCA_028627135.1 Pseudochirops cupreus
GTTGTGAATATTATAATGTTTTGAATGTTTGTCTTGATTTGTAATGGAATAAACAGAGTGTTCACTCTATTTTGTAATCTGAACTCTAAAAGCTGTTCACAGTAGCATTCCTTTGGGAATCTGCTGGTGAATGGCATTACAATTCCATACCCTCTAAAAGAAATAGGAATAGTTCCAATAGATAGGAGAGGCTATGGAAGCTGGTGTTGTACATATGTGATTAATATTTGATTATTAATTCATTTAAAGAAGCATCTTTGTCTTGTTTCATCCTTGTTTCCCCAGAAAAGGTACTTAATAATAATAAATGGATTGGGCAACTAAGTGGCACAGTAGATGGAGCACTGGACCTGGAGTCAGGAAGACTCATCTTTGTGAGTGCAAATCTGGCCTCAGACACTTTCTAGCTGTGTGACCCTGGGCAAGTCGCTTAATCCTGTTTGCCTCAGTTACCTCATCTGTAAAATGACTTGGAGAAGGAGATGACAAACTACTACAGTATCTTTGCCAAGAAAGCCCCAAATGAAGAGTCAGACATGACTGAAAAACAAATGAACAACAACAACAAATCTACATGCTATCACGTTCAGATGCAGTGACATCAAGCAGAGGGATTGGGAGGTTGCCTGAGTCTAACTCCAGCTGCACTGTGCTGATTGGGGGGAGGAGGGGGAAGGGGTCAGGCCAGGACATGGTGAGTGGGAAAGAAACGATCATCTTGCCAGTGGCTGCCACACTACTAAAAGCATGACTTGCAGCCATGTCTGGCTCATGTGACCAGAGAATCAGAAGAAAGCTAGGAATAGAGGAAACTTCTTGATCTCTCTGCATCTGGGTGGGTACATTTCCAGTGACTCCAAAGAGAGAGAGAAGAGAATTCAGCCCAGACACCTACGGGAAGGAAGGATGTGTCTATAAGGACCTATGGCGTCTCTTCTTGCTGAGATTCTAGGAGTTCATTATCTCACTTTGGACCCATGAGATCACAGCTTTTCAATGTCTCTGATTTTATTTCCTTTACTCAGTTTTGTGACCTAAGGCCCAGACTAACAATTAGGGTCAGTAGTGAAAAAAATAATCCATTCTGAACACAGCCACTTTCTTCCCACCCCTGCCCCCCCAAAGGTTTTTGTTATCCTGTTAGATGTCATGTTGATGATTCCAAATCCCAGATGTGTCATGCTCAGTTAGAGAATAACAGATTGTCAAATAGAGCAATAAATCTTCTTGCCGTGGACTGCTGTGCACACTCACATAGGCACTAATTCTGTGTGATGAGTGAGGTTGGCTCCAGCCCCAGGTCTCCAGGGATGAGCAGTGAGGTGCAAACATATTGAGATGGGATGACTGTCAGATCAGCCTTGCTTTCCCAACCCCTTGTGTTCATGATTGGAAATTCAACCTCAATCTGCCATGTAAATGCTGTTAATTATGTTGGCTGGTTTCCTCTTTGGAATAGGTCTGCTTCCTAAGATTGTGACAATTTCTTTTGATATAAGGCTAATGTTTAGGGTTCTTGTAAAAATTGGCTCATTTGCCTTTTTGGGGTATTCTGGGCCACACAACTTAGAATCTGAGGGTTCAGGTAAACAATTACTTCTGTGAGCAGGACTTAGCATGGTATGGTCCTTTGGTTTTGTTGGGCTATGTAGCACGGGGAAGTTTTCTTTAATTCCGTTTCTATAGTTTACGCAGTCTTGGATTTTGGGGTTTTCTATCCAGGTATCATTTCTATCTAGGTATTATCCCCAAATTTTTCCTTTGGCAAAGAAAAAAAAGCTATTTTCTTTGTCTTATGACCAAGAAATTGAGTTGGAATGGATGTTGGCACTGCCTAACATTCTGGTAACTTTTCCATTGATCAGGTAAAGTCGCTTCCAGTGAAGGATAGATATTTCTGTCCCTGTAGAGTTGTCAACCTTTTGTCTACACAGAGATTGCCAACAAGGACCAGATATTGTTCCAGACACAGTGCTAACTTTCTAGTCTAAGGCTGGATCATAGAACATTAGATTTATAAATGACCTGAGAGGTCTTTTGGACCCGCACTGACCTAGATCATGATTCATCCCCACAGCTTAAGAAGTCATCTTCTAGTGTCCACTTAGAAACCTCCAGGAGCAGGGAATTAACTGTGCCGTCAAGGCAACCTGTTCTATTTGGGGACAGCTCTAATTGTTAGAATTTCCTCCTCTGTTTGTTAAGCCAAAATTACACCTTTGGTTGTATTTCTGCTTCCCAAAATCAAGCAGGGTAAGTCTAGTGTGTCCTCTGAGCTTAGCCTTTAAAATATTTAGAGACTCTAATCATGTTTTCCTCAAGGCTTTTCTTCTCCAGGCTAAATATGTCCATTTCCTTCAGTTAAAAAGATGCATTGTCCAAGGTGAAGCTCCTGATATCATTGGTTGGCCACCTGCCCTGGTGCCAGCTGTCCTGGGCAGAATGGCTTAGTGCTTCCTTCTCTGGATATCTTCTTTTATCTCTCCCATTAGGGATCATGTCTTAGGAGGGAAACCTTATCTGGTGCAATGAACAGCTGCTCAGAGACCTTTCCCCCAATAATTATAGCTAATATTTATATGATGCTTTAATTTGCAAGACATTCTATGTGTTTTCTCACTTGATTCTCACAATTCTGTAAAGGGAATATTGTATTATTCCCCATTTTATAGATGAAGAAACTGATGCTTCAGGAGATTAAGTGACTTGCTCATGGTCCCAAAGCTAGTAACTGTTTGTGATAGAATTTAAACTCGGGTCTTCCTGACTCCATGTCCTGTGCGCTGTCCACTATGCAACTTAACTGCCTCTTAATAGAACCAAAATCAAAATAACAAATAAAATGCAAAATAATCAAAACTGCAACAAAAAACACGAAAAAGTTCTACAGGATAGACTCCCCTGCTTAAAAACTAGGGCTCATATACTTTCTTACAGACTCCTCACCTGAAGGTCCCAAATCTGGATTTCAGGTCAATCCAAGGAAGTTAACTCAAATAGTACCAGGCATCCAGACTGGTTTGTATAAATGACTCTTCTGATTATGTTCTCTGCTTTCTATGTTCTGGGTTCTTCTAGGAGAAGTGGAAATCTAGCTCCAGATCCTTTCATCTTGGGTCTTTCCAGTCCAGGCTTGAATTTAATGGCTGTAGGCTTTTTTGTCATCCTTACTAGCTAAATTCCTTGGCCCGCCATCCTCAGAACAAGGAGGATGTTCATTGAATTTATGACTAACCCTTCTCCTAGAATTACATTGATTCATAATTCTAGTTGCTAAAGGGTCTTGTGGACAGTAGAACAGTAACTCCTGTGGACCATGTTCAGGGATTGTATAACAACCTGAGGGGCAAGCTAGGTGGTATGGTGGATAGAACAGTGGGCTTGGAATCCAGAAGATTTATCTTCATGAGTTCAAATCTAGTCTCAGACACTTACCAGTTGTGTGACCCTGGGCAAGTCACTTAACCTTGTTTGCCTCAGTTTCCTCATTTGTCAAATGAGCTGGAGGAGGAAATGGCAAACCATTTCAGTATCTTTGCCAAGATAACCCCAAGTGGAGTGACGAAGAGTCAGACATGACTGAAAACAATAAAAACTGGAACTCCAACTGAGATCTCAGGTCTGAGTTCCTGAAGCATAAATACTATCTTTATAGAAGGAATATTGATCATCCCCAGAACTACCTGACCTGACTGTATGTTTGATGAGACAGAGGAATGCTGTTTTGTCATACCTGCCTTCTTCCCAAGGATCTCCTTTATGCTATCACAGCTTATTTAAAGTGAATGCCACATTCTACACCCACACTTGCAAGCCAGGCCTCAGAGTCGATTAGGATTTTTTTTCTGATTTGGTCAATCTCAGTCCCTGGCCTTAGGCTTGTACCTTCTCAGACAAGACCATTGGAAACCTCCAACCCCTTTGACTTCCTTCCTTTTCTCTCGATGGCTTCTTCCCCCCAGAGAGCTGCTTCCTGAATCATTAGGCAGAGTGATGAGTTACCTACACGGTGATGATCCCAGTGTGGCATTCTTAGGGAGACAGATCTTTGATTAACTCTGACTTGGCTAATTCCAGAATCCTCCTGTACTCCAAAAAGCTCCTTTCTTTAATTCTTTGTTTTGAGATCATCTGGCACTGCTGGGACAAATCAAAGCAGCGTAATAGAGAAAGAGTTGGAAGGGACCTCAGAGGCCATGTAGGCTGAAAATACAGTATTAGTGGTGACCATTAACACCTGAGTGGGGCAAGAAAGACTTCTTGAAGGAAGTAGTGTTTGAGAGGAGGCTTGGAGGTAGCAAAGGTGCAGTTGAGAAGGCAGAGAATTCCGGGTATAGAGTGGAAGCCTATGCAAAGACACATACAGACTGCTTTTGCTCCCAATGCTCTTGGAGCATTGGTGGGGAAATTATGGAGAGTTCAAGCAGCAGTTAGAGTCATCTATATAACAGACATTTTTAGAGTGCTTGAAAGTTTATAGAATTATTTAACATAATATTTCCTTTGAACTTAACAACAACCATGTAAAGTTGAAAGTATGAATATTATTATTCCCATTTTAAAGATGAGAAAACTGATACACAAGAGATTACATTACTAGCAGTCAGAAGGTTTCAGAAGTGGGGTTTGGGTCCAAGTCTTTCTGGATCTAACTCCAACACTTATTCTGCTATGACATGTCCCTGAGTTCAAATCCTGCCAATTCTTCTTTTTCTAATACCTCTCAGAGCTATACCCTTTTGTTCCTTTTCAATACCCATTTTAAATCCTTTTGCTTCACAGTTAGGATGCAGCAGTAACTGCTTTGTTGGTCTTCCTTAATCTAGTCTTTCCTATACACATTATAGTCTCCCTCAGAAGCCATTTTCATTACATTGTGCACCTTCCGAAGAAATTCTAAGATTCTTTACACCATGAAACTTAAACTAGACCCAAATAGCTCGCTATCAGCCTATTCCCATGGTGTTACAGCCCTCTTACTCGGTCTTGGAAATCCGTCATTTCAAAATGATACCTCTGCTGTAACAACAATAGCACCGTCTACAGAAGGCCACTTTAAGATGCCAGGTACAGTCTATCTTATTTGAATAATGATGACATATAGATCATATCAATGTTTCTGCTTTTCTCCCTTTATTAATGTGTTAAGAGAATAAAACTCAATAAAAATTACTTATAGGATTGCTAGACATTGTTCCTATTTTTCTTTTCCAGTCAACCACAGTCAGTTTGTAAAACTGGGATGTCCATCAGTGCTCTATGAAGTAAAAATAGGATTTCTCTGTGCCATTTTAATAGGGAGGAGGGTTCTGCATGTTCAGTCTCCTTAGTCATTGTTTTGTAGGAGACAAATGTGAAATCAATTTGTGTACCCTCTGGCTCCCATTTCACTTTTCTCCATTCTTAAAATTGGGTCATCATGGGGATGTGGTGCAATCTACTTCCCTGGATAACTTTTAAAAGTATTGGCACTTATTGACTGTATCAGGTTTAGGTGAGATCTGGTCTGAAGGAAGGGGCTGGACCAGGTATTATGGAAGGAAAGACCCCTTCTTGATCTTTGATTCTGTGATTTACCTGGTTACCATAATTGCTGCTGTGTCTGAATTTAGTGGAAAGACTTGGGCAGATTGAAATTTAAGCAAAAGTGGATCTCTTCATTTTCTTAGCTCAGATTCCTGGCAAATCCCCAGAGGCTCACAGTGTCTCTAAGTACAGAATCTGGCCCTCTGCCTGCATAGAATTTCACAGTTTTCACTTAGGGATGATAAGAAAGTCTCATTAGCCCTTTCCCCAGCCAAATTTGTAAATGTTTTGATCCTAAAAACGTAACCTTCCAATTCAGTGCCAAAAATGATTTTCCCTTTAAGGTCCATCTATAGCTGCCAAGAATCCAGAGTGTATCTCCTAAGAATTCAAGATGAGCTTACTGCTATAAGGAAATCTCAGAACTTGGGTTAAACACATGAACCCAAAGGACTTCATCAATCATCACTTTGTCATCTCTGTGTTTTCTTGAAAGCCAAATATATCATCTTGTGGCTTTTGATTTTCTGTTATGTCAGCCAATAGAAAGTAATTATTTTTTAAAAATACATTATTTGGGGGAGTTTTATGGAGACCCAGGAAGAACCAGCTCAAATGACTGCTGGACCATTAGTAGAGTTGCAGTATAATCTCTTTGGAAGACTTTGGGGCTCTAAGATTGGAGCACTTCTGGACCAAAGGAACGAGGTCCAAGCTAAGGAACATGAAAAGGCATTGGAGATCAATTAGAGACTACTAAGGGCGAGAAGAGAAATAAATAACTCATATTTCTATTATTCTTTGTAGCTTACAAAGCATTGCTTTGCCTCCTTCCCCCTAATCCCATTTGCTGCCAAATCTTATCTCTTCTACCCTCACAATATCTCCCTCATCTGTCCTCACTACTCATATGGCCACTATTCTAGCTCATGTCTTGACTATGACTTGTCCAAACTACTAAAACACCCTCCTAATTGGCCTCCCAGTCTCCAGTCTCTTCTCCAATGCATCCTTCCAAACTCTAGTCCTTTCAAAGTTGATATTACTAATGCACTCCTCTGATCACATTATGTCCTTCCCCAAGAAGCTTCAGATTAAAAAAAAAAAGAAGCTTCAGATTACTTTATTTCCCTCTTAATGTTACTCAATCATATTTTAACTTGTATTATAGCCCATTGTTTATGTAATATTTCTGCTACCAAAGCAGCTAGATGGCAATGTGGAAGAGTGTTAGGTCTGGAGTCAAGAAGACCTGAGTTCAAATTTGCCCTTAGATACTAGCTGTGTTATCCTGGGCAAGTCATTTAGTCTCTCTCTGCCTCTGTTTCCTGTACTGTAAAATGGAAATAATAATAGAATTTACCTTTCTTGTTTGTTGTGAAGATCAGATGAGAGTATTTGTAAAGTGCTTAGAGTGATAGCCGGCACTTAATAAATTCTTGTTTCCTTCCTTCCTATTAGACTGCATGCTCTTTGAAGGTAACGAATGTGCCATTTTTCATCTCTGCATCCCCCAGAATGATTAACATGTAGTAGGTGCTCAATAACTGGCTTCCTATCCCATTATGCAGAAAAGGAAAAATTCTCCACTCGAGGAGAGATGGGACAGAAAACTAATGAACTATGCTCTACCAACACATTTCTTTTCCTAGAATAGATGTCAGGAATGGGATCACCTGTTCTTCGGAAAGTTGTTTAGCAGGGGGATGGATGTTCTCCACTTATAGACATGAACTTCAATTTAATCTTTGACTCAATCAATCAAGAAACATTTTTAAGCATTTATATGCCGGGCAATGGGGATGCAGAGACAAAGATGAGATAGTCCTCGTCTTCAAGGAGTTTGCATTCTGTTGGGGAGGCAATATGCACATATACAAGACTTTGTTGTCTATCATGCCCACTGCTTAATAACTAATTCTTAAAAGATCCTTTGCATTTGTCCTTCTGGAATTTATAGCAGATGAGTTCATTTATCTTAAAACCAGAGAATCAATGAATGAAATATCAATTTGTCCAGGTCTGATTTGGAGAATCTTCTGCTACTTTATTAAAAATGGAAAAATCACATCATACTATTATGTAAAACCTAATTATATTCTGTTTAGAAGTGCTTTTTGAAAAAATTAAGTATCTGGTGTGAGCAAAAAAAATTTCCGAATTCCTTACAAGCTTTCATTCTCCCTTACTCCACATGGCCAATCAACTGCCAACTCTTTTCAATTCTTCCTCCATAGCATGTCTTCTATTCAGCTCTTTCTTTCAGCCTATATAGCTGTCATGCCAGTTCAGACCTTCATCACCTCTTGCCCAGAGTGGACAACTAATTGGTTTTCCTGTCTCAAGCTTTTCCACTTTTCAAACCATCCTCCACACAGGTACCAATGTGATATTCCTAAAATACTTTTCTGGCTAAGTTATTCTCTTACTCAAATCTTCAATGACTCCCAATTACCTCTTGGATAAGTTACATACTCCAACCCCCCACACCCCTACAACCTGATTTCTATCCAACTTTTTTTACTCAACTTTTTGCAACTACTAATTGAGACCCTATTGGAGTAATACTGGAACTGGAGTTAGTGGAACTGGGTTTGAATGCTGGCTCTGATTCTCATTATACTTGTGAACTTGAGTTTCCTCATCTAAAGGGGGTGGGACTCAATAATCCCCAAGGTCACTTCTGAATCTATATATGGACACTTAATAGATACTGGTTGATTGAATAATAAACCAATACTCAATTATCTTACATAGCAAAGCCCTATCAGACAGTTTTATCCTTCCTAGTCAAAAGATCATTCTTCTTAGCAAAGAAAATAAATAAAATGAGACCTAGTTATTTTTGCCTTCTCTTTGAAATTATAATAATTTCATTCCCTTTGAGCTTCCATCCTATCCCTATGTTGATCTTGCTCCCAAAATATTTCTAAAAGCTTTTTTTGCTATTGTAGCATTCAGTTCCCCATAGTATTCATTTTGACTTCTAACACTCCCAATCTTTATAAGACCATGCTACTCTTTCATGATAATCCCTAAGAAACTACCTAAGATTTATAGTGAGAGGAAGCTGAGATAATGAATCTAGCTCCCTCATTTTACAGATTAGTAAACTGGGGCCCAAAGACATTAAGTAACTTGACCAAATCTCACAGCTTGTAAATAGCTGAGGTAGAATTCCAAACCAGGACCTGATACACTGGACTCCAAGTCCTTTGTTCTCTCCACTAACTACAATAAAAATGGGGGCCACAGGACCTTAATAAGATTCCTTGATGGTGCATATTACATTGTCTTAGAAAAAAACACATATTAACATAATCTGTGTTTTATTGTATTTTTGTTAAATATTTCTCAATTACATTTAATCTGGTCAGGATTGCAGTGTCCGTGTGCCCTTTGTACTATACCTTGATACTTTAAAGGACAAAGAGCCACTCTTATATGGATGATCTGACTTTCCCCTTTATGGAAAGAGTCATAAACCAAATATTTAGCTCCAAATTACTGTGGCCATAACACTTTTATTAAGTATTTAATATATGCCAAGCACTGTGATAAATCCTGCGGATACAAAGAAAGTAAATAATGATCCCTGCCCTCAGGGAGCTTATATTCTGGGGGATAAAGATAACAAGTACATACAAAGATATACACAGTATAAATTTAAGCTAATGAAGGCAAATATATATATATATATATATATATATATATGTATACATACATATATTTATATAGTGTTGAATACAAGGCAGTTAGGTGGGGAGGGAGGGGGACTATTAGTTAGAAGGATCTGAAAAGGATTACTGCAGATGCTGTTGTTTGACCTGCTTCTTGAAGCAACAGAGACTATGAACTAGGGTGAGGAAGCAGTACATTCCAGGCATGTGGGATGGCTGGTGTAAATGTGAGAGACTGAAAATAATGGGAGATGATAGTTTAGTTGGGTTGCAGAGTGTGCGAGTGAAGAAGAAGGTAAAGTGGTGGTAATTGTCCAGTGAGGCTGAGTTGGGCCTCATGTTCAGAACTAACCTCATTATCTTTCTCCCCCAAACCCACTCCTCTTCTGAACTTGTTTATTTCTGTCAAGGGCTCTGCCTTACTTTCAGCCAACTCCTTACTCTCTCTCACCCTACATATTTAATCATCTGCCAAATCTTGACAGTTGTTTCCAGAGCATACGCCCCTTTCATTCCACTCATCCTATCTCAGCCACTTTTCTATCTCAAATCCTATTTTACCTAGAACATTTTAATGGCTTCCTAATTGGTCTCCCTTTACCCTCCTTGATTTATCCTCCACCCAGCTACAAAAATGACATTATAAAAGCATAGTTCTGACCATGTCACTTCAAGAAATTCTAGTTGCTCTGTCTTGCCTCTTGGCTAAAATACAGAATCTTCTCTTTGGCATTTAAAGTTCCTCACAACCTTACCGCCCTTATTATATGTTACTCCCATTCTTTGATGCAGGGATGCAAGTGACATATAAGTGCTCTAGAAGCCCTAAAGCGTAGTATAAACTTGAACTGTTATTTTTGAAATAATAGTAATGGTTGACCTGAAAGTTCTCTGGTAATGAACTACTTTGTTATTGGTGGTGGTGGTGGTCCTTCATGATTGAAGATGACCAAAATGACATCATACTGGTGGGGTTAATGAACATTGTGAGTGACTGTAGCTGATTAGACCAATATGATCTGGAAAGGCTCCAATCATAGATCCAGCGCAAATCGTCCATATAACCATTTGGGAAGGAATATGAACTACTTAGAATAGGTCAACTCTTTATTGTATTTGTTAATTGAGACAAAGAGACCATGGTAAATTTAAACCACAAACACTGCAAAATTATTATTTTAGCCAATATTTCATTCCCGTCCTCTGCCAATCTCATTATCAAAGCTACCAAAGAGGATTAAAATGAACTTGCTCCAGGTGAATTTTTTTTCTTTCTCTATTTTATCCTCCAGTAGAAGGGCTAATTATAAATAAAAATGATTGTATATGGAACCCAGAGGATAGAACCAGACTCTCAGAGGGTGATAGAGGTGCATAAGTCCTAGAGAATTAATTAAACAGTTATAAAATACCTACTCTCTCCAAGGCATTATGTAGTACACTACATATACATGCATGGAAATATTATCATCTCTGTCCTGAAAGATCTTATAGTCTAATTTTGCTCTTGAATAATTAAAGGTTAACACTGTGAAAAAGGATAGGTCGAAAATAATCCACCATACAACCTCTTGCCCATTTCTAGGCAACTTTGGGCCGGGGATACAACGTCTGTTTCAGTAAGTACTATTCTGTGCCTTCCAAGAGTCCTATCCCTATTCCTAGGTGCTTCTCCTAGGATGTGCTTCTAGGAAAGGACTTTGGAAATGTGATCTAAGCTCTATCCGGTGCGTGTCCAGGAACTCTAGTCTTGACTTCACTTTGGTCCTGATAAGTGTCCTGCCCCTGCTATTTGCCCTTATATTCACTTTCACCTAATTAAACATTCATAAAACACCTGAAAATAACACTAATCCTGCCCTAAAAGAGCTTATAGTCTAATTTCCAGAACTCTCTAGTTCAAGAACTATCCTAGGATCCTAGTCATTTCAGGAACAGACCAGGAACAATTCAGAAAATTTTTAATTTGAAAGGGCTCTCAGAGATTCATGAACTCTATCAAGATACAGCATTTTGTAGTTGAAGTAGCTGAGGATCAGAGATAAAACAGCTGGTAACTAGCAGATCCCAGACTAGACTCCAGGCTCCTAACTTAGAATAGTGGTCATTCTAATACATCACCTTAAAATCAAGCTAATTCCTCCCCCACTTCTTCCCTCTAGATTATCCCATTTATAAAGAAATCCCAGAGTAGTTAAATTGGGAGAAAAAGATAGCAATAGTTAATGTCTGAGAAACCATGGGAAGATATGTAGAGCTGTGAATTGGTCCAACTGTTCTAGAAAACAAATTGGAATTATGCAAGAAAAATCACTCATATATTGAGACCCTTGGACCCAGAAATTCTACTACTGGGTGTATGCCCTAAGGAGAGTAAAGACCTAAAGAGAGGTCTTATGTATACCCTAATTTTCACAGTAGCATTTTTTGTGGTAGTAAAAACCTGGAAACTAATTAGATATTTGTTAATTGGGGAACGATGGATCAAATTATAATACATAAGTATAATAGAATGTTATGGTACTGTAAGATATGGCAAATGTGAATTCATAGAAACTTGGAAAGATCTCTCTGAACAGATTTGGAGCGAATAAATAAGAACCCGAAGAGCAATATATACAACGATGACAATAATGCAAATGAAAACAACATTAAAAATTTAGATTAAATACAATCTTAGATTGAGTACAATGATCCATCTTTGTAGTAGGGAACAGATTAAGAACCACTTCTCTCTTATTGGTAATGAAGTAACAGTTTCTAGGTGTGGGATGTTGCTTATGCCATGTATTTGGGGATGACTTTAATATATATATATATATATATATATATATATATATATATATGAAAGGAATTAGTTTTTTTTTTTTGCTTTTTGGAGGGTGGAAGGCTGGGCAATTGGGGTTAAGTGACTTGCCCAAGGTCACATGGCTAGAAAGTGTCTCAAGTGTCTCAGGTCATATTTGAACTCAGGTCCTCCTGACTCCAAGGCCAGTGCTCTATGCACTGAGCCACCTAGCCACCCCAGTTAATTTTTTTTTTTTAAGTAAAAAGTTCCCAGGATAGTTTAAAATAAAATCCCCATCACCATAAAGTAGGTATCTGCCCATCAAACGGATTTGGAATTGCCTCAGATATTATACAAAGCTGTTCACCATATGGTATCATAGGATTGCAGAATGTTAGAGCAGGAAGGTTTTCGAGATAGATGATCTCATTTAACTCTCTCTTTATTCAGATGAGGCACAGAGTGATGAATTAACTTGCCCAGTATCACAAGATTAGAAAGAGAGCTAGAACCAGGAGTCTGTCATCTGCCCTGTGGGAAATTTTGATCAATCAGCAAATCCTTACTGAACGCACACCACAGTCAGGGCAACATGCGAGGTGGGGTGAGAGAAATAAGCTTTTATCAAAAGGCTCACACTCTAGTTGAGGTGCTTAATTGAAAAGGCAGGATTTTAACATAATTGATTAATATTTAATAATTATATAATTAATATAACAGTGTTTAGTCTGATGTTTGAAATACAGTGGAACCAACACGTAAGAGAGAAATAAGCACATTAAGAGGCACTGGACAGAGCAAGCGGTGAGTATAGGCTATGACCTCCCAGCTCTCTGACTCCAGAGGTCTAGCATTCTCTTCACTTTTACCTCCTTTAGCGATCAGCACAGTTTTCTGAGGGCAGCTAGGTGGAGCAGTGGATAGAGCACTGGGCTTGGAATCCAGAAGACTCATCATCCTGAGTTCAAATCCAGCCTTAGACATTTACTAGCTCTGTGATCTTAACAGTCAATTCACTTAACACTGTTTGCCTGTTTCTTTATCTGGAAAATGCAATGGCAAAGAAAACCCAAAATTTTCTTAGTCCAGAAAATCCCAAAGTGGGGTCACAAAGAATCAGATATGACAGTATCAACAATACAATACTCTGAAGGAGTCCCTATAGGCAATATTATCCTACAAGGTTCTGAGGAACTACAGGGAGAGTATGCCAACAGAATTACAACAAAGAATTCTGGCACTAACCAGACCCCAGTGGGCTTGGTGATTTTAGGAACCCTTGCTTCCCTACTGAAATGTATTACAAGGTCTGTAAAAGACACCCTTCCATGGGCAGAAAATGGCTTGGCAGACTTCATCCCCAACTGACATTCTCCTAAGACTGTCCAGGAGCTGCATTCCCCTTCTGTCAGGGGTTGCACATGTCGGAACAGCGTCTCTCTACCAGATCCTATCCCAGAATGCTCCTTATCTGAGGTCTGACCCACCAGGTACCTAGAGTATCTCTTCTCTTTTTTTCCTGAGGGAGGGGGACTGTTACAGGGAATAAACACATCCCCCCACCAATATAATGGTGAAAAGCTCTAGTTGTTTCATTCTAGTTGTACTTCTAAATATCAATGAACACTAACAAAACCATAATGTTTATATCGGTAATCACTGTATAGAAGTTCATACAAATTAGTAAATATAAATAATATATTGTAATAATCCTAAATAAGCTAATCTAACTAATAGCTATCAGTTCAAGGACCAAAGTAATAAAATTTAGTAGAAACCTTCGTTATTTCCTTTCTGGGATCTTTAGATGCCCATGCAGTAATTCAAAAGCTGTAGTAGCATAAAAGTTGAAGACTCTACCTTACTGGTACCAAACTAGGCAGCTAGACAGAATGCTAGAACATGTCAGTCAGAAAGACCAGAGTTTAAATCCAGCCTCAGAAACTTATTAACTGTGTGACCCTGGGGAAGTCACCTAAATTTGGTTGCCTCAGTTTCCATATTTGTGAAAGGGATAATAACAGCACCTGCCTCACGGGATTGTTGGGAGGAGAAAGAATAGTATTTATAAATTGCTTGGTAAACTTTAAAGTACTCTACAGGATGTCCCAAAAGTTAAAAAGAAAAGACTCTTAGGACACTCTGTATAAATGCTATTATTGTTCTTGTTGCTGTTTTTGGAACAATTATCACTATGGCTTGGTGCCCAGTATGATGTGGAAAGCAAGAAGTTATCTCCTTCCTTGATGATGGAAAAGATGGGGAGAAGAGACCTCAGCAACCAACTAATTCAACCTATACAAATTATTAAAGCAGAGCCAGGGATAAACAAGCCAATTAAATGAGACATGTTACACATGAATTTCTATGTAAGAACAGAGCAGGACCACTAATCACTTTATACTGTCTGTTACAGGGAGAGTATGTTTGCAAAATTCTGTCACCTCTGTGAAGCTACAGAAGGCTTTTCTCTATAAGCCTGACAGAAGTCAGCAGCATAACTAGACTGGGGTATCTGGAATTTTGATCTGGGGCAACAAATTTAGGTGTGACAACACTAGTGATTCTTTGGAAGCTTAGACACAACTTAGCACATAGTTGATGAAGATAATTAGTTAAAATCCTCTAATGTTAATGGGATATAAGATCTTCCCCTCCCACTAAGAGACCTCACATAGAGCCCATTAAGAGAAGCTTGCTTAGGGGAGGTTTGCTTGCTTGTAAGAAGGCTTTCACACCTTTTCACTAATTTCTAATTAGACACTGAGTCAGAGGGTTGTGATGCCTTCTGGCTCTGAGAAGTACACACACACACACACACACACACACACACACACACACACACATATTCTGAGTTGATATTTTGCTTTGGGGACTTGCTTATGAGGAGGATCTTGTGATTCTCTGGCTGAGATTCAGAGTAGTCACATGTTCAGAGCTCCCCAGCTTCTCAGATATAAAGACTCTCTCGATCTGGGGATGCATGTAAAGTATGTAGTTGATTCAGGCAGTCAGAGCCCTGTCTGTTGGTCTTTATTTCTCTACTTGAATTTGCTCTGAAGTTCAGGGTGCTGACTTTTCCCCTGAACTAGTGAATGTAATTTAAAAAGATTATTGACCCCTTAAACAGCCAGCTTTCCTAGTAAAGCAGATCTAAGCAACTGTGCTAGCAGCCATCCTGAGTGTGCCAGTGTGGTTGCTGCCACAAATCTGCAGTTGTCAGTTGCTAAGCTTAAGTGAATTCTCTCATTCTTCCTGATCTTTCAGAGTCTCTTTCTCTTCAACAAGGGGCAGTGGTTTTCCTCCTTTCTTGTACTCTCCCTTCCCCTCTCTAACTCTACTAAAGGAATACTATATGCTGCAGGTATCATATAATTTCTTCAGGTACACAAATTCTTAGCTATGACTCTGATAATAGCTCAGTTTCAAATATGTCAATCATCAAAGTAGTTAAATTATGAATAAGTAATATTAATGTAATGTAAAGTAATATTAATGAGGGCTTAGTGTTCTCTGAGAATGGACTTAGGATCATATTGTCTCCTAGGGCCTCTCTGGACCAGATTAGATGCTTCAAAAATATTCATTGCTGGCTTTCACCAGGCCTTTACATTTTCCTTCTGGAGGAGGAGTAATATTGCTTTAATAGACTTTGCTGTTGTTGTTGTTGTTGTTGAGTTGTGTTCAACTCTTCATGACCCTGTGGACCATAGCAAGCCAGGCCCTTGACCTAAGGGACTTATCTTCTAATGTCATGCATTTTAATACTGTCCAAGGGGTTTTCTTGGCAAAGATATTGGAGTGGTTTGCCATTTTCTTCCCCACTGGATCACTTTCTGTCAGAGATCTACACTATGACTTCTCTGTCTTGGGTAACCCTATACAGCATAGCTCTTACATTAACTAAGCCATACAAGCCCCTCTGCCACAACTAGGCAGTGATCCAGAAAGGGTTAATAGGTTTGCCCACACATTAATTTTCAAGCCCAAAGGGTAAACCTTAATTCTTGGAAGAGTTGCTTATCAAATGAGATTTCAGCTTATTGGGAAGAAGTTATGAGTGAGTACTTTTTTTCTCCTGTTTTCCTCCCTCTAGCTTACCCTGACATTAGGTATAATAAATGTTATTACTGTTATAAGAACTGTAATAAACATTTTATAGGCATTTCAGGTATTTTGGTAATAATAGTAATATCCACATTCATTGGAGTTTTGACCTATCTGATAGAATTAAGATAAATTTGTTTTATTTTTTTTTTTAAAATAAGTCTTTAGGGGTGACTAGGTGGCGCAGTGAATAGAGCACCACCGACCCTGGAGTCAGGAGGACCTGAGTTCAAATGTGGCCTCAGGTACTTAACACTTACTAGGCATGTGTCCTTGGGCAAGTCACTTAACCCCAATTGCCTTGCCTTCCCCCTCCAAAAAAAAAAAAGAAAAAGAAAAAATAAGTCTTTACATGATATTTAGTTTTAGATCATAGTCATTTCACTACTTATAGAGTGGAACTCATAATAAAGAAATTCAGTTTACACAGAAAGAACTGACACAGTAACTGTGTCTGACAATGTGTACAACATTCTGCCTCTGTTTTGTTGAATTGTTTCAGTGCTTCATGACCCCATTTGGGGTTTTCTTGGAAAAGATACCAGAGTGGTTTGTCATTTCCTTCTCTAGCTCATTTTATGGAAGAGGAACTGAGGCAAACAGGGTTAAGTGACTTGCCCAGGGTGACACAGAGCTAATAAATGTCTGAGGATAGATTTGAACTCACTTAAGAAGAATCTTCCTGACTCCAGGCCCAGCACTCTGTCCACTGCACCGCTTCACTGCCTTTGCCACTACAGTCCTTTGTTTTATGTTGAGAGGAGGGGAATATATTTCATTATTTATTCGCTGGGACTCCTTTCCCTTCAACCTTTTAAAAAAATAGTATTCAATTCCCTTTTAATTATCTTTTCACATACATTTCTGCAGTCATTTTACCAATAAGCAGGACCAGATTACCATTTCCTCTGAACCTGTTTATTTCACTTTGTATTAGTTCGTGCAAGTCTTCCTAAGTTTCTCTGCATTCTTCATATTTATTATTGCATAATATTAACCGCAATATTCTGTTATATTGCTATACTCCATTATAATATTATTCATTCCCCAATCAATAGACGGCCTCTTTTCTATCATGGAAAGTACTACTGTGCTTATTTTGGTCTATATTGCATGACGCTCTCCTTTCTGTGTGTGTGTGTGTGTGTGTGTGTGTGTGTGTGTATGTCTGTCTGTCTGTCTGTCTGCCTCTGTATCTCTCAAATGATAGAATAGCCAACATTTATATAGCAATTACTATGTACCAGGCACTATACTGTGCACTTTATAATCTCATTTGGTCCTCACAATAATCCTGGGGGGGAGTTGCTATTATTATCCCCATTTTATAGATGAGGAAGCAGAGGCAGACAGAGGTCAAATGACTTGCCCAAGGTCACTCAGTAAGTATCTGAGACCAGATTTCAGTTCAGGTCTTCCTGACTCCAGGCTCAGCTCCCTCCTCTGGTGCCAACAGTACTGTCTCTCCCCCTCCCCACCTCAACTCTTCAGGCATCTTCCTTGCCTTTTAGTTCCCTTTTATATTGCATACTCCCCCATCAGAATGTAACTCATTGCAAAAGCAAAAGCTCTTTTGCTTTTATTTGTATACCCAGTGTTTAGTGTAATAAATGCCTGATGTTGACTTCAACTCCCTTTCCTCCCCTTCATTTCTTCCCTTCCCGTCCTCTCCCCTCTCCAGGACTGAGTTCTTGGTATATGCCTAATTAATTTGCTTTTTCTAAAAAAGCCAAAAGAAAGTTAATTCCTCTTGAGCCTCTCAAGCTTGGATAGCATTTGATGAAAAGTGGCTGAGTTCTCCTCAAATGGAGGGTAATTTGTGCTGTCACAGTTCTAATTTTTTTGTATCCTACAAAATAATCTGGGCCTCTACTTTAATACCTCTGTGACTCTTGTAGCTCCAACAGGAAATTTGAACAAGTATCATTTTAACTTTGGTAGCATCTGGCCATCTACTTCTCTGTGTTGGCATTTTTTCCCCTTTTCTTGATGCAAACATTTTTTTAATTGGAGTAAGCCTGGAAAACTAGAAAAACAACAACAAAAGGTTGGGGCTTGCAGCAACTGCTTAGAGCTGCATGTGACATAAAACTGGATTATAATGTCATTCCCTAACTGACAGATCATTTAGTGTCTTGGAAGAGTCTGTTTTCACACTGCTGAAAGCTCTCACAGGGGAATTCCGTGGAGGCTCCTTATTGTCAGAGCTATTTTTCACCCAATTTGTTTCCAAATGATGTCTAACCTGAGGTCTTCCCGCTGAGAGAGGTTTAAGCCATGATTAATGAGGAGTGTTTGGCCAGCCCCACCTGGGGAATGGCCCATCTGCAAACTCAGGTAAGATGTGGAGGCCTACAAGGCATCAGCTTGTGAATGGCAGTTTGCTTCCCGTGGCTTGAGGCACTCTCACAGCAGCAGCAAGGTGTTCAGCATTAGGAGCTCAGTGTTTCCAAAAGCACTGAAGAGAAATGTCACTCTTGCATTGATTCTGGGCCTATTGGGTGAAGGGTGATCTTAATCTTCAGCTTAAAAAAAAAGTCCTATTCCTGAATTTCCTTCATTTTTCCTGAGAATTTTTGTAGGTGAATTTTTAAAAGCACCATATTGCAGTGTTGAATTTGGAGTCAGGAGGGCCTGAGTTCAGGTCCAGCCTTTGACATATACTATCTGTGTGACACTGGGCAAATCACTTAACCATTCTGTACCTCAATTAACCCGTCTGTAAAATGGACATAATAATGACAGTTCCCTCACAGAGTTGTTGTGAGCATCACATGAAGTAATATTTGGAAAGCACTTTACAAACCTTAAAGCTTTGATAGATACCAGCAATTATTGTTAGTCATCATCATATGGCATTGTATATTTTTCATAAAGACGTGATTCTGCCTATACAGATGTGTTTGTTAAGAATGGAGAAGATAAATCTATAGTACTGTGTGACTGGAATTCATGTGGTGAGGACTGCTGTTGAACGGAACTAACATATTCCATGGAAGATTTAAAGTGACTCAGTTTTACAATTAACGTTATGAGTTACACCAAGGGTGGTGGAGAAGAGTGTAGTAGGTCTGAGCAGGCTATAACACATCATACATGAATTGAGCAAGCAGAAGAAAAGATATGATTAGAGACCTGTATGGGAATGAGAAAGGACTTTGGCCTGTCTAGGTACTGAAGATGAAAGATAAGTGATGGGTGTTTTATATATTCTGTTATCCAAGTTATATATTCTGATATCCATGCAATGGGAGCCAGCATGATAAGGGAAAGAGAACTGACAGTAGTGTCAGAGTCTTCAGATCCCATCTCTATTACTTATTACTTGTGTAAAACTTAGGCAAATCACGTTACTTCCTGAGCTTCAGTTTCCTCATCTTTACAAGAAGATGGTTAGACTAGAGGACTTCTGAGGTCTCCTTTGATCTGTTTCTTGGTTTAGGAACATGTTGGCTATGCCCCCAAAAGATTTATGGAAGAACATGGCTAATATTTGCATAAGAGGGACAGGCATGGAAAGAGATGGAGAGTATCATGAAAATTGGGTGGACTTTTGGAAGTATTTTTTTCCTTAAATTACTTTTTATAAACTTAAATGTACTCAGTATTTTAGGTACAAATACGAATTTTAGCACTTTGGTCATTAAACAAATTAAACTTGGGGTCTGATTTTGCTGCCTAACCTACTGTGGAATTTCTGGGCTATTGGAATAGTTTAGGACCTTAGAGGGAAGGACACATTTTTCTTGAAGGAACAGAATATCAAAGATGTGTAGAAAGTAGAGTCTTTTTTGTCTTGGGAAAAAATGAACTAAAATACAGCTTTTATAACATATCCCAGATCTACTTAATGTGTTGGTTTTGAGAACTGTGTAAGCAGGATTTGCCAGTGCCTAGATGAACTTTTTTTTTTAACCAAATATCTTTTCTTCTTTGGTCTAACATGGAAATTCTAGACTCAGCTCTTATAAGACTACTCTCTCATTTAAATGGGATGTCCTACAATCCCGTCTGTCAAGACTAAACTATAACTGATCCAACTGTCTACAAATAAAACAGATTGTTTGCTGGGAACATTTATGACCCATAAAGAGTGAGAGTTTATACTGGCAAAGCAGTGCTTCTTGTAAACAACCAATATTCCTGGAATTTCAGCAGCTGACTTTGGATTGAGACATTTCTCACTTGGTATTTGGCTTCATCAGTAGCCACTTTGAATGTTTTTTGCACCCAACTGTTGTGTGAAAGACTCTACCCATTGAGTTTGCCTATTATTCATCTTCCAAAACAATCCCCACACTTTCTTTAACTACTTCTGTTGCCAGCAACATGTTTACTGTGATTTAGATGTCTATTATACGCATGAATGACTTGTCTACTTAATTTCATCAAAAAAATGAACCCTCCTAAGTGGCACAGATGCTGGTATGATGGTAATCAAATTAGTTTTTGGACAGGTTTATGGCCACTTGCTGTCAGTTAAGCTCTCTTTGGCTATCTTCACTCCTAATACAGTTTTGATGGTGATTAATGGCCCCATTAATACACTGTTTGTGCTATGATAGACCCAACATTATGGTCTTGTTTGCTGACCACAGATGATAATACATTTTTTGTAAGATTCAGTTCTGAAAAATATCAGTTCCAAATCTGGTTGCTGTACCCTTTGGCTCCATTGGGTCATATGTATAGATAAATGTATATGTGTGTATCTACCATGATCTGTCAGAATCAAAATATTTTTGAATTTGATTTTCCTGATCATTTCAATCACTGATCTCCCTAATTGTCTTTGGTTGCTATGAAGTTTTTTTATATTAATTTCCTCTTTTATTTATGTTTCATCCTACTCCCATTTCCCCAATGTACCTTACTTGTTTTCATCTCAAAATTTCCAAATCCATTAATTTTTAAAATTTCTTTTAGCTATTTATCTCAGTGTTTCTAGGCTGCTTCAGTGATCTCCAGTAAATCTGCAAACCAATCTCAAATTCTGAGTCTCTAACTTTTCTTTCATATCTCTTCCACTGCTCCAAGTATGACTTTTAAAATCTCTCTTTTTTTGCCATCATTCTCTTGCTATAGCATAGCAAATTCCACACTCTGGATCGGGATTAATGAGCCTGGGTTCATTTGGATTCCACTGTACTCCTAAGGAGTAAGAACAAAATGGTGGCCTTATAGGCTAAACCATGGTTAACACATTTGGAATGTTTACACAGCTTTTTAATGTTTAAGCAAACATGGTTTTTTATAATGAAATTGAGTTTCCTCCTGCCCATTTTTGATTTTTATGTTCATCTGTGCACTTGCCTAAACTCCACCCACTTGCTGCTATGCAAATACATATTATGCAAATTTTTTTCATTTTGAATTGGGTGAGTTGAGCAGATGCCCATTTTAGCACAAAGAGTCTTCAGGAAAATAGCTTGAATAGACAAGTATTACTGACAAATTACCAAAATGTATATAAAAAGACATTTTCATTTTGATACACACATACACTTGTACATGTTATGGATATCTTTTTGATTCTTAGGAAGAAAATTTGAGGTTATTTTTATAAATAAGGGCAAATACTGAGCCACAGTGCCTAAACTAAACAGTGAACCTTCAGACTAGCCCCAAAGCATTGGGCAACTGTGGTGGATCTTTGAACCTATTAATTTATTGTAATCTCCCTTCACTTAAGTAAATATGATCCCAGCTGTCTAGTAAATTGCTTTTATCTAACATTCACATCTCTACTGACAGTTTCATCTTCTCAGTAGACTCAGTTACCACAGCAAAATATAAATTCATTCAAGGTAAAACCTTGCATTTATTTAATTTAAAATCTTTAATTCTTTCTTAGGCCAAATTTCTAAAGAAATACTTGGCATGCACAGTTGGTAAGTGGTTGCTTGAAAGCAATTCTAGGGGTAAAAAAAGATATGAACTGGAAAGGAATGGCATGAAAATGAGATTATAAGAATTAAATTAGGGAAGACTTGAAATAAGTCTATACAGAAATATATAGTAAGGAGAAAATAGCTACAAGGAAGTTTTAATCATATATTCTATTTCCTACTTGTTCTAACTCTATTTTCTAACTCTAACTTTCTAACTTTTCAAACTTCTCCTTTGGACTTAGTTACATTCTGTCATATTTATGTACTACTTGTCTTATCCCTCTTATTAGACTGTAAGTTCCTTGAGGACAAGGACATCTACTTTTGTATTCTCAATCTTTAGCAAAGTGACTTTTATATAGTCAGCACTTTGCTGAGATTGATTGAACCTAGAAAAAAATCTACATGTAGTCATGTCACCATCTTGGAAGTTCTTTTCTGGAAATGCTCCAGCTTGTCTAGTTTTTTTCTAAAAATGTGGTACCTACAACTGAATGCAATACTATAGATGTGACCTGATCAGGGTTGACTCTAATGAAATGATACCTCTCCAAATGAAGCTTAAGATGGTATTTTAGTATTTAGAACTGTTTTGTCACAATATTTAGTTATAATGAGCCATTAAAACCTTGGAATTTTTTTACATTAATGGTTATCTATTAATATAATCTTCAACTTATATTCACAAAGTTGATATTTTGAACCCAAATGTAGAGATTTATATGTACCCCCTTTAAAATGTCTTCCTATTCAATTTTGCCCACCATTTCTAGCCTATAGATATATATTTCTGGGTATTGACTGCCATCCATTGTTTTTATCTGTTCCTACCAGTTTTGTGTCATTTTCAAACTTGATTGGCATGCCATATCTAAGCATCATCTAAGTTATTGATAATCATTCAACAAACTGAATATTTAGTAGTCTTTCCATGCCAGTGGCTAGGCTATCTGTTTGACAATCTAATGATCAATTTGACTTAGGCATATTACCAACAAAAGTTATCAGTTATTTTGATGGTTAGTATGACCATTGAGTGATTTTATTCTTTAGATAGTATTCAATCATAGCGATAAGTAATTTCACCAACTTCAGAGAGTAATATTTGTATGGCAATATTAACCTCATCTCTGACTTTTATTTCCACTTAGTGAAAATGAATGGGAAAAGCATTGCTATGACTGACTTCAAAATATACCATAAGCACGTAACTCTTTATAATAGGTTTCAAAAATTGATTTCAATAAGATAAGGTGAGGGGAAAACTATTTAATAGCAATATTTCTGAAAAAAATCTGAAGGTTTTGGTGGTATCAGTAACATGATATGGCAACCAAAAAAGGGTAATGTGATATTGGGTGACAGTAACAAAAGCACAATTCCCATGAAAAAGACTACTAGATAGTCCTGATATTCTTTATCATGATCAGATCACATATGAGATATTATATTTACCTTTGAAGACTCTATTTCAGGATGAAAATTGATAAGGTGGAAAGCATCTAGAGAAAGCAGCTAGTCAGGATCGGCAAAAGACCCTGAATTAGTGGAATATGTGAATTAGTTGAAATAACTCTTAGCTTGGAGAACCAAGAAGAACATAATAGTTAAGATAAAGTGCCTGAAGTGTTGTCCTATGCAAGAGGAATTAGACTTATTATCTTTGACCTCAGAGGGTAGAATTAGGAGAAAAGGATGAAAATTATGGAAAAGCAAATGTAGACTTGATGAAAAGAAAATCTTCCTAACTATTGGATCCCACTGGAGGTAGAATGGACTGCCTTGGAAGTTTTTCTCTTTTGAGTTTTTCAGCAAATGTTGGTTAACCAATTGCTGGGTGTGTTGAGAGGAGATGGTCCTTCAGGTTAGTGTTGGATACATTCTAATTCTGAAATTCTCTGCTTCTCCTTAGTTACCTTAGGTTTTTACAGGTGATAAAGAAGAAAGCTAAAGAAATAGAGAAAGTAGGGGTAGATGCAGCACAATGAAGATTTGTTGAAAAATAAAGTTTGCCTTGAGTTGGAATTTTTAAAGGGTCATTTATTGAAAATATTAAGAATGAAAAATGAGGTATCCTTCCAACAAGGAATTAGGAAGAACTCTGAAGAGAGAGCTTTCCTCTGTGTGTGTGTGTGTGTGTGTGTGTGTGTGTGTGTGGCCAGGGGAGGGGGAGGAAGGGTGGTGGTGGTGGTGGTGGAGGGCATGAACAATGTTAAGGCTAAGTGTTTTTGTGAATTAGGAAATTATTTAAAAACTGATATTTGATAGGTATTAATTTGGTATATTTCAACAGAGATGATTGTCAGTGCTTTGACAAAAATTCTATACTGCATTGCTGTCTTTTTCCTGTCCTCCTTACTCAACCTGAACTGACAGATATAATGCCTTCCATGTAGTTAACAGGCTCAAGAAGTATTTGGTGAATGAATGAATGAGTAAATCTAAGATTTTGTGCCTGCGTTTGTTTGGATCCCCCACAATACCTAGCAGAGGGCCTTGCTCCTAATGATGGTGGCTCAATAAATGTTTGCTGATCGATTAATTGTGCTATTCCAAACAACATAAGCCAGTTATTACATTTAAGCTGTTTTCTCGCTTTGATTTCACACTTAACGGACAGATACAAAGAATGAATTATATGTCTGTTCTACTATTTTCACTTAATAGCAGCTCTTGCCTTTGCCGGGGATGACAGATGGAATATTTTATTAAAGTTGAGAATGCAGTGGAAAGAACCTGCCAAGATGGGATGAAATAGATGCCAGGCCAACTTTTGGAGCCAGCAAGTGAAGAGGAAGGAATATAGGAAATGGAGTCAGAAAGACGTGGCTTTGAGTCCCACCTCCAGCATTTCCTACCTTTGGACAAATCCCCTAATCTCTATTAACCTTAGTTTCCTCATATGTAAAATGGAAAATTATCATACTTGTAGTATATACTTCACAGGGTTGTTACGAGGTTTAAATGTGATCATAATGGAAAGCATTTGGCAAAACTTCTTTATCAAGGGTTTTTATCTTTTTTGTGTATGACATGGATCCCCTTTGGAAGTCTAATGAAGCTAATGGACCCCTTCTCAGAATAATATCTGTTGCCTGCATTCATAATTGAAGGAAAGGTTTAAATTTCAGTTAGTAGACAATGAAGACAAAGACGTAAAAAATTTTTTTCACATTCAGCTTCACAGACTCCCTGAAATCTACTCATTGTTAGACTCCAGATTGAAAACTGGAGTTTTTAAAGGACAGCTAATATTAGGAAGGACGTGGTCAGAATCATGAAGAGTTTGCAGGTTCTGTCCACTCAATTAGACTACAAGTGTGTTGAGCACAGGGACTGTGTATTTGTCTTATTTGCATCCTTGGTAACTGGTATATTGTCAGTTGTTTTGTTTTCCTTTTTTTTTTCTTTTTTACTCAAAGGTGCTAAATAAATGCTCATGAAGCTGAATTGGCAAATCCCTATTCCCCAAGGCAGAGAATTAGAAGCAAGTCTACAGAAATATCCAAACGGACCTTTCTTCAGCATAGTGGATATTGAAGAAATGTCACAAGGGTTCAAATTGATCAATCAGACATTTTAAGCACAATACATTTTAAGCTTAGTGCAGCGCTAGGTGCTAGGGATAGAAAGACAAAAATGAAACCACCCGGGGCCTCAATTTGCATTCTAACAAGGGAAACAATATGTCTACCTAAAAATGTTCAAAATTTATACAGATAAAATACAAAGTAATTTCAAGGAGTGGAAGCACTATTCCTGGGGCAGTGGGTGGGATCAGGTAAGGTCTCATTTAAGAGGTAACACCTGACCTGAGCCTTGAAGGAAATTAGGGATTGTTAGAGGCAGAGGTGACAAGGGACAGCATTCTTGGCATGGTAGATAGCCTGTGTGAAAAGTCACAAAGACCAGATATAGAATATTGTCAAAAAAAGCCAATTTGAGTCAATTTGGCTAGTCCATAAAATGTGCAGAGAAGTAATTGTGTAATAAGCCTGGAACAAGCTTGTAAAGGGCCCTAAATGTTAAATAAGAGAGTTTTAATCTTTATTCTAGAGATAATAAGGAGTCACTGGAGTTCATTGAGCAGAATAGTGAGATGGTCAGACTTATGTTTTGAAAATATCATTTTGTCAGTTTGTGGAGGATGGGCTGGAGAGGAGAGAGACCAAACAGAGAGACTGGTTAAAAGTCTGTTATAATAATCCAGGCAAGAAGGGATGAGCATCTGAAAGGTGACTGTGAGTGGACAGGAGACATAATTCATATGCAGACACGTACACACACACCCTACACCTATATACAACCATCATGACTATTTTCATGAAGGAACATAGGAGAACTGAGGGTATTTTGTGGCATCCAACAGTGGTGAGAACAATCCTAAATCAACTTTTCCTTGCACTGTGGACTATTTATTTTCAGAATCACCATAAAGAATTCAATTAGAACATAGTATAACCAAGTCCAACTAGGTAGGCAACTAGGTGGCACAGTAGAGTGCCAGGCTAAGAGTCAGGAAAACTCATCTTTCTCAGTACAAATATGACCTCAGACGTACTAGCCACAGATGTACTGTGACCCTGGGCAAGTCACTTCACCCTGTTTGCCTCAGTTCCTCATCTGTAAAATGGGCTGGATGAGGAAATGGCAAACCACTCCTGTATCTCTGCCAAGAACACCCCAAACGGGATCACAAAGAATCGGATACAACTGAATACAAATGAACAGCAACAGGGCCAAGTCCTGGTTTTGATACTCAGAAGATTCTGGAAAAGTACAGAAAACTAACATTCACAGCATCCAGGGGCTGGCTATAGACCTGAGCTAGGAAGAGCAAAGCATTCATGGTCCAAAAGGACAAAAGCAGCCACATGTGGCTGGAGGAGAAGCAAAGGAACACCTTTATATGGTAGCTGTGACCCCTGGAACGTGGCCCCAGTTTGTGTGACTGACCATTACTGTAACCCTGTAGCTATGACTTCAAATGTCAACAAAGAACTTAGTACCCATTTACTCACAGTGCTCTAATGCTTCTGAAAGGTTTCTCAGAGATCAATTGGACATTGATGAAGCAATCCAAGAATTTGGAGAATCCTTGCCCCACTTCACTAGGTAAATGAGTCCTTGCTCCCTTGTGTGATCTTCTACTATGAGTGATTTAATTAAAGTCTCAATGCCATTAA
The DNA here is from genome assembly GCA_028627135.1 of Pseudochirops cupreus. Taxonomy (NCBI): domain Eukaryota; kingdom Metazoa; phylum Chordata; class Mammalia; order Diprotodontia; family Pseudocheiridae; genus Pseudochirops; species Pseudochirops cupreus. The sequence continues at coordinate 296,900,759 of CM053584.1, forward strand.
ATGGCAGAGCTCAAATTTGAACCCAGGTTTTTGACTCTAAACCTAGTGCTTTTCCCACTATGCTTCCTTGTAGGGAACTGAATGTTTTCTGCATTGCTAGGTAGGAGAAATAATTTCCCTTATAGTGGTTCACTCATTCAATCAACAGGTATTTTTATTTTTAATTTATTTCATTTTTAATTTATGGAATAAAATAAGCATTTCCATAATATAATAAAAAAAGATTGAGAATGAGACTGCAAATCTGTTATGTACAACTTGCTATTCCTTTTAAACATATAATAACATTATAAAGCAAATGTCTTTTTCCCCTTTTTTTTCCTTGCCCCCCCAACAAGTATTTTTAAGTGCTCTTTATATGCTAAGTACTACTGTGTTAAGTGCTAAGGATATTAAGAAAGGCAAAAAATGAAAAAAAAAACCCCTACCTTCAAGAAATTTACATTCCAATGGAAAAATAATATATAAATAAAAAGTTACATATAAGAAATATATATATGTATGTATGTATATGTGTGTGTGTGCATATATAGAGATAGATATATACAGAGAGAGAGTGCAAATGGAAGATAATCTAGGATTGGAACATTTTTATAACATTCTATCACAAGATATTATATAATATTATGTAGAGGACATTATATAACATTTATGAGGCATCTAGGTGGTACAGTGGGTAGAGTGCTGGGCCTGTAGTCAGGGGGAGCTGAGTTCAAATGTGACTCAGACACTGACTAGATGTGTGACCTTGGGCAAGTCACTTAACCCTTTTGATCTGTGTTTCCTTATCTGTAAAGTTAGCTGGAGAAGGAAATGGCAAACCACTCCTGTATCTTTGCCAAGAGAACCCCAAATGGGGTCACAAAGAATCAGATATGACTGAAAACAAATGAACAACAACAAATATTACATTTATATAACACTTTTTTTATGTGCCAGCCAGACACTGTACGAAGTGCTTTATAATTGTTATCTCACGTGATCCTCATACTAACCCTGAGAGGTAGGTGCTATTATTATTCCCATTTAATAGACGAGGAAACTGAGGCAAATGGAGGTTAAGTGACTTGCCCAGGTTCACACAGCTAGAAAGTGGCAGAGCAGATTTGAAATTGAGTCTTCCTGACTCTGGACCCAGAGCTCTGTTATCTACTGTACCACTTAGCTGACCTAGGTGCTCTAGGATTGTAAATGTCAAATTGGAAGGGCATTAAATAAGCCAGCTGGGTCTAACTCCCTTATTTCACACATGAACTGAGACCAAGTCACTTAACCAAGGTCACACAACTATTAAGTAGCGGAACTGAGAATTGAACAGTTTCACTGTCCAAATTTGTCATGTTTTCCACTAACCCTATTCAAAGGCCAGGAGGAAACAAATGTTGCCTCCAGAGATCTAGGCAATATTGTAATGTATTGGGTCTCTAGCCCCTTTCCCAGCTCATATGTGACCTTCATGGACTGCAGATTCCACCCATGTTTACCACTACATGGATCCATTGGAAGAAGGAAAAGAACATGTCAAAAGTTCTCTAGCTGGATGAGACTTTGGAGAACAAAACTGAAGAAAGTATAGAGAGTGTTGTAGCTGTTCCCCTTGCTGGCCAGCTGTTGCGGCCGCTCCCCTTGCAGACCCAAGGACCAGCCTTGGGTTGCATCTCAGGAGGGATTAAGTGAAGAGACCAGAGACCAGAAATGTGTGCAGCTTGTAGTTTATTCCAACATGGCCACCAGCAGTAAGCAAGCAAGCTCCTATATTACTCTAGAGTAAGCATGATTCATGTGTGACCTCCTCATGCACAGGGGGTAAAGGCCAATGAGGAGACTCCAAACCAGTGATATCAGCAGCTGTCTGACAAGTGAGCAGTTTCTTTTGAAACATCCTTGAGAACAACAACTGCACTGTGGGTCTTGGTGCCTTCTTATCTCTAAGGAGTACACAGAGCAGCCTTAGGACTGAAAGGCCCAGAGGCAGCTCTTAGATTCCTGTGAGAAAGAAGGTGCCTTTTACTCATACTGACCCCTGCAAGAGAGGATAGGTATAGAGGCAGAAAGAATTTATTAAAAATGAAATAGGTTTATGTAAGAGGATGTCGTCACCCCAACTCCAGTTATTATAAAAAGATGCTTTCATCTTTACTCAGGATACAGTATATGTCTAGGTGAGGATACAGAATAAATTGATTATGTATGCTAGGGTGTGCTGGTTAACTCTCCAAAAATGAGACAATTTTAAGCTTAATCTTCATTATTAACATTTTTCCCAACACTTTTTTAAGTCTAGGCAATCAATTAAATGATAACTCAAGCCATGATTTGTAGTGGTTGCTAACACTGGAAATGTAATAAATGGCTCTCATGAGTGGGTGTAAACTGGTTCCAGCATACCCCTGCTTGTGCCTTCTTTTGTGTGAAATACTCCCTGATCGTGCTAATGGAAAGTGATCCCTTGAATTCCTTTTTGTCTGTACTAGCCAGATAACATGATGTAGCTCAGACATTTCTTGGAGGCATAGCAGAATGGAAAGTGTACTAGATTTGCTTTCAGAAAAACAAAACAAACAAAAAGCCCTAGGTTCAAATGCCACCTCAAGTGTTTACTGTGGGACTAGAGGCAAATCACGGAACATTTCTGAAAGACACACCTTGTGCCTAGAAGATGTTTGATAAATATTCATAGATAGACTGGTTCTATGGCCATGGGATGAAAGGGCCCTCAGAAAAGTATTTCATATCACTAGTAGGTCTGGACTATGACAGCCTCTAAGCCAATTTGGCTGCTCAGAGAAGTTCACTAAAACCCTCTGCTGGCTGCATGATAGGCTGCCAGTTGTGTCAGGATTGATGATCTGTCTAATTAATTCTCTGTTACTGATAAAGTGACAAGGGGCCATATACTAGGCCTAGTTTTATTTAATCTACTTTTTTTTTGTAACCAGGTTCAAGGATGTGACAAGGGATCTGAAAACTGGTATTAGGCCACATTTCCAGTCCTCCAGGAAACTCTTCCAACTCAACCATGTATGAACATCATTTGAAGTGCTTAGAGTGGTGAGCCAGGAGCTATTGTCTGCTGATGACTGAGGCCTCTGAGGACATAGGCATGAAGATGTAAAAGATGATGGATCATTTTATGGACTTGGCGTAGTGCTATGTGTTGGTTATAAGCCTTAAAAAGATCTGTCTGTGTGAGGGAAAGCCTATATATTCAGTTAAAGATTTAACTTCCTTGGCAATATAGAGCTAAAAACTGTTACCTGTAGGGTCTATTGCCAGATAATATAATGATTCACCAAAATTCTAGAAAATTGGATTGAGAAGGTGAGGCAATGTAGTGTCTGGATCTTGGAGTCCGAAATACCTGAGTTTGAATCTTGCCTTTTGTACACATAAACTGTATGAGTCTAGGTAAGCCACTTAAGTGCTCTTCAGTTTTCTCATATGTAGAATGGGGATAATAATGCCCTTAGTAGCTATCTCACAGAGTCATTGTGAGGATCAAATGAGATGATGTCTTTAAAGTGCTTTGCAAAACTTAGCTCTGCATAAATATCAGTTGTTGGTATTACTGTTGTGAGAAGTTTTATGGTAGGATGGGAAAAGGAGGCCTTAGAGTTAGGAAGACCTGGGTTCATTTTCTCTGACAGAGTGGTTGTGTGATGGTGAGCAGATCACTCAAACATCCAATGTCTGAGTCTGGGTAACAGATAAATTGCCAGCCTGCATTGGTGGAAGGAGGATCCATATACCAGTGAAAGCACCAGTCTACACCTAACGCACATACATAATTATAGTACTATTATGGATATTATTATTTTACAATATTTAGTTTCAATGGGTAACCAAGCTCCAGACTAATAGTCTAGACAGCAGTGATAGTGGCTGATCTTTGTGGTTGTAAATTCTGGATTTGCTACAGCTTCTCTATTCTTCTTGCACCTTGCCTTCCTTTAATTTATGCACTTAAATTGGTTGACTTTTCCATACCTCAAAACCTTCCCGGATCTTCATTTTGAGTCCTATGAGACAGCCAGTTTATCAACACTGAAGTGATAGTTCTCTACTGTGCACCTCTATTGAATTGGTCATGTGTGGATGCTAGCAGGTGACCCAAATCAAGCTTCTTTGGTGACTTCAAATGAGGGAGTGTGTGTGTGTATACATATATATATATATATATATATAATTCCAAATTACTTTTCCGGAGGGTTCATTCACGGGTCTACCATGAGTTTATCGATGGGCTGCAGCCCCTCCAACAGTGTCATTTTCTTTTCTGTTATCTTAACCAATCTGATATATGTGAGATGTAATCTCAGTATTTCTTTAATTTGCTTTTTTCTCTTAGTGAGTTGGAGTATTTTTCTTTTCTTTTTTGTTTTTTGGAGGGGGAAGGGTAGGGCAATTGAGGTTAAGTGACTTGCCCAAGGTCACATGACTAGTTTTTTGGTGTTACATGTCTGAGGCTGGATTTGAACTCAGGTCCTCCTGACTCCAGGGCTGGTGCTCTATTCACTGTGCCACCTAGCCACCCCGAGTTGGAATGTTTTTCATCTGACCGTTTTCCCTGAGAACTGCTTGTTCATATCCTTAGAACATCTTAAGTTCAACTGAGCTGACTGAGTGGTCTTCCTGGATCAGTGGCCAGTTCTTTTTGATCCATTCTATCCCCTTGCTGCCATAATAGGGCATAAGGAATTACTACTGGGTCATCCCAAGTCAGATAGTTTGGGCTATTGTTGTTGTTTGTCCTTCATTCTAGAAAAGGACCAATGACATCAGGAGGGTGAAGTCTTTACTTTCAAGTGAATTGGATTTGAGTGAGGCAGAGTTGTGCAAAGTCACCAGCCTCACTCTCTCCTCCAGAGTCATCAGAGTTCAGTGAGTCAGGTAGCACTGGGCACATGTGTCCCTGGAAGGGGTTGGGGAAACTCAGCTTGGCTCCAAAATAGTCTAATGGAGTGTACTCTAGTCAGAGAAGATTAGGCAGAGTCCCTAATTACACTGGCAAATAAAATTGGAAGTACACTAGCAAATTACATGAAATGGGGCAGATCTGTGAAGTTCAGGAAGCTGATTGCCCTCCTCTCATGCTTATGTCATGGATACTCGATAAATGCATACATCTCCTAAAGATTTTATGGAGATGAGAAAGTAGGTATGTAGGATGGCAGTTACTGATATTGAGATAGAAATAATATATGATCCTGCTACATCTTTTGTTTGTTGATTACAAAAAGGCATTATATTACAAATATTACAGATTCTTCTATCTTTAGACAATATTGTGCCGATTGCCTGGAACTAGAACACTATAGGACCTTCTTAATTAGTTTTGTAATTTTTGATAAGGTTAGTCAAGCCATCCCTATAAGAAAAGCAAAGTGGGCAAAAGTGAAGAGTATATTGTTCTGATTATGTTATGCAGTTGGATGGAGGCATCATAATGGGCGACTGATTGAGCTAGTCTCTATGTACATATGGGGCAGTTTCTGCATGTGGACAGTGAGCTGTTCTAGAACTGAGGAGAGGAAGGAGATGAATCTGGAAGGCACTGGAGAAATTTCTTAGCACTTTCAGTGGTATCCAGATGCTCACTCTTACAAAATCTAATTTCTTTAATTCACAATATTTTCTTAGGGATGTTGCATTGTGAATTATGGGAGATGATGATGTAATAATGATGATGGTAGTGATGATGATGATGATGATGCCATTTAAGATTAGCAAAGTGCTTTAGTCAATAAACATTTATCAAACACCTACTGTGTGTTAGACACCGTGGTAAGAACTTTACAAATTTTATCTCATTTTATTCTCACAACAACCCTGGGAGGTAGGTGCCATTACTATTTCCACTTTACAGATGAGGTAACTGAAGCAAACAGAGTTTAAATGACTTGTCTAGGATCATATAGCTAATGAGTGTCTGAGGCAAAATTTGAACTCAGGTCTAATAGACTCCAGGTCTAGAACTCCATCTCTTGTACCATGAAGAATTAAAATTGCATGTAATATAAAGGCAAATGGCAAAACATATGGTTGGTGTAAATCTGCTACAGCAAATTACCAGTGATGATTTATGCCTGGAAAGTTGTATAAAATATATCTCCAAGAACGTATATGACTGGAAAAGGAAGTGGGTAGATTTTATAGTGAAAGTGTAGGACAACATGGGCAATCTATGTGTCACATATGTATTCATTCATTGAATGAATACATATATAATATATATAATATATATAAATATATATACAAATGTATTATATATATATATACGTATATATAGCACCTATATATACAGTTTATTGGAAGATGTAGAGAAGGATCATAAAAGGTGGGAGGATATAGATAGGGTGTGATCTACACTGGCAGAAGGAGTACTTGGGCCAGTGAGATCACAGGTCCACTGAAGTACATCATTTTACTTAATGATCAAATGTTGAACGAAACTAACAAATGTAAAATCATAGCTAAAGATTATAAGAAAAGTAAACAACCATAATAGTTTTTTTTTCACATTTTCTAAATTCAGGGTTTGTTTGTTTGTTTTCTTTTCCAACTTTACAAGCCTTCTTCATCCTTTTAGGGGTATCATCCTTGACTTGTCACTCTCACTCTCCACATGTCCAATTAATTATCAAATTCAGTTATTTCTGTCTCTACCACATATATTGAATGTATCCTCTCCTCTGCACTCACTTGGCTTCGTCAAATTTTGCCTGAACTATTATAAAAGTTTTTTTTTATTTGTCTCCCTACCTTGAGTCTTTCTCCAACCCAGTCAAGCCATGAAAGTGATTTTCCTAAAACTCAGATCTGACCATGTCACCCCTTCATCATCAGTCCTCTAGAATCATGAATGGTTATTGTGTTAGTCATAGATCTTAAAGTTTTCAGTTTTTTGTTTTAAGAGTGTTCTCATTGTATAAATTTTCTCCTGATTCTCCTCATTTCGTTCTTCATCAGTTTACAAAAATCCTCAAAATTTTTCATTTTAATTATGTTGATGTTACAAGTTATTCTTCTGGCTCTGCCTACTTCACTCCTAATTGGTTCATATAAACCTTTCCAATCTTCTATTTGAAAGCTGATTTTGAAAAGACACACTCTCTAGTCCAGCCCTGCAGACATATTTGCTGTTTCAAGGTGAAAAGCCATCTTTCATCTCCATGCCTTCATACTAGCTGCTTTCATTTCTGAAATTCACTCTCTTCTCACCTCCACCTCTTGGAAACCCAGATTTTCCTTCAAGACTCAGTTCATGCTATGACTTCCTTCTACATGAAGCTTTTCCTGAGCCCTGTAAGCTACTCAGCCTTCCCTTGTGAAGTTAAAAGGAGAAAAGGTAAAGAAGGCATTTTGCAAACCTTAAAGAACTAACTAAATATAAATTATTAGGGGGCTGATACCAACAGTGAGGACTATGGACTTGAAGCTGGGGAAGCTTATCTTGGTAAAAAAAGAAGAGAGTTATCAATTATAAACAAATTATAACAATTATAAACACATTATAAACAATAAACAAACGAGTAAAACTCAAACAGGTGATTCTCAGGGAGTCAGAAGCTTAGACTAGAGGAGGAGAAAGTATGCTGAGTCAAGGTATGGAAAGAGGTCAGAGGATACGCTTAGTCACAAAAGAGGATAAACAACAGAAGATCAGGTTATGAAGTTAGAGAAATTCTGTGATGCAGCAGATTCTGATGAAATGTTAAGATTCCTAACAAACTTTTCATCAATACCATTCTCATTTTTTTTTTTTGAGACTGAGTTTTCCTATCATACATAGGCTTGGAGTGCAGAGGTGACTCAGACCTCCTCCTGCTACTGATTAGCACTAGAGCTTTGATCTGCTCTGTTTCTGAACTTGTCCAGTTTGCCTCTCCTTAGGCATATTCCCTCCTATCCACTGCATATTCCCTCCTGTTCTCAGGGGCTCAACATAACGTTGCCAAACTTGGTGTGGATACTTATCAGCTTTGCCCACCGCAGCTCAGAACACCCAACTGCAAGAGATCTAGCAGCCTCAGCCTCAGCCTCCTCAGTGGCAGAGGATTATAAGCAGGCATCATCACACATGCCTGTAACACACCCCTATTCTAACTCTGAAAGGAGACTGGGTTCCTAAATAGCTTCTGATATCACCAATCTTTCTGTGACAGTTCCAAGGTCAGTTATACTCAGAATCTGTCATGGTTCTACCTTATTTAATCCCTTCTGCTAAATCACTGAGGTTATAGAAATATATAAATAAAACCAAATATGCTTTTATAGCATAAACTCTATACCTGTTGTCCCAATCCCCATGCATTGGTAAGTGGGACCCCAGAGCACAGTTACTGTGTCCCTTCAGGGGCCAAGTGGAAAGTAGTCTTGAGGAGTTGTGGAATGCTTATCTAATCCCATAATTTATGAGCACCCACCAGTGTGGTTCTTCCCATGAAATCAGTTACTCAGCTAGATTTAATTATCTTTAACAAAAAAAAGTATTTACTAAGGTGATAACAGTAGAAAACAGCTAGTTCAAACTATTTCTCCAAAAGTAAGTATCACATTCTTCTATAAGAACATATAAACATATAACATATAAGGGGAAAGTAGACTGCAGTTTAAAGACCGTGTGGCAAAGGAGTTATGCATGGTTCTTGGCTCCTGGAAGTCCTTTTCTCCCCTTTGTGGGACACTCAAGAAAGTCCTTTTAGGCATGGCATAGCTTTCTGGCCATCCTCATTCTACAGACTTGAATCTATTTCTGCTTCCAGTACAGACACTGCACCATTGGCACCTGTCCCAGATACTCTGCTAGGATGATGATGAAAAGTCCCAATTCTCTGGTCCTCAGAAGTTCATGAGACTCCTCTGGCCACGGGGAGCAAGGACACCTAGGGACAGATGGAGTTCGAGGCAAAGGTCAAGGCCTGGGTCTCCTTCCCTCTCCCAAGTAATTCCTTCTTAGGGGTTAGGTTTGAAGGCTTCCAGTATAAACTAACAGATGTTCTAATCCTTGATTCCATTCTAACTGATTCAGTCAATGTTTTATGTAAGCCACACTGGCCTTGACCAAGTCCCATAACCAATTCAAATAGATTTCTCGTGTAGCATCATTCCAGTTCATCTAATAGAGGAGTTTCTTAACCTGGGTGGGGAGTGTCTATGTTATATATACATATATATAATAACTGTATTTCAATATAATTGGTTTCCTTTGCAATCCTACACATTTTTATTTTATGCTTTATTTGGAAAAGGGGCCCATAGGGATCTATGATGCAAGAAAAGGTTACGAAATTCTGATTTAATGGCTTTCAAAGATGTAAGTCAATCAAAGACTTTTTACAGTTGATCAAAAGCTTATGATTGCTTGCTTTATTGATAGATTGGCTCAAAAATGGTACCCATTTTCTTCATACCTTATAAACAATTGAGATATGTTCTTACCTGGCTAAAGTTATTGACCCATAGCACGTGGCAATAATATCACCAGGTGAAAGTGTAAGGAAGTACCCATAGCTTCATGCTTCCATTATGGTCCTCAAATAAGTTCTGTCTCTCCACATTCTTTTTTTTGTTTGTTTGTTTTTTGTTTTTTGGAGGGCAATTGGGGTTAAGTGACTTGCCCAAAGTCACACGGCTAGTAAATGTGTCAAGTGTCTGAGGCCGGATTTGAACTCAGGTCCTCCTGACTCCAGGGCCAGTGCTCTATTTACTGCACCACCTAGCTGCCCCTAGCCCTCCACATTCTTGACATTGAAAATGGTCAGTTCTACAGCTCACTCATTCTGTATCTTCCACTTTTACCTTGTCATGGCATAAACAGAAACACCCTGAATCATCTATATATTTTCATTAGTATGTTAAATTCCTTGAAATAGGGATCCCCTAGTTTTGTTTTGTTTTTTCCTATGTGAGAATGCTTTTGATTAGATAGACAGCAAGGAGCATAATGGAGAGAATGTTAAACTTGGAATCAGGAAAATGTGGTTTCAGATCTCATTTCTGACACTTACTAACCCTGCAACCAGACAATTCATTTAACCTCAGTTAGAGAGACCTTCAGTTTCCTCATCTCTAATATGGGGATAATAGTATGTGTGGTACCAACCTCACAGGTTTGTTGTGAGGATCAAAGTTAAAAGCTGTATAATTGCAAGCTCTTGTTGTTATTTGTCCACAATCTTATGGTCAATGCATATGATATATAGGGAGAAGAGTGAGGGGAAGAAGCAGTGAAGTTGCTGGGTGTGACTGTAGAAGACCAATCATATTCCTTTTGCTGATGGGAATCTCTTGAAGTCCCCAAAAGTAAAGTTACTAATCAAGTAGAACTGAATTGGGAAATTGATTTTGTAAGTCTACAGGCACTCTTAGCCTAATTCTTTTATATGGACTATAGATTTTGAGCTGAAAGGCCATCTCAGCCAAGGGACATAGAACAGTACAGGGGTAGGACCTAATGATTAGGTCTGAAGTCACAGGACCTGGATTCAAATCCTGACTTTGCTAGTTATTACGTGTTAGGCTGTTGGGGCCTCAGTTTCATCATCTGTAAAAATAAGGACTAGATGACTTCTAAGGTCTTTTTTCAATTTAAAATCTATGATCCAGTCTAAATTTTATTTTTGGAATGAGGAAACTGGGGCCCAGAATGGTTAAGGGACTTACTCAAAGTCATAACAGATAGTAAACGTCAGATATGGGATTTGAATCTAGACCCTCTATCCCCAAATTCCATACCCTTCCTGCTTATGAAGATGTTTATTTCAATGAAATTCAACAAGCATCTATCAGGCTTCTTCCACAGGGAAGGCACTGTATAATGTACTAGGGATACAAAGACAGTGCCTGTGCTTAAGGAGCTAACATTTTAATGAGGGTGATAAGCAAATATATGATCATTTTGAGAGGGAGAGGGCACATTAACTAGTGAGATTCAGAAAGACTTCATTTAGTAACTGACATGAATCTTGAAGGAAACAAAAGCTTTTAACAGGAAAGAAGGATTTCAGGAACTAGGAGTAATCTGGGAAAAGGCTGGTTGTCCTTCATTCTTGATGAGGACTAAAATGACATCACTGTGTTAGAGTCAGGGTTAGTGTATCACACTACCATAGGTTGGGCACAAATAGTCCATGTGAACTTTTGGAATGGATTCTCTAAATCTGAGCATCTTGTGTTTCTTTTGAGCTACTTCAATTCTGCTTTGCTCATACAGCACAGCCCCCTTTCTGATGTGGGCATGCCATGCTGAGCAGTCCTATGCCAGTGTCTCCCATGTCACACAATGAATTCCAAAGTTCTTAAGAGAGACCTTTCAAAAAAGATATGGAGAGAGAAGGCAGAATCCTGACTGGCAAATAGTGAATAGGTCAGTTTGACTGGATAATATGTGTATGAGAAAAGGAAGTAATGTGAAATTGATCTGGAAAAGCAAGTTGGAACCAAGGAATGATGCTACTTGTATTTTATTTTAAGCACGCTAGGGAGCCCCTGAAGACTCCTGAGCAGGGGAGGGATATTGTTGGAAGATGATTTTGGCAACTGCATCATAGATAGAAGGAAAGAGAGAAACTAGAAGCAGGAAGATCAAGAAGCTTTTGCAGTAGGCCAGGAGAGTAGGCCAGGAGACTAAATGAGAGTTGTTAGCTGTGTGCGTGAGAGAAAGGGATAGATGCAAGATAAGATTAACTATGGGTGTTGAGGGGGAAAGGGAATCAAGGACAACTCTGAGGTTGTAATCATGGATAACTGAAAGAGTAGTGGTGCCCTCTACAGAAATAAATTTTAGAAGAAGGAGCTAATTTCCATTTTAAACGTGGTGTATGAGAAGCATATAGGAAATACAGGTGGAGGTAACCATAAGGCAGTCAGTGATGTGTGACTGGAGCTGAATATCTCAATCCAAGAGTCGTTATGTGTGGGGATAGCAATTGAGCCCATGGGAGTTGATGAGAATACCAAGACAGGGTTAGTAGACAAAGAAGAGAAGACACAGGACAAAGCCTCAGAAGCCTATCCCTAGTGGATCAGATGTGGATAACAGTTCATCAAAAATGGCCTTCCTATAATCTATATTTGTAATCCTCTAAATTATTTGGTTTTGGGGTTTGATTCTTGGTCTTTTAAAAAAAAACACAGCAACTTTTTTTGATTTTGGTCTTCTTTTCCACTCCAACTTTGCATCATCTTTATAAAATTAATTTCTCCTAAAATGAGCAAAAGTATTAGCCTCTTTTTACCTGCCCTCTATTTTATTTTTTTTTAAAATAAAGGACCTTTAGAGAGACCCACCCAAAAAATTCCACATTTTCTAATATTCTACAAGTATTTTTTTTTCTTGAATGAGTCAATTAACAGCACATAAATCATGAGAAACAGTTGAGAGTTTCTGATCCAAATTTAGCCAGGCTCATGATTGAAAAAAAAAAAATCAATGTACTTTGATTTGTATGGGAGCTCAGATTTAGATATTTAAGTTGTTTGCACATCCTTTCTAGCCATGTCTATGCTGACTTTACGAAAAGCCAGGAAAACTCTTCTCAAATTGTGTTTGACAACAAAAGCTTTAACTTCTGGCACCTAAAAGATTAGTTTTTGCTTCTTCTATTGTTAGTCCTCCTGGTTTCATCTGTAATATATATAGTGATTGTCTGCAGCCTGGCAACAGTGTGAAGGAGTGAGAGGGGGCCGGAAAAACTATAGCCCCTTGTTAGCTGCAGTCCAAACTTCAAAGGCTTTGAGGACATTGAGTAGACAGGTTTCAGCAGCCGATAAAGCAGCCTGGAAAACAAAAGGCCCGCTTCCCTCTCACCGAGGTGTCTACTGATCCAGGGTGATTTTCAGCCCACTTTTTTCTTTTATTTGTGGTGAAACTCCTGGCAATGAGAGAGACACATTCTGCCCACGGTTGTGTGCCCCTTGATTCTGCATCAGAGGGAGATATGGGCATTTATGGCACCATAAATCAAGGGATAAACCATACATGAGCAGCTGGCACATGTGCTAATAACTATAATTATTAATCATGTCAATTTCACACCCTTCAAATTTATGCTATGTGCTTTCTGTAGGAAAGCCATCCCTGGCGCCTTGAGCTGTTTATGGTATGAAAATATGATGTGCTGATGGTCTTTGATAATTGTCTTATGACAGTATTGATCTGCCTACAATTGGGTTTGTGGGGCATCGAAGCCCCCACAAAGTAGCTGTCCTCGGTCTTCTGGTATATATCATTGTCACACATCCCCCATTGTTAGTGAGTGGCGTGAATTACTTTCAGCATTTGGCCAAGTCTCTAGCTGCTAGGTCACCATTATTCTAGCCTTATGTCAATGTGAGGACATTTACTTTGATGTCCCCTTTGTACCTCTCCGAAAGCTTTTTTTTTTTTTTTTTTGCTTTCAGCCACAGAACGCTAGGCTGCAAGAGAGGTTCAAAGAGGGAGAGTGACTACAAGTTTGGGGTGAGAGAGTGAATGGAAGCAAAGAAATGGAAAATATGGTTCCTCAACATTTAGAGGACTTTTTGCACTCCTGTCTCCCCTAATTTGGTGTATCTACACCAGGGGACTGTGGGATCCAGTCCAAACCCTAAGTGGCGTGCTCAACAAGTATGGGCTGTTGAAGAGTATTGAAGGATTCTGAGATAGTTTGGATTGTCTATTTCTGCTCATGGGATAAGCAATCAGCCTATGTAATGAGGATTTAACAGACAAAACCATGAAAGGTGGGTAAAATGTCCATGTTATAGAGGCCCTGTGCTTCCTTAAAACTCTAATTTCTCTTATGGAAAGAAAGGATTCTTCCATGCCTAAGCGTCAAACACCTTGCTGATTGATTGGTGTATTAACTTGACAGTGCAGTGGCCAATCCTCTCCCACTGGCCTGAACTCATGCATGGGACACTTCCCACTTGCTCAGAACCCTGCACAGCCCCCATTGGGCAATGGCAAAATCACTCCTGCTGTCTTTACAGCTGCTCTGTTCCAATGACCCCCAGAAGGTTCTGGGGATTGTTAGAAGAGATTTCTATTAATCAACCACAAACCGACTGTTACAATTTCACACTTTTTTTCCCATCATTTCACACATTTAATGAATTTGGGTGTCTGTTAAATTCAAAACATTTACAATCAGGGCCAAAAAAAAAATTCCCAACAAAACCCTCAACACAATAGACAGCAGCAAGATGGCAAGGGTAACTTCAAGACTGTCTTCCTAAAACTGGCTGTTTAACCTGGAACAGCTGACCAGGAGCTAAAGATTTTACTCCAGCAGTGGCTGCAACAGGAGTAGCAGTTTATAGAAAGATTAACCATAAGATGTGAAAATTATCAGGAAGCTTTCGGTGGTTTGTTTGTCAGTGGAATAAAATCAGGGAACGTCCCCTTCCAAGCCTGATAAAAACCCCAAACTAGACTTTGCATTTTGTTCCCTGCCCCCTTGTCTCATCCGTCCTCCTAGGGAGCAGACCATCTTCCAGGGTCTTCAAGGAAGTTACTTAAGTGAGGTGGATGGTCATAAACTACTGATTATTTCTCAATCAATTCAGAAACTGGCTTTTGTCTGCAAGGTGCTATCCCTATATGGGATATATATCCCATATAAGTATAAAGAACACATATGATTCTAAGGAATTTTAGAGATCTTCTAGTCTACTTCTCTTATTTTACAGATGAAGAAACTGAGTTCTGGAGAAATTATTTGTCCTGCCCTAAATCACACAGGTGCTAAGTGGAAAAGCTGGGATTCAAATCCAGGTCCTTCCATTCCAGATCTGATGTTCTTCTCAAAGATAAAGAATTCTGCAGAGTTCATTTAATCATGTCTTTCTTCATCCTGAATAGTTCATCCTGTCCCCTTAAATTAAGTATCTTTTCTTGCCTGGCTATTTACTCCATGTGCTTCTCAAAGCTCTGGATCCTCCCCGAATCCTTTGGGTTTCTACACAGGGATGCTGACTTTGTGCAAGCACCGTTCTTAAAAAGAGAAAAGATGCCTCCTGGGTTGTTCTCTAGCCACCCCTACTGGTTTACGTTGAATGGTGGGGACTGGCTTTCCAGTAGCTAGCTGTTCAGCTTTCTCTACTCTAAATGAGGGATTTCAGTATGTCGGGGAGTACTAATGTAATTAGGAAAACCAGATGATATTGTGAGTCACGAACTTTTCTTCATATTTCCTTATGTACTCAATTTTGATCCAAACAAGGAAAGTCAGAATCTTTTAAACCTGGCTTGATATTAATATTTGCAGCAATTAAAATAAAATAAAATAAAATAAAATAAAACGTATAAAACTACCAGAATCCACTGACAACCTGCACTGAAGTGAATGTTAAAAATAATAACAGTTTACGGAGGGCTTTTCTTAAAACAACACTGTCAGGGTAACTACCAACACCTCAGTTTTATGAAGAAGGCAGAAAGGGCTCAGAAAGATTAAGTGGCTTACTTGAGGTTCCATAGTTAATAAGTGGCAGAATTAGAACAAAAACTCAGGACTTCTGAACACAAGTCTAACACTCTATTAAGTAAACCGTAGCTTTAGTATAATAAAGTACCAAATTCAGGAATCCAAGTCTAAAAATTCTCAACTTAGAAAGACACATCATAACTTTTGTTGATTTTCTCCTCTCTGCATTTTTTTTCAAATTTCTTCTTAAATTCAAATTTCTAAAAAAACTTATTGACAGCTTTTGCTTTTATTTCCTCTACATTTTTATAGTTATCCCAGCCAGCATTTGCACTAACTTTAGAAATTTTGGCAATCATCCTAGAGAGTTATCTTTTATAATAAAAATTTAAAATGGGGTGTGGGGACAGTTCAACAAAGCCTAGCCTTATATGTAGTGTTCCATGTCTATAGTCCCCAAATTCTTTTTTTTAAAAAAAGGAAAGAAGTACATTTTCATATCTTTCCTTTGGTCAAGATTGGTCTTCCCTAGGTTTCATAATCGTGCTATTATTAAGAGTAAAAAAATGCCTAACATCTCTGTTGCTCTTGTTTTCCTTATGCTCGAGAAAGATAACTGGGGTTTTTTTTGTTTATTTTTCTATTATTATCTAAAGTAGTAGTTCTCAAAGTGTGGTATAGGAGTTCCTCAACTTTATAGGGGATCTGAGAGGTCAAAACTATTTCCATAATAATACAAATATGTTTTAATGTTTAATATGATAAGTATTTAAATATATTTCATAAAAGCTTTTTGAATATCTTTGATAATTTTTTACACTGTAAAGGGTTCCTGAGACCAGAAAGTTTGAGAATCACTGCTCTGGGCTACTAAAACTGAACTGTTTTTTCTTTAGGGAATTAAATTTATTTCTTCCTGATATATGGGTAATTGATTGTCACAGATCAGAGCTAAGCAAATAGCTTTGTAGTACAGTTACAGTCTTGGGACAGAATTTTTGACATTTTCTTTGTGAATTACATGCCATCCTTTTTTTTTCTCTATGTATCTGGTTCGTAATGGGGACGTTTGCATTAACTGGAGAAATACTGGCTAAAGTGTTCTCAGTAAGGTCTGGTTGCTCTCTACTTTCTCTCCTTTCCATTTCCCTAAGTTAAATCGGTATTTATAAACTGCCTCAGAAAAATTGGTTTCTTAGAAACTTTCTCCAGAGGGAAATGCAAGAAAACAAAGTTTGTTCTTGTCTGAGCTGTTAGGATTCTGGGGCCAAAATCGTCCTCCAGCCAGAAAGAAACTTAACTCCCCTGAAGCAGGCATTCCATGTATATAATGTCATTCAGGACATTCAGGAGAAGGGGGAGAGGAGGACAGACTTGTTTTTTGCCACTTTCAATTAGATGTCTAAATGAGACAAGGCCCCTTTCCCTTTTGAGGATGGTTCTACCCGACTAGGAATATCGGAGAAAAGAACAGCTTCTCTCAGCTGGCCCCTTCTGTGGGTTTTCCCATACGAAACTATGTCACCAGTGCTGCTCAGCACTTTGTTATTATGACAGGAAAAAATGAATTTCTAATGCGCTATCTCTACCAGCTGCAAGTACCTTCTCTATTTCTAGTTCGCAAACATGCCTGCCACTGTTTTCTGCTAAGTGTTAATGAGTCCAGCACAGAGGACTAGCTGGGAGAGCACACTTTCTGGGTTAAAAGGCTTCAGAAGCTAAGAAATCAAAAATGCTCTGTTTCCTTTATTTATCACCCCCCCCCTTTCTGAGACCTGCCAAAATATATGGATGCTACAAACACAGGAGAAAATGTGAAATGTGGAGATGGGTCTTGGGGATCCTTTTGAGAATTTCCAAATCACACAGTTAGACTTGGGGGTAGCTGCAAGTAGAGTTTTAGGAAGCATTTTCTCTGTGAGCACAAAATTATCCCCTTCCCTGGCTTTTTTTTTTGTATGACAGCAAATTAAGTGGAGGGAAACCTCTTTGTGTGTTACTCTTGAACTGGATTATCCAAAACCATTTTGTGATCTTTGGGATCCTTGAAAAATTCTGTGGCATTTTACTGCTGTTTTGGTTCTGTTCCATTCCTGGAGATATTTGAGGGGTTCCACAAGGTCCTGTTTTCATGCTAGGTTTCAGGCCCACTTCCCATCAACTTTCATAATCCTGCCTGGCCCTTTAATAGGTCATTAATAGGTAATAAACATAGTTCTCTGTCCAGAGATTGGAGTTAAAACCATATACATTACCTGGAAAAAAAGAAAGGAAAGCCCCCTTAGCACATTGTTCTAGTCAGTTCTTGCAGTTTCAGCACTTCAGCACCCTCAAGGGTCAGGCTGGCCAGGGAAGCCTAAAACAATAGACCTTTATTATGTATGCTTTATCTTTCAAAAATGATTTTTTTTTTTCAGTTTTTCTATATTTTATTTTTAATTTATGGACTAAAACAAGCATTTCCAAGACATAGTATAATAATTTAAAAAAAAGATGATTGCACATCTTAACTCACAGGCTGCACAAAAATAGACAGCAGTCTGGATTTGTCCCATGGGCTATAGTTTGTAGACCTCTGATCTAGAAAGAAGTCTTGGAAATTCATAGTTATGTAGAAGCTAGTTCAACAAGAAAAATTTCAGAAACCACCCACCCAGAGTTTTAGATCTCTGTTAATGAACCTCTTGGGGGTTCAGTTCAATTTAGGGATACCTCAGTGGATCCAAGTCCCTGCATCAGTCCTAGAAAAACTTTTAGGGACCTACTTAATAAAGGGTCACAGGATCATAAATTTAAAGCAGAGAAGAACCTTAGAGACAACCAAGTCCAGCTTGCTCATTTTGGCATAGAGAGGTTATGCGACTTACTTAGGGTCACATAACTAGTATCCGAGGCAAGATTTTTGCACTCCTCATTTCCTACAGCTAAGTCATGTACTCTATCCACTGTGCCAAGAGTTAGTGTTTGAGATGGGCTATACATTAGACACTCATGTGTCTACACTCCATCTGTGAGTCAATTACACATGGTTGGGATTAGAATTAATCCTGTATTATTTCCGTGGATGAGGGATAATGGGAGAAGACTTGAGTAACATTCATATATACATTCATTCAGGTAACACATTTATTGGGCATCTGTTAGACATAAGACTATTTGCTAAGTACTGTAGGGGATGCAAAGAGATATGAGGTCCCTATGCTCAAAAAGCTTACAATCTAGTAGGGGAGGTAAAATATGCAAGTATAGCTGTAGTTAACCCTTTAAATTTGCAAAGTACTTTACGCAAATTATCTCCTTTAATTCTCACAAAAGACTAGTGAAGTAAGGGCTATTATTAGACCTATTTTACAGATGAGAAAAATGAGGCACAGAGAAGTATGTTACTCAGGGTCACAGAGGTGTATCTGAGACAGGATTCAAATTCATATCTTCCTGATCCCTAAACCCAGTGCTCCATTAACTAAGTCACCTTGCTACCTCCAAATAATTACAATACCACACAGTGTATGATGGATGTAAAATAATTATGTACTATTATATGACTGTTAACTAGTAGGGCCCATCTCTATTAGGTTTAGGGAATCTAGAGACAATTAACACTGTGTTCCTGCTTTCTCCCATGCCTTGAACATTTTTATGTAGGCAAAAGTGGGCATTAAAGTATAAGAGTTTGAGGAGAGAAGGGGAAGGGATAAGGAAGGGATAGGAAGGATGGGAAGGGAAGGGAAAGAGGAAGAGAAAGGAAGGGGAAGATGAAGGGAAGGGAAGGGAAAGATGAAGGGAAGGCAAAGAGGAAGCACAGGGAAGGGGAAGGGGAAGAGGAAGGGAAAGGAAGGGAAAGAAGAAGGGAAGGGAAAGAGGAAGTGAAGGGAAGGGGAAGAGGAAGGGAAAGGAAAGAGGAAGTGAAGGGAAGGGAAAGAAGAAGGGAAGGGAAAGAGGAAGTGAAGGGAAGGAGAAGAGGAAGGGAAGGGAAAGGAAAGAGGAAGGAAAGGGAAGGGAAAGAAGAAGAGAAGGGGGAGAGGAATATAAGGGAAGAGAAAGGAAGAGAGGGGAGGAGAGAAGATACAGGAGAGTAGTGGAGAGGAAAGGAGAAAGAAAAGGAAGTAACCTTGATTTTTTTTTTCTATTTGCTTAGGATCATAGATTTAGAACTGGAAGGAATTTCACAGTTGAGGAAACTGAAGCCCACAGAGGTTATGTGAGTTGCCCAGAATCAGAGTCAGTAAGTGTTTATGGCGGGATTCAAACCCAGGTTTTCTAGACTGCCAGGGCAATGGTTTCTCCACTACATAATGCTGCCTGTCCTAATATGTATATAGGGTACATATGTTGCCCATATAGGTTATATGTCTGTCTACAGGGGTAACAACAACAGTAGCACCAATAATAACAATAGTTAACATTTATACACTATGTAAGGAGGCTTTGGTAGGTATCTTTGGAATCTTACCCATCCTACTCCAAGGGAGACTCTTCTGTCTGGGGTGAAACAGAAGGGGCCACAATTGTGGCTGCTTTCAGACAGAGACTAAATTATAGCTTTCTGCACCACTAAATATTGCTAGTTTAAGGGAATTATTTTTTTGTATGTTCAAGCAGCTTTACTAGCAACTATTCCTTATAGAGGAGAGGGTACACCAAGCTAATATCTGAAGACTTGAACCCTTCACACCAAATACAACTAACACAAATGACTGTCACAAATAGTGAATTGTGAGTAAACCCATTATCTAAACAGAGAGTAAAGAGAAGTAGGAGAAACTAAAGATTAGACTCTACAAGTTAATTACATGGAGTGAATGAACTCTCCTAAGGGGAGCAAGATACTTCAGTTATGGGAGAAAAAGTCCCTGATTTCACACAGGAGGAAGTTCCCCAAAATCTCTAATGAGGCAAATCAAGGAGATATTGAGGAGCTGCATTTTCTTCATGTATCTGCCTTCTAGTGTCTTCTCTCTCTCTCTCTCTCTCTCTCTCTCTCTCTTTCTCTCTCTCTCTCTCTCACACACACACACACACACACACTCTCTCTCTCTCTCTCTCTCTCTCTCTCCCTCTCTCTCTCTCTCACTCTCTCTCTCTCCATGGAGTTGGGCCTGAAGAAAGACTAGACTGACATGTGTCCTCTCAAAGCAGGAAGACTATCTCTCCTCTCCACAGCTCTCATGCTAGCTCATACAGTCACACAGTATCAAGTCATCAATCTCTTCACAAAGGAGGAGAGTTTTATGCAAATACACCAGGTTTAAACCCAATTTCCGTGTTCATGTCCTCTTCAACATAATGCAAGCTTCTTGTGCTTTCCACCTCCTGCTGGGTGCAATGTGTCTCCTGAGGGAAGGCAGCAAGGGGCTGGACAGGGAGTCTTGCATCTGCCCCAAAGGAACGACTTCCATCTGTGCCAGCACAAGGCAACTTCCACCTCCTGCTGCCAGCCTGATCTTCCAACCAGGCTGTGGACAACCTCCAGGGTAAAGAGGAGCCCCCTTCTCTTTACTTCTCCCTCTGTACTACTTTACTTGGCGATCTCACTGGCTCCCATGTATTTCGTTACCATCTCTTTGCTGATGATTCTCAAATCTAACTTTCTTGTCCTGTTCTCTCTATTGACTCTCCAACTGTCTTTCAGACATTTTGAATTGTATGTCCAGTAGATGTCTTAAATTCATTATGTCCAAAACAGTACTCATTGTCTTTCCGCTTAAACCCTACTCCCTCCTACCTTCCCTATTACTGTAGAGGGCCACACCATCCTCCCAGTCCCTCAGGAGGCTCCTTGACTCCCCACTCTCTCTCATCCCTCCCCCATATCCAAGTCATTGGCAAGGCCTGTCTATTTTACCTTTGAAATATCTCTCTAATACATCCCGTTTTCCCTCTGCCTTAATCTCCTCATGCCTGGACTATTTCAATAGCCTGTTGGTGGGTCTACCTACTTGGCATTCAGAGCCTTTTATAATCTAGCCCCTCCTACCTTCGCAGTCTTCTGACTCCTTACTCCCCAACATATACTTTTCAATCCAGTGACACTGGCCTCCTGGCTGTTCCTCAGATAAGTCACTCACTCCATCTCTCGACTCTGGGAATTTTCTCTGACTGGCCTCCATACCTGGAATACTGTCCCTCCTCATTTTCACCTACTGACTTCCCTGGCATCTTCTAAGTCCTAAGTAAAATTCCGTCTTCTACAAGAAGCCTTTCCTAACCCTCTGAATTCCAGTGCCTTCTTTGTGCTAATTATTTCCTATTTGTCCTCTATATAGTTTGTTTGTATAAATAGGTTTGCTTATTGTCTTCCCATTAGACTGTGAGATCCTTGAGGGCAAGGTCTGTCTTTTGCCCCTTTTTGTATTCACAGTACTTAGTATAGTGCCTGGTATATAATAGGTGCTTAATAAAGGCTTATTGATTGGTTGATCCTACCACTACTGCCACCACTACTACTTCTACTACTACTACTACTCCCCCCACTACTGTTGCTGCTGCTGCTGCTGCTACTACTGCTACTACTACTACTGCATTAGAGAAGAATCAAGCTATTTTATACATTTTCTTCCTCATCACCAGATTCTCTTCTCCTGTCAGGACTGAAGGGGGGATTTCCTTCAGTTGGTGCTATATAAATTCTAACTATTATTATGACTATTACTGTTTGAAGAAAATGTCATCGTGGCTGCTGGGTTGATTCACTGCTGGGCCAGATCCTGCAGGTTCCTCCTCAATCTCCAGTATGGACTCTCATCTTCTGGCAGTTTCCTCTCTCGACCTTTCAAAGCTCACAGGACTGCTGCCATCTTAATACTACTTGACTCAAGAGGATGATGATGGTGGTGATGATGATGATGATGAAGCAAACAGACAGAGAGACTAGGGTATTCCTGGTCACATGTGATCTTAGGCAGAAAGAACAGTTTGCTGATGCTGGTGCTGTTTTTCCTTATCAATGATTGACAGCAGTTATTGACTTCATTGTCATCAGGAAAAAGAGACTGAAGTCGAGTCCCTGAGGATATACATTGGTACATAGACCAAGTTCCAGTAGCAAGTTAAAAGATCCCTCTTTGTTATACAATAAATGGACAGAAAGCAGTCATAGGATAGCTTCTTGTGGTCTGAACTGGAGAGCTGGGTCCCTCTATTCCATATCATCATGAATCTATATGGATTATTGCATAAGGCAATAGAGAAATGAGCCTTCATTGTTCAGAATCCTGTTACATAAAAATTTTCTTAAAAAGGAAGAAAAAGCAATTCAGCAAAACAACCAATACATCAAACAACTCATGTTATATGCACCATTCTATACCCATAGTCTTCAATCTCCTTTAAAAAGAAGCTGAGGGGAGGGGAGGTGTGATATATGCAAATATATCATCTCATTTCTCTTCTTAGGACTTAACTTTGGTCATAATTCATGTTGTTCTTTCTTTCCATTTACATTGTTGTACTTTGCGTCAGTTTACGTCAGTTCATGTAAGTCTTCCCAAGCATTTAGCACAGTCATTACTTGGTAAAGCATAGCAACATTCTGCTACATTCATGTATCACAACTTGTTTAGCCATTCTCCAAAGGGCATATGCTTTGTTTCTAGTTCCTTGCTACCACAAAGTGTTTCTGCATTATATTTGTGTTGCCAATCAGCTTTTTATATATGAAAATTTGAGCCAAATCAACTTCGTAATAAATACAGTGGGATCTAGCAATCTAGTAACATAGGAAAGGAAACTCTGTGGAAAGCTTCATATTGTAATTATTTTTGTACACGTTTTATTTCTGCCCCCTCCCACCCCCTACCTTAATTATAGGCTCTTTGAAAATAGGGACTTTGCTTTCTCTTTCTTGATTTCTCCTTCCCCTCATGCAGTGCCTAATATAAAGGACTTTATACGTAGCAGATGTTCCATAAATATTGTTGAATTAAATAATTGATTAATGGGTTAATTGATAAATGATGAGTATCTCCTGAGTCTCATTATCCCTCTTCATCCACAAAGGGATCAGGCTTGAAACGTCCTATTTTTACTTACTTTAGTCTGAAGGAGAACATTGATACCACCCAGGTTCTTTGCTGAACTATAGTAGAGAAGTCCAGATGATACTTCTTGGAACAGTCTCAAGACATCTTTCTGTATAGGGACTAAAAGTTTTTGTTTTCAAAAGTCCCCAAAATGTCAGCTCCATTTCATTCCCAGGCATCTATGTCACATAATAGGCAATCATATAAAGAAAGCTTTGCCCAGAAATGCCATTCAGTTGGGGGTTTTGGTAAATTACTGTCTGCTCTGTTTCAGTCTTTGGTTCTTTGTGATGCTGTTCTAGTAATCTCCATTCTATGCCACCTAAACTCAGGCCATCATCCACTTCTCTTTCTCCACCAGAAGCTTGGACTTTTCCTATGCTATGCTGAGCTCCTATAACTCAGTCTATTTGATAGGACCTTATACTTCTGTAACTAGGTCTCCACTGCATTTCCTGTCTATATCCTTGCCATGCTGCCTCACGTACTCTCACCCCCTCCTTTCCAGCTCCCCTTTATGTGTCTTCTCACACTAAAATGTCAGCTATTTAGGTCAACAACTATTATCCATGCTTTGCTTAATAAAAGCTCTATCAGTCAGTCAATCAATCAACCAATCAAATACCTCTCTATTCCTCTCATCTTCTGAATTGTAAAAATGGGTGAACTTCAAGATACCAAATCTAGTGTGCTCACCTACAGATGACATGTGTTTAGTTCTCTTTTACTTCCTTTCCTTTAATGCCAATTAAAGACTACATATCTCAGTAAACTGTCATGGAGAATATCTGAACTATTGAGACATTAGGCAAAATTTAAGTCTTTGCTCCATTATTCAGATTTGTCTGTTATCCTTTTCCCCCTTTGATAAGGATTTCTGAGGTAAACCTTTTAATTTCATTAAAGCTTTGCATTTAGCCTGGCGAATCATTTAAATAGGATAACAGGGGTCCTTTCCTCCCTTCTTTCCTCCTTTGCTTCCTTCCTTCCTTCCTTCCTACCTCCCTTTCTTCCTTATCTCATTTGAAAAGGTTGGTTGAAAAAACTCTACATACTTCTGATTAAACAATAGAGTTCAATTTTAAAGGATGAAAAAATTCATCAGAATTTAGAATAAATACCTCCTAAATCCTATCACTTCTTTGTCCAGCTGACCATAGATTTTCATCAAATTTTAGAGCTGAATTGATGTAGATAAGTTAGAACCTCTAATATTCCAAGTGATTCTGAGGCCATGGAACTCTTCTCAAACTTTAATAAGCATATGTTACAAATCTTAGTAAGAGTTACTCAAGCATCCCATATCTTCTGAACTGCAGAACTCAGCCATCCCAGATTGATGGCCAGCTGTCAGCTCTGAGTGAGTGACTGAGGATTGGTTGGGTCCCTGCAGGTGGTAGTGACATTGATGGAGAGTGATGGATGACTGTGACACAGCCCCACCCCACCCACTTAACCATATGCATGACAGAAGGTCTTGCAGGCCTGCACTGACTGGTCTGACAATGCCCTTAAGTAGGCATTTAGATGTGTAAAAAACAATGCATTTGGATCTAGCAGTGATTCTGCTACAAATATGGAGCCATTTAATAGGTTGCTAATGTGAAAATAATTTTCTTTTCTGACTTTTGAATTGCAGAAATAATGACAGATGGAGATAAGCCATAGAACTGATAATGACTCTGCTGAGAGGGGGAAGCAGCTCTTCAGGAAATGTAAAAAGTGTCCTTGTCCTGTCAGAAGTTGGTAGGAGCCCACTGATACATCCTTCTATTTTCTCCTTACCTCTTGTCATACCCACTTAGTTTCATTCTTTCTCTTCCTTCCTCCCTAGTCCTGATTTGGTTGCTTCTCTTTCTCTTTGGTGTATTTTCCTACGTAGACATATCTTCCTTTCTTCACCCTCCCTTTTTCTCCCTCTGTATCTTCCTCTTCTCCCTCTGACTCTCTCTCTCCTCTCTTCCCCTCTTCTTCCTCTGCCTTTCTTTCCTTTTTCTCTCCCTTTAACTTATTACAAATTCAGGCCTCATCTCTCCCAGAGTTGCAGGAACTGTGTGTGTCTTTGGGAAAGAGTATCAGAAAACTTTTGGGAGAAGGAACACAAGGGACTTATAGTTAATTTTAAATGAGGTAATATTTATTATATATTTTTTAAAGAACTTAGCATAGCTCCTGGCATAAGTGGGTACTTAATAAATGCTTATTCCATTCTCTTCCTTCTTTCATAGTGAAATAGAGTTAGGACTAGACACTGTAAAGTGGAATTAGGGACTGAGTACAAGCAGTGTTGGAAGATGTCTAACCAGAAGGGTTGAGAGGAGTGATTGGTCAGTCATTTTAGATAAAGAAAATAGACTTTTGCTTTAAAATAAGGGGGGGAGGGGCAGTGGCTAGGTGGCACAATGAATAGAGCACTGGCCCTGGAGTCTGGAAGACCTGAGTTCAAATCTGGCCTCAGACACTTAACACAAAACTAGCTGTGTGACCTTGGGCAAGTCACAACCCCAATTGCACCTCCAAAAAGCAAAATAAAATAAGGGCTGATTTTCTTCTAAAATCATAGTTTTAGAATACAGAAAAATTATACTATTTACATATAAAAGGTATGTGAATCTTGCAATGAGATCATTCTTAGACTAATTTGAAGGACAGTACTAGCTAAGTTAGTAAAATATCGGAATGACAGAATATTTTTAAAGAAAAGACATTTTATTATAGTGGTACTGTGTTGTAATAATCAGAGAGTCAGGCTTGGCATCTTACACGGGTTCAAATCCTGCTTCTGAGATATACTGGGTGCAAGACCATGGGCAAATCACTTAATTTCTATGTTATTCAAACAACTCCCTAGGATTTATCTAATATCTATCAATGAATTGGATCTTCCTTGGTAGAAGTTTCCATACCAGTAGTGCTTTAATCAGGCCTCCCCACCCACCCCTTGAAGAATGTAAGATTATTCTTTCTTAATATACCTATTACTTTCAAGTATGCCATAAGGATAATTAAGCTGAGCAAGTATTGTCTCTTACTATTAGGGTCCTAAAGAGATGTTCTTTAATAAATACAAAGGATTGCTGTATAAGAATAGAGGACAACTGATTCTAGAATAAAAATGTTCTGTTATAAATGGATTAGACTGGATGACCCTCCAAGGAGCCTTCCAATTCAGAAGCTGTATGTGAAAAAGCTTGAAAACAGTTTATTTTCCTAAACAGCTGAAAAAATTCCCCTTTTAGCCTTATTTTCACAATTTATTTTCTTAACAAAACTTTCCTTTATAGGTACTACCAAGTTAAGCTACATCTCAACCCCTTGTCCCCCCACCCCATTACTATTTCTTAATTAGTCAAATTATAATGGACTTTTTATTATGTAATCATAAGCCAGCACTATGTAGTGCTTTAAGATTTACAAAACACTGTAACACCATTCATTTTATTTGATATTCAAATGACTATGGGGTAACAACTAGTTGAAAGTGTTCTTTTTGATAGGAGTGATTCTGCCCAACTCCAAGAGGTTTAAGAGGCAGAAGTGAGAGGGAAGTGCCTTTTAGGTGCAGGAGAATGAAGATGTGCACATGAATGCAAAAGAATGCAGATGAAAGATAACGTGAGGAGAAGGGAAAGGCTTATTTGCCTGAGCTGTAGAGATCATGAAGGAAAGAGGTGTGTTATACAGCTGGAAAGTTAAGTTGGAGTCAGCTTGCCCAGGGCTTTATAAATGCCAAATAGGAGTCTGTACTTGATTCTAGAGGCAACAGGGAACCTCTGGATTTTACTCATTTGAAGAATGACTTGGTCAACTCTCTGTTTAAAAAAAATCACTTTGGCAGCTCTATGGAGGGTCAGTTGTGGAGAAGAGAGAAACTTGAGTCTCTCTATCACTAGTCACATGCTGAGTGGTCATTTTCTCAAACAAAACAAAATGCCAGAGGTTCAACTTTGACTGCAGGGTGCCCCTGGCCCACCCACCTCTGCCTCAGAATGACTCTAGAAGACCTTTTCCGAAGGAGGAAGATTAAGTAAAGGGTAGACTTAGAACACCCTTGAATACTAACAAGCTCTTCAGAGGCATCACAAGGGGCACAGCTGAGTCCAGAAAGGGATATATTTTTACTGAAGTATCTTCCCTGCATTTGCAAGGCCACCAGCCTAGTACAAGTCCTCATCCCCCCTTTTTTTTCTGGCCTACTGGGATAACCTCTTCATTGGACTCCTTATTTCCAATCTTTCCTCTCCCTCAGCAATCCTTCAAGGAGCAATCTGATGGCTTGCTTCCTCTCCCTTATCCCCTTGCCAGAGCCCCAGATGAACTCTTACCGCTCCCTGACCTATTCTTCCCAACCATGGCCTGGAATGTCCATGCAGGCCACTACTCTGGGGTTTCTGTTCCTCCACTCTAGGACAGTATCCTAGGGTATCTCTCATTCCCAACTAAATGTGTCTTAAAAATTAATTTGAGGGTATGTTTTGTGAAGCTTGCCCTAGATGCTGAAAGGGTTAGTTATGACCTTGGCTCTACCACTAAGTAGTTGTATGACTTTGAATAAATCACTTTTCCTTAGAGCCTCTTTTTATTCATCTACACAATGAGAAGTTTGGACTAAATGATCTCTCAGGTCCTTTTCAGTTCAACATTCTGTGAAATTTTATTTAAATAAATAGATTACCCCCATCCCACCCCCATCCCCACAAGCTCACATTCACAATCTACAGGATGTGAAAGTTCAGAGTGGATACATAGACTCTATGTAGCTGCCACCATCCCTTGTTTGGCAAAGTGCCATAACCATTTTCTGACAATCCAGCAGTGATCAAACAAATGAAAATAAGTGTTCTGAACTCAGTAGGGGGAAAGGAAAGAGGAGGTATGCATATATCAATCCTACTCCTCTCTTCCTTCTAGCTTCTGGATCTGTTTTGTTTTGATGGAAACCTTGGTACATGGTGAGGTTGCTATTGGTCAGGCTGGGGTGAAGCAGTGAGAATAAGGGGAAGGGGAGGAAGCAGGCCTTGGGTTACCTCTTATTTGTTGACTTAGGTAGCGGGTACAGTGAGTCTGGGACTTTGATAAAAGGACTGTTATCTGAGATGGGACTTTTGTCTTTCCATTGGACTTCAATAACTCTGAAAGTTGGAGTGAGGCTGATGGCCTTGCCGTTGTGCCTCATTTAAATCCAATTCATGCTCTAGTCAGGACATCGCCCCATAATGATGCTATTGTTCCTCTCTGAAAACAAAGGTTAAATAAAAACCACAACAGATAGAACTTCAGGAACAAGAAATACTATCTATGGCTAACTGACAAAGTCAAGGATTGATTTAAGTCAGACAAATGTTGCCAATGTGAACCTGAATGTCACTCAAGGCCCATCTGACAGCTCTGGTCTCACAGGATGAGTTCACCCTTGAAGACTTCTGCATAGTAATTCTGTGGCATATGCCCTATATTCCCTTGGGAACATCTGAATTTAACTTATTCTTAGGTCTTGTCTAGATGTTTTCATTTCCCTTATAAGCTCACAGGGCATAAGGCATAGGATAGGTACACAACAGAAAATAGAAAAAGTAACTGTTTCTGAGTCCATATATAGTCGAGATAATCTTCCACAGTTAGTTCCCACCTCTCCCAAGCACCCATGTAGCCGCTCCAACTCCAAATACAACCTGGAGTTGAAGGTCCTCCATACAGTAAAAGAACTTAGGATACTAGTGATTCAAGTAACCCACCCTGCTAGCACCAATCTGGGATTAAGCCCTCCTTAAGTGGGGAAATCAGAGCCATCAAAGTATGAATTTAATTATTAATATTATTTCTAACTAATTATGCCAATTCCTGCACTATCTCCTTCCTCCGTCCTCTCTCCCCCCACCCATCCAATCTGTCGCCAAGGCCTATTGATTTAGCCTCTGCCACTTGTCTCAAATCTGCCCCCTTCTCTCTTCTGAACAGTCTAGTGCAGGCCCTCATCACCTCACCCCTTGATTACTGCAATAGCTTGTCGGTGGGTCTTCCTGCCTCAAGTCTCTTCCTACTCTAATCCATTCTCCATTCAGCCACTACAGTGATTTTCCCAAAGCACAGGTCCCATCATGAAACACTCCTACTCCATGAGCTCCAATGGCTTCCCATTTGCCTCCAGGAGCAAATGCAAAATGCTCTATTTGGTATTCAGAGTCCTTTATAAATGAGTCCACTCCTATTTTTCCAGTATTTTTTACATCTTGCTCCCCAACACGTACCCTTTGATCCTGTTCTGTTCAATGTGAACGAGACACTCCATCTCTTGGCTCCAGATATTCTCTCTGACTCTCCTCTGTGCCTAGAACACTCTCCTTCCTCTGCTCCCACTACTGAGTTCTGTTTTCTTTAAGTCCCAACTAAAATACTGTCTTCCACAGGAAACCTTTCCTAACTCCTCTTGATTCCAGTGCCTTCCCTCTTTTAATTATTTCCTGTTTATTCTGCATATAACTTGCTTTGTATTTATTTGTTGTATTACATGTTTTGTCTCCCATGAGTTCCTTGAGGACAGGGAATGGCTTTTGCCACTTTTTGTATCCCCAGCACTTAGCATATTGCCTGGCACATAGTAGGTGCTTAATAAAAGTTTATTGACTGACTGAAAAAGAATTTCAATCTTCTTTAAATTGTACAGAACTATAGCTCTTATCATCCATCTAAATTCCATAGCTGACCAGAATATAACTTTCTACAATTCTGACTCTTTGAATAAGCTTCAATATGAACCAAAATGTGCCTTGTTAAATAAAATAATTAACAATTTATACTAACTATCAAAATGGAAAGGCCTCATGTCTAAATTTTGGGAAAAAAAACAGTTTTGCTTCATTATCATAAATAGATTTTTAAAGCTAATCATTCCTCCAAAATTAGAAGTATAGTCAAGGGGTTTTGTAGGGTTCAAATGCTATAATAATGGATGTAAAGCACTTTACAAACCTTAGCTGATAGTTACTAGGCTTCTATAAAGGTAATAAACTGATTCTGAGCCTCCTACTGCATTCCAGCTGAGTTCAAGCAGTGTTTCTAAAGTAATATAGGGGGGTATCGGTAAATATTTAACAATTAGACTCTCTAGCAGGAAAATGTTTGCACACACACTTTTAAGTTTAATCTGCATTATTAGCACTTTCTTAAGTCTAAATAATCAACAAAACAATAAATCTCATGCTGATTTGTAGTGGTCTGACTTCTGAAGTGTAAATACTCACAAGGACCATCTAACAGTGGACTTTGTGTATCTGACTCCAGCTTACCCTGCTGCATCTTTGATTATAGTCGGTATAACTCATCATACTAGTTAAGGGCAAAGTATGTTTTTTTTTCCCCTCCTAGTTGTGGCTCTATGTACAGTATTATAGTATTTTTCAGCTCTAGCTCCCTTTACCCCTGCCCTAGTCCTTAGGTTCTGGTTCTTTGCCCCACTGATCTCTCTTTCCCTTTTTATGCGGCATTGCTTTATTGCCATTAATTCCTGATCCTCTAGGTCTCTCTTTTTCCTTGTCCTGTATGTACAGCCAAGCATTTTGGTAGGACACTGTCATTGCTGCTATCGTCACATTTATACATACTTAGGTGTCATCCACATTTTACTGATGCTGCCACCACCCCTTCCTTCCTTAGCAAAGTATCATAACAATTTTTTGATGATACAGCCCAAGGAAATATGCCTCTTGGCTAATATCTCTCTCTCTCTCTCTCACACACACACACACACACACATCAGACCCATTGTCATTTGTCCTTCATTTTCAAAGAAGACCAACAATATCATGGTGTGATGTCTTGACTTGTGTGTGAATTGGATTTAAGTGAGGCAGAGTTGCACAAAGTCATCAACCTCTCTCTTCCTAAGTCATCAAAGTCCAGTGGCAAGATAAAAGCCAGCACTACTGTCAGTGGTCCAGGATACAGTAGATGATGTTGGTGTCTTCAATATCTGACCAAGTTCCAGTCACTTCACAGCACCTGCTTTAGCCACGTTTATGGCTGCTGAAAACAAATTATTCGCATTTGCCCATTCCACCAGGGGAAGTCTTTACATGTTTGGAGTAGACATCCTGCTAACTCACCAACTGGTTTGAGGCCTATCAGTTACCTTCAACCTGATTTAAGCCATCTTCTGTGAGGGTTTTACTTGGGTGTGGCCACTGCCCATGCTTCAGCTTCTTGGAACCACAGGTGAGAGCTGGGTGAATCAGGTGGACAGCAAAGGTAGATGAATAGTCAGGAAAAGTAAGCCCTTACATCAGAGGTGCTAGTCCTCCCTGAACCCCTATATGTCCCAGTCAGACCCATCTGAAAAACAGACAAAGAAGTCCCTCAGCCACTATGCAGACCTTCCCATTCACTCTTCTCGACTGATACTCTCTAATGCCTTGTCATAGCCCCTTAGAAGGACAGAATTCCTCTTACCTGTTCTTTGCAAAAGACTTCATATGTGTGGTGATTATATTGTCTGATTTTTAAAAAAGGTCAGAACATAGTTTTTTTTAAAAGTTCAATTAAAATGCTTATTTTTTTGTTTAATTGTAAAATTTTTTTCTTGATGCTTTGAGGTTTTTTTTTAAAACACATTGCTATTACTTCCAACCAAAAAATTCCCTCCCTTTAATAAAAAAAAAACTCCATACACTTTTTTTTTCTTAGAGTAACTAAAGTCAGCTTCTGGGTTTGCTTTATTTATGTCACTCAATACACAGAGCAAAAGACTGCAAAGATAGTATTTATGATAAAAAGATAACTTAGAGCATTTGGAACTCAAAATTATAAAAACAAATATTAAAAATTGCTTTTACATGTAGCTGGGGAAAAATAAAATGTTAATAATTAATTTTTTAAAAGATAACTTAGAAATCGGCCTATCTAAGCTCCTCATTGTACAGAAGAAACTAAGACCCAAAGATACGGATGTTTTTCCAAAGTTATATTGAGTTTACTGGCACTGTTTCTTCTGGGGGGAGAAACTGAAGCACAAGTAGTTAAGCGATTTCTCCAGTGTTGTCATTCAGTTAGGACAGTATCTGAGGCAAGATTCGAACTCAAGTCTTCCTAACTCAGATTTTACACAATCACACACACACACACACACACACACACACACACACACACACACACACACATATATATGATTTATATATACATATGTATATAATCTTTATCAAATTGCTTTTTGTCTTAGGGAGGGGGCAGGGAAAAGAGGGAAAAAATTTTGGGATAAAAACTCACTATTTGACAAAAACTGCTGGGAAAACTGGAATATAGTGTGTCAGAAATTGGGTATAGACCATTATCTAATGCAGTATACCAAAATCAAGTCCAAATGGGTATACAATCTAGGTATAAAAGCTGATACTGTAAGCAATCTGGGAAAGTAAGGAATAGTTTACCTGTTAGATTTATGGAGTAGGGAAGACTTTATGACCAAAGAAGAATTGGAGAGCATTATAAAATGCAAAATGGATAATCTTGATTACATTAAATTGAAAAGTTTTTGTACAAACAAAGCCAATGTAACCAAGATTAAGAGGGAAGTGG